>JANRMT010062815.1:26445510-26467098 GCA_026402145.1 Polypterus bichir lapradei
CCCTTTGCTCTGATTACTGCTTTGCACACTCTTGGCATTCTCTCGATGAGCTTCAACAGGTAGTCACCTGAAATGGTTTTCACTTCACAGGTGTGCCTTATCAGGGTTATTTAGTGGAATTTCTTGCTTTATCAATGGGGTTGGGACCAGCAGTTGTGTTGTGCAGAAGTCAGGTTAGTTGGACGATCATTTATTTTTCAACAGGACAATGACCCCAAACACACCTCCAGGCTGTGTAAGGGCTATTTGACCAAGAAGGAGAGTGATGGAGTACTGTAAATGGTCATGAAAATAAAGAAAACACATTGAATGAGGAGGTGTGTCCAAACTTTTGGCCTGTACTGTGTATATGTGTGTGTGTGTATATATGTGTGTGTGTATATATATATATATATATATATATATATATATATATAATATATATATGTGTGTGTGTGTGTAGTGCAGAAACCAGTTGGACCACTCTGATATGTTTCATTCTGCTGCCTTTTCAGTGAAGGAAACCTGTGCACCAAGCAGGTGGTGTTTTTGCAGAGGCCAGTGGGAGGCAGCTCTTCTGAGCCCAGGCCATTGAGGCAAGAGGTAAGATGGATGTCTTTGTGCTTAACTCTGTGCAGGCCCAATCAGCGGTTTTAGCATGCTTAACAGCACCAGATGATTACTGACATGCTGTATGGAGCTCCTAGAAAAGCATTTATCCTCCTGGACTTTTTCATGTTTCACTGTGTTGTGTTACTTCTATAACAGCAAAAATGAGAACAACCTTCTTAAAATAAAAAATAATCAATTGACTGATTCTAAGAATTCATATTCATTTATTCAATAACTAGCAAGGCCACCTCTGGCACAAACTATAGCCTTGTGTATTTAAGGGAAAGTCTCTGCCAGCCTTATCCATTAGTCTCTGCTAAGTTACTAGAGCACCTTCGGGCCTGAGTGGTGACTTGTGAAGATTTTTAGTATACATTTTCAGTTCAACCTTTAATGAAGTCTCACTGCCATTTTTGTTTTTTAACCCCTGACAGTATGGCCTTGGCTGGGTATTTTAGGTAATTTTGCCACAGGTTTTGTTCCACCACTTTTCTGTAGGTTCTGCTTTTTTCCATCACCCTCATGCAGAGGAACAACTCCACAGGATGGGCTTCTAGCAATACAATTTATTTTTTGTATAGCCCAAAATAACACAAGGAGTGCCACAATGGGCTTTAACAGGCCCTGCCTTTTGACAACCCCCCAGCCTTGACTCTCTAAGAAAACAATGAAAAACTCTCAAAATAAACCTTGTAGGGAAAAAATGGAAGAAACCTTGGGAAAGGCAGTTCAAAGAGATACCCCTTTCCAGGTAGGTTGGGCATGCAGTGGGTGTCAAAAAAAGGGGGTCAATACAATATACAGAACAACACAGGCAAACCTCAATACACTATAATAATGCAATAGAAGTATTACAAGTAGAGAGCAGAATTCAACAGTAGATAATATTACATAATATGATTTGGATTTGTTCAGAGTCTTGGAGACCTCGGCCATCAAGCAGCCTCCCCCTATTGTCCATTCCACAACTGAGTCAGCGCTGGGCTAGCCAATCCGATGAAAGGACCCCTCTACCTGACGATTCCTGTGATCCTCCATCAGAGATGACTTTACCTTAGGCAGGTGGGCAGTGGCACCAAGTGCCACACTTGAGTACTGAGTAGAGAAACGGAATAGGTGAGGGTTTATTAACAAATTATAACTATCATGTTACTTATGTTTTAGTGCTAATGACTAACAACAGAGATGCAGTCTGTACAGTTAATCGGCAGCTCTAGTCAGGATATGCTAAACTGAAGTTGTGAGACTTCACCAGGATTTGAAAGCTGAGACTGAAGGAGCACTTCTTATGGTAGCAGGCAGACCATTAAACAATTTAGGGGCACTGTAACTAAAAGTACAACCTCCCACTGTTATTTTATTAATCCTTGGAATCATAAGCAGACCGGCATCTTGAGATCTTAATGTGCACTCTGGTTTGTAAGTCATGATAAATTCAGACAAGTAAACTGGACCTTGGCCATTTATGGCTTTATATGTTAAAAGGGGATTTTGAAATCTGCCCTAAACTTAACCAGGAGCCAGTGTAAGGATTTAAGAACTGGAGTTATGTGTTCATATTTTCTTGTTCTTGTAATAATTCTTGCAGCAGCATTTTAGATTAACTGGAAATTGAATAAAGAAAAGTTTGAACATCCAGTGAACACCGAGTTGCAGTAATCAATCCTACTAGAAATAAATGCACAAATTAATTTCTCAGAATCCCACTTATTTAGAAAGCGTCTTAATTTCCAGACATTTTTAAGATGGAAGAAACATGATTTAAACAACTTTGTAATGTGCGCTTTAAATGACATATTAGAGTTAAAGATAACTCCTAGATTGTGGGCTGATTCAGTAAAATTAATGGTGATTTCCAACCAAGGTTATTATATTTTTGCCTTTTTATATCAGTTTTTATTTCTATGTTTTTTCTGACCTTACTTGGAAATTCAGTTTAGTTTTAGTTTTCCTTCATCGTATATTTTTAGTTTTAATTTAGTTTTTATTTCACAAAGACATTTCTATTTTATTTTTATATCTATCAGTTTCAGTTTTAGTTTTAGTAATTATGGCATGGAGCTCCTATGGAGTTTAGTTTTGTGTCACAATCAGACAGAACTGTACACTTAACAGATACAAGTTTAATGTTGGTAGAAGCTTACTACACTACATGGTTTACTATCTGGTTTTGTTTTTGTCTGATAAAAACAAGCATAATCAAAACTAGATATTGAATATGAACAATTTTACACAATTTTAAATTTTTTTAAATATTTTCTCATGAAAATCACAGGGGCTTAGGAAGAACAGCGCTCTTAGTCTTGAATCAGTGTGCAGACCCCACTTAGCTGTATTGAGGGAAACAAAGAAAAACAAGCATGTATTGTTAAGGTTAAGGGCAATATCAGGTATTCTGAGTTGTGAATATGAACTAAAAAAGATAAATTAATAAATATAGAATAAATACAAAAACCCATTAGTATGTTTAGTTTTTCATCACTTGGCAGACTCTCTTCGCCTAACTACCTTTGTTTGTATCGCTTCATTGTTAAAGGATGTTAAAAGTAAAAGTGATTGGTCAGCAACAATATGCTGATCTTGTATGGATGACCCAGTCAGTCTCTAGATCAGTGCCATTTTATTTTCAAAAACTGGGAGTGTTCTCCCCTCGACTTTCTTGTGTACTCAGATATGGGGATGGATATTTGAGGAGTAAACCACAAGAAAATGATTATATTTTTATATTAAGTACATTAAGAACCATCAACATCAAATCAAATTAATAATATATCGAACAATTATTATAAACGTAAAGTTGAATAAATCGGACTCTGCAGCTACATGAATTAAAAAAAAAAAATCGAGTATGTGTTCAGGTAAAGTACCACTTCCGGGTGATAGATTTGGCCCAAAAGTTAATACAGATTTATAATTGTGGTGTAACAACCACATGCCGAATTCCATACATCTATCTAGTTGCGTTTTTGAGTTTTCGTGTTTACACACAGACACACAAACACGCACGCACACACAATTCCAAAAAATGGTATTTTTGGACTCTGGGAGGTCTATAACATCAAGATTCATCAAAATATTGATGTTAAATTTTTTCATGATTACTATACTTTCTCTATACTTCATATATGAGAAAGTAAAAACGATTTCTCCTGTGCAAAGTGGCAGGTGAATTGCTGTCAACAAAAAGCAGTCACCTGAGAAATAAACTGAAATGTTACTCACTCGTGATTTTTCTGCGTAAATGGTAAAGGTTTTGTTGACTAGCACATTCTGATTTCAACCATTTGAATGACATCTTGATATGCAACAAGCGCAAAGAAAGGCGACACGTAAATCGCTTTCTATTTCACACGCTTTACACACCCGCATTCAGCTTGCTCTGTCACCGCAAATGCTGTGTGAACACCCGCCCTCCATCACCAGCCGCTGTTCAATAGATGAATATGTGCGGGCAGCTCCTGGTAGAAGACTTTCTGTTTTAGAGTTAAAACTTACAAGGGTTAAAGACTTACAGCAAGAATATTTATTCAAAAACGAAAACTAAAAATATTTTAGTAAATTATTATTTTATTTCAGTTAGTCTTTCCAGCTACTTTAATAGTATCATTTAGTTTTAGTTTTTCATTTCGGTTTTGTTTATTTTATTTCAGTTTATAAAAATGTTTTTAATAATTGTTTCAGTTTTGATTTTCGTTTTTGTTAACTGTAATAACCTTGATTCCAACTGAGTTAAATGATTACAAAATATTGTGATCAGCATCATTCCCTCCGATAATTATCATCTGTGCTTTATCGGTGTTTAAAGACAAGTAGTTGTCATCCATCCTCTCTTAATTCACTAACACAAGTAATTAAAGGCAACATCAGAAAAACTTAATTTGGTCTAAAAGAAAGGTATTTTTGGATGTCATCTGGATATGAGTGAAAATAATCATTACTTCCTAATGATAGATCCCAGTGAAAGCATGTAAAGTGAAAACTGTAAAGATTCCATTGCTGAGCCTTGCTGGACACCATATCTCAGTTCAGTGTATAATGATGGTGTAATGTCGGCACATTTCTGTACATGCTGGAATCAATTTGATAAATAAGAGCTAAACCAAGTGAGCACAGTGCCTGCATGGCCAACATAATTTTCTAGCCTGTGCAGTAAAATAGAATGGTCAATGGTGTCAAATGCTGCACTTAAGTCTAACAACATAATTACAGTGGAGTTTCCTTCATCGGAGTATATCAGAATGTCGTTTATAACACGTGTTAGTGCCGTTTCTGTACTATGACCAGTGTGGAAGCCAGATTGTGATGCATAAGGTGTGACTGAAGCAGATTGGCGACTGCTTTTTCAAGTATTTTAGAGAGGGTAAATTTGAAATAGGCCTATAATTACTTAGTATGTGTGGGTCTAGGTCTGACTTTTTAAGTAATGGTTTAATGACTGACACTTTTAGTGCATCAGGTACTGTGCCATGCAATAATGAACTATTTATAATATTAAGAATAGGCGTTGCAAGAACATCCATGGCACTTTTTACTAGTTTTGTAGGCACTGGGTCCAGGGAACAAGTAGTAGGTTTCATTTTAGAAATTAAAGTCAAGACTTCCTGCTCTGTTACAGGATTAAGATTTCGAAAATGTTGAATGCAATGTGAGACAGGGTCTGCCAAACTAGTATGCAGTTTACACTGTGATGATGAGATCTGGGATCTTATATTTTTAATTTTCTCATTGAAGAAGTTCATAAAATCTGTACTGCTAATGTCTGTTGGTATTTTGCACTGTAGATCTGAATTCCCATTTGTTAATTTAGCCTCAGTTCTAAACAGTACCCGAGGATTTTTATTATTGCTATCTATTATTGTAGAATAGTATTCTGAGCGAGCTTTTAAGATAGCTTTTTTGTATTTTTTTTAACACTCTCTATCCATGCAATTTGAAAGACCTGCAGCTTTGTTGTTCCCCATCTGCGCTCCAGTTTTTGACACTCTAATTTAAGGGCTTGAGTGCTCTCATTAAACCAGGGAGAGTCTGTTTTGATCACTTCTGTTTTAAGGGGAGCCACTGACACCAGAGCATCTCTCAAGGTCACATTATAATGTAATCTTAGCTGATCTAAATGGTTTTCCAAAATTACACTTGACTTACTCAAAGTATCTATAAATTTTAAAGCAGAATTACAATTCAGATGTTGCACTGTCATTGTTTTAATCTGTGAGTGTACTGGTAAGGGCAGAACCAAATCAAATGTAATTAAGTAGTGATCGGAAATAACTTCATTTCATGGAGTAATATTTAAATTTTGAATTTCAACTTTGTAAGTTATAATTAAATCTTATGTGTGGTTATGATTTTGAGTTGCATCTTTGACAATCTGACAAAATCCTACTGAATTTAACAAATAAGTAAAACATTTGCTAAAAGTGTCAATTTTCATATCAATGTGTACATTAAAATCCCCCATCAGTACTGGTCTGTAGACTAACACTACAATTGTGTTGGACTCTTGTTTTAATATTTAAAATGAATGCCTCAAAGGATGTAAAGTCACCTAAATTTTTAGAAGCAATTTGTATTTTGTTACAATGAATTATTCCAAGGACTCCTCCTCGACCAGAATCTCTAGCAACTGCCCCATGCTTTATTGTAGGAGTGATATCTGAAGTTATGATAGGCATGCATCAAGTGGAGTGTTTAGTAACAGTTAATCTGCAGCTCTCTGATACATGCAAATAAGAGTGTCACTCTGTACATGTGACAGTGGTGACATTGTAAACCTGAAGTTCTGTGATCATGTGTCTATCACCAAGAGACAATAAGAAGTCTTTCACACGATTTAATGTGTACTTTCCACTAGACATACAGATGACTGTTGGTATACAAACAGATTCTCCAGAAGGTTGACAGGAGCATGCAGGACATCTTTAAGTGTCCACATTTCCCTTTGTGTTGGGTTCCAGCTGTCAGATAGGGCAGCCATTCCTCAATAGTATCATCTTAAACACCTGTCAGTCTGCTGTCTCCTCCATCTTATTCAGATCCCACTCATGAGTTTACTTCTGAGGTACCCTTCACCTGTGTTTAATTTACTGCCCCCTGGTGGCCCATGTCCATCCATCCTGGAGTACAGAGAAACTTTCTGTCCCCATAATCCTGAATGCGCCCATCCTTTGCTCTGTGCCACTTTTGCCCATAGCATTGACTTGCCATATGGACACCCTTTTATACTTTTTAAGGACTTTTAATTCAATGTCATCTTTATGGTGAATTCCACTCAAGTTCTTACACAGAAAATTATTTGCTTGCCAATTCCAAAGATCTCTGCTGTATGTGGTGAGGGCCACTAGAATTGATCAGGACCACAGCACTTAAAGTCAGTCTTTTAATGGGATGTTTGTTAATTAGAGACCACACAACATTTAAAATTGTAAACCATAATCTCCCATCCATCCATTTTCCCAGCTCAGGGTGTCTGTCTGTCTATCCTGTCGATGATGACCATAAGATAGGCATCTATCTAATGCACCTTCAGTGATGCCGACATACTATACATACAGTCGTTCACTATTTGAGCCCACTACATTTAATACAAGGTTGAGGCGTCAGTCTGTGGTTAGAGGTTTGTGTTTCCCTTTTGGATCAACAAGATGAAAAGCTTGGAGCAGACCACTTCTCTCAACACATCATTGAATTTTGGTGCCCAATTAGCTTGCTTTGGTTTTTGAATTCCACTGCATTTGTATTTTTCTTTATCACATTTTCAACACAAACATCTCTGGTTCAGGTATACAGCGTGACAGGCACCAGGGCCCACGTTTGGAGCAGGACTCCTGTTTGTGTTGAAATGCTGTGATGCTGATTGAGTGCTACTGCACAGCATGGCCCACAATGCAATGACTGACAGGCCACTGGTACTTCCCAGCTGTAGATTTGGCCACATCCAGTAATAGCAAGTAAGATCTGGTTATGTACAAAGTAAAAATCTTTGTATTAACAAACAAGAGCATATTATTTCATAAAGCCTCATTGTATTATGGAGAACAGGATGCCACTCATAAGCACCAAACCGTAGTGCAGTTGTGTATGTGAATATGGGTTTTTTCAGGGGTTTGCTTGATGGCATTAGTAGTGCTGACTTGACTGAAAAGCACTGAAGAGTGCGGCAGTCATCAGGTCACTATCGGTGTTGTCAGTTAATTAAAAACATACAAACAATAAAAAACAGTACATCCAAATAAAATTCTGAAAAATTTTGAAACACAGTGCCGTCAAAAAGTATTGCAACCCCTTCACGTTTTTTAAAAATGTTGCTATACTGCAGCCTTGTGCTACAGTCAATTAAATTCATGTCTTTTCTCATTAAGCAGCACTCAATATCCCAGAATGACAAAGTGAAAACAGGAGTGTAAAAAGTTTTACAAATATAGCAAGAATAAAAAACAGAAATCTCACTTTGACACGAGTACTCAAAACAAATTGCTATGACTGTTGAAATTTGCCTCCTGTGCATTCCATTCAATTGATGGTCATTGGTGTTTCTACACCTTGTTTGCAGTTCATCTGTGGTCAGTTCAGTTGACTGGACCTGATTAGGAAAGGCAGGGTCGTGTCTATAGAAAATCCCACATTTGACAATGTGCATCAGAGAACCTAAAGGACTCTCAGCTATGAGAAACAATGACGAAACCAAGGCTGGACTCTTTGGCCTCAATTCTAAGCATCATGTCTGCAGGAAATCGGGCACAGCTCATCAACTGTGCAATACCATTCTAACGGTGAAGCATGGTGGTGGAGGCATCATGCTGTGGGATTGATCTCCTGTTCCCTGCGGCTGAAAAACAATCAGGGTTGAGGGAAAGCTGAATGGAACAAAGTAGGAGGAGATCCTGAAGACTATCCTTAGGACTGCAGACTGGGCTGAAGGTTTACCATTCAACAGGGCAGTGACCAAAAGCACAAGGCAGATAAGTGGCTTTATTGTCCGTGACTGGCACAGCCACACCCCAGACTTGAACCCATTCACACACTTCTGGAGAGTTCTGAAAATAGCCGTCCACGGACGGTCTCCACCCAACCTGACAGAGCACGAGGGAAAGTGCAGAGACGAATGACAGAAAATCCCCAAAACCAGTTGTATGAAGCTTGTGGTATCAGAGCCAAGAAGACTCTAGGCTGGAATTGCTTTCAAAGAGACTTCAACAAAGTGCTGAGTAAAGAGTCTGAATACTTCTATCAATGTGAGGTTCATTTTTCTTGAGATTTAATACATTTTTACAAATTTTTAAAATCCTGTTTTTCTGGGGTGCTAAGTGTTGCTGGATGAGGAAAAAATGATTTTAGCTTACGGTTGCAATAAAACAAAAAGTTTAAAGAGTTTAGGGGTCTGAAAACTTTCTGAAGGCACTGTATGTGGCAAATGATGGAATAAAGTGCCACAGTTCCAGTTACAGTGTGACCCTGAGCAGGACACCAAACCTGCCTGTGCTGAAGTCAATACACGAGTAAAGAGTGGCAGGTGCCCTGGGTAACATTGTCCATCAAGTACCGTATATACTCGCGGATAAGTCGGGACTTGATTTTACCGTGTCATTTCTGGCATTTTATAATGTCGGTCGTATAAGTCGAATGCGCTATTGGTTCAAGAGATTATGATATGCTAACACCCACCTGAGAGAGTAAGCACGGAGCTCACTGCGTTTATATTTTATGAATTGTGCCTTTGTGACCACACGGTAATACCCGAACTATTCTGAAGCGACGTTTGCACTGTTTTGTGTTTTTTGTATCTCACACCCTCGCACACCTTTATCATAAGAGCATCCCTTATCTACGATAAAGAGTTCGATCAGAAGAAAATATGAAGCTGGTTTTAACTTAAACGTTGTTGAAGTAGAGAAAGAAATTGGTAACTGTGCAAAATTCGATGCATCTGAGATTTTATGATCGATTTTTCAGGTTTCAAGACCCAATTTATATGTGAGTATACACAGTAATCGATCTTCAATATATTTGACTGACTGCTCACATCTGTAAGTGCTGTAGGGTGAAAGGAATGAACGTCTTGCTGTGAACCAATGATATGTCCGTACGCTGCAGACTGCCATCTCCTGGTATGCTGCCTTCAGCCGTCTCTACTTTCTAGTTTGTCCTGCTATTATGCTGGAGGATCATGGGTTATCTTCAGAGCAGAAGTGTACATTCCACCATAGTGGGCTTCTGGATGACAATGCAAGTGGACTTTCACACATGCTGTCCTGAGAGAAGTTGTATGTGTTTGCCAGGGTCACCTGACTCTTGTCTGTTTTTCTTTCAGAAACTTGCAAGTCAGTCTCCACACCCTGAAGTTAGCCCACATACGGTGAGCCGAGGCGTGGGTGGAGCCAGTCGAGATGTCTTTGGTGCAGGTGACGGGGACTTCTCCAGCTTTGGTGGTTACCCTAACATGCTGAAGGACTTGGAAGAAGTAGGCTATGAGCAGGATGAAGGAGCCTCTGAGGTCACCTGTATGTGAGCTCTGTCACGACTGCAAAGGAAATATCACACAATGGGAGCGAAGGACCAAAACTGGAAATTTGTTTATTTACAACGATGAGCACACTGGACACTTACAGTAACTTTGCCATCCCGAAACTCCTCTTAGTATGCGATGATCTGGAGAAGCAGGCACTTGCTGTTTACACTCGGTGCGTTCAAGTATCTGCAGTTGTCCTCCTCGTCCACCTCTTGCCTGTTTAAAGGACGTTTCTGTTTTTCTCGTAACTTTCACAAGTTGGCTTTGTTTATAACGACACCAGCACTCTGATTCCTGTCATTCTTGAACATCTCAAGTCTTCCTCGATCTGAAGCACTGGGCACCTACATAGATTTGTAGTGTGTGTGTTGTGTATGTGTGTATGTGTGTACTTGACGAGGGTGGCCAGGTCAGTGCTTTAGGACACAGCTCTGAAATGTTGATTGCAACATGGAGTCCTGTACCTGCCAGCTGGCTCCTCAAAGTGGGGTCCAAGGAGAAAACATGGGTCGTGATGACTGGAGCATATGGAGTGTGCTGCCTGAACACTTTAGTTCAAATTGAAAATTTGAGTGTCTCTGAGTTGGGTTTTTTTATATTAACCACGAATCCACTTCTGAATCCATTCATGGCCTCCACATAATGTAGTTTGTTGTCTTGGGGACCTGGAAGTGGTGGGCACAAGGCAGGAACCATCACTTGACAGTGTCAGCCCTTCACAGGGCATAATTACTGTAAAGAAAGAACTAAATCCGGTCTTGTCAAGCAAATTGTACAAAGTAACGCCTGGCAGCCAACCTGACAGCACTCCTGGATCTTCAAAGAGCCGGGCGATCCGTCACTTTCTTCTTTGTTCAAGATGGAATCCCGCGTATTATAAATGGCCATGAAGCTTTTCCTCAATTGAAAGTTGTAAACGCGACACACACAGTGGGGCTTTTTATTCACGCTTGGTGAAGTCAGAGGCCATCAGTCTGCTTGGCCCTCCTCTGTTTTTGCCTTCACAGTCTGGGGGTGAAGTGGTGGTTTTATGATTGCTACGTTTGGTATAACTGTCATCGTTCCAGTTGTTCAGTTCAGTCTGCTCTTATAGTCCACACTAACAGGGCTACAACTGAAAATACGTCTTTGTTGTAATTTGCTTTGGCCCTCCATCCACACTGAAACAGCGTTTAATGACCACGAGAAACTGTCACATGACTAGATGGTGACTACATTCTCCTCTTTATTGTGGATATCTTCATTAAAGCAGGCCAGGATTTGACGGTATGTATTTTGGCAGGACCCCCAGTCTGTGTTTGTGTTCGTTTGTAACCTTGAAAAGCTATTGGATTTCATTTTCTGTTTTTACCTCATTCTTTAGGCATTTTGATTTAGCTCAGGTTTGCTCCGAGAGCTAACGTCGTTCTTGGTTGACAGACCATATAGCCCCCCATAGAAAAGATTTATGCATTTTTCGTGGACAATACACATTGAGAAATCCATCTGAAAACACCAGTGTGCAGAAAAAATGGCATTGTCAAATGTATCCGTGTTCGTGTGGACGAAGCTTAAGTTGGGAGACTCAGGCTTGATGTCGATAATTTGGATGACACTCGCGTTCATGGCTAATATTATGTGCTTTTTAATTTTATTTTATTTTTTTTCTTTGTTGTTTTGTTACAGTGAATCTTGGGCACCGTTAGTGTTGGTATTGGATTGCCCTGTGACTTCTGATCACCACCACTGACATGCTTGTTAAGGGTGACTTGCTCAGATGGAAAGACGTAGGCCGCACTGTGACGAAAGGGCAGCTTTCTGAAAATGTGTAGAATTTCAAAAGGTAGTATGTGAGAAAATAAAACACAGTGCAGCCACTTTTCTGAAGCTCTCATGTCTTAGGCAGTGCCAGAGGGAGCCAGCATGAGGATTCGGGGCAGTGTGGGTGCCAGGTCAGTATATTAGAATCGGGATAGAACCGCTTTTAATGCAGAATACCTCCATGTGCCCACTCACTGTTAATGACTGAAGGTCCGTTGGCAGAGTGTTGAGAGCCACTTGTATGATAACCCTTTGGTTTGGGTTTCAAATCCTCCAGCATTAGGGCTGTGAAATCGTACAAACACTAGAGGCTGAATAGTTAAAATAAGTAAATAATGCAATTATGTTAAAAATTCTAAGTACTACTCCATGTACATTTAATGTGCCTTTGCATGCTTCATTGTTCTTTTTTTTTTTTTTTTTTGCTGGTGGTGCTTCTATAAAGTTTTCAGCGCTTATGACTTGTGATGGGAAGTGACGTGATCAGAGCCTGTAGTGCATATTAGAAAGCCAGAGAAAACCACTCGGGATTACGTAAACACGTTAAACGCAGGGCCTCCTCCAGCCCTGTGCTCCGCCATGTGCCTTTCTGTTCCTTGGCTTCTAAAGATGTGAATTGTGTGCCCATTTGTATTTTCAATTAGTCGAGGTGAGTCTTTTGTGTTTCACAAAAGAAGATGCTGAATGTATAAAATGTTGCATTGTAACAATCTTAAAGCATCCCCTCCACATTATGGTTTTTATTTGGCAAACAGCACCTTGAAAATTCAGCTAAGTTTTTTTTTTTTTTTTTTTGTTTAAAAAAAAAAGTACACAGCAAAACTTTAAAATAAATCACAAGAAGTGAAAGTTATATTTTAACAATGAAAAAAGCTTGTGGAAGGTACAATAGATCAAGTGTGTGGAGCAGCCTGATTGGATACGTTTGTAGATGGGGGGGCATCGGTGGGCAAAGAATAACATACACGAGTAAATGCGATTATTTTCACCTTTTACAGATGCAGCCAAAGTATAAACACATGTAACCTTAACACTTAACTCCTGAAACAAAGTAAAAATGAAAAATATGAGTCAAACCAGCAGCCTCTAAGAGTCGCATGTTGGCTGAGGTCAGTTTTCCCAATACTGAAAATCCTCTTTAAAATGGCAATTTTAAAGCCGTTATAATAATAAAACAAAAGGAAAATCAGAAATATGTCAGTTATTTTCCATTATATTTAATGAGAAAAGAAGCCATCTTTTGTTTGCTGCACTGAATGCTTAGGGTGGCACAGTGGGTAGTGCTGCTGCCTCGCAGTTAGGAGTCCAGAGTTCGCTTCCCAGGTCCTCCCTGTGTGGAGTTTGCATGTTCTCCCCGTGTCTGCGTGGGTTTCCAGGTCAGGTGCCCTGGTGTGTGTGTGTGTGCACTGTGGTGTGCTGGTGCCCTGCCTGGGATTTGTTCCTGCCTTGCGCCCTGTGCTGAATCGGATTGGCTTCAGCAGACCCCCGTGAACCTACGTTAGGATATAGCAGGTTGGACAACGACTGACTGACTAAATGTTTAACAGTTTTAATGTAAACTGGGGATTTCAGATTCAAGAGCAGGATCAGGAGCAAAACACTGCAGTGGTGCTTCAAATCAGTTGTTAGCACAGCCGATAACGAAAGAGGCAGAGCAATACAAAAACCTGGCCCTTTTAGGAATGCCAATATAAACTAACAAATAAAAATGATAAAACCCTGATTGTGGAAATAAACAAATCACATCAAAAATACAAAAGTATTGCAGCTTAGCACAGCTGGAGCAGCACAACCGAGTGTCCTATTTGCCTTTGATTAAGAATTTCTTCATAAGATTTGAATGAGGTTCTCTAAGTGATATCCATTCTGACCGCCCCGCGTGTCTTTGGATGTCCAGTTTCTCATCACCTTTGACTTTTGCCCAGCAGGACCAGTGATACGAATTTTCAGCTGTCCAATGCGGTTTGTTGGCTGTGCTCTGGGTGACCAAGTGCTGCAGCTCCTTCCACTGTTTGCAGCCTTCCTTTACAAATGGCTGCCACTCCTACTGAGGTGACAGTGCACTTGCAGTGGGGACCCTCCTTTCCCACAAGTGGTGCCATATTTAGAGAGCACTCTGAGATATGTACCTCTTGGTGAAGTGCACCTAGTTTAGACTGAAATGCCAGAAGAACTCAAGCCCACATGGGGAAGGCTTTGGACTGTGGGAGGTCCTCATATGAAGAGGTGCAGAACACAGAAGGCCAGCCCTGGACTTGATCCCAGACGCCGTTGTGGCTGCTCTGTTGGCTCTTGTGCTGCTGGCATGTGGAAGAGTCGAACTGAAAGATGGAGTTGGCTGAATTGGTTTGCCACTCCTTATTAAGTTGTGGTGCCTGCACTCCATTTGACAAAATAAAAAACGGATACAGGCAACATTTAAACATCCCATCCCAGTACATCTCAAATGTAAAGTGTGGCAGGTGTTGGCAGATTTCCATGAGCCGTAGAATACCTGATTGATATCTGGGAAGTGTGCGCAGATTTACTGACGGTCAGTGAAGAAAGTAGGACTATGGTGGCCTCTGGTACGCTTGGCAGCCTTAGTTTCAGTGCTGTTTCCTCCCCCTGGACTGTGGCATTGCCCCCCCACTCAGACTGTACGTCCAACTGAGGCTCCTACTTACAGAATTTTTTTTATTTTATTTAGGTTGCTTATTCGGTTTAGGTTGCATTTTTCCAGGATGGGATGTTGATGTCACTGATCAGTAGAACATTCACTCACACGCTCCACCACTCTTGGTGTTTATCGTCTGTTAATTCTTGCAGACACATCTCCACTCTCCTTCCTCATATGGTGGCTCCTTGTGTGAATATTGTCACTGTGTTGGCTCCACAGACGTTTTCTAAATGGAGGCCCAGGCTGGTGAACACGACACCTGCAGATGTCAAGCTGTCCGGCTTCCTTGGTTTGTTCGAAGGCCCAAACCTCAGCTGTTTATTTTGTAAATAGATGTTTTACTCCAAAATGCTTCCTTGACAAGCATGTAGATTTAACATGACGGCTGATGCCTCGCAAGCGCAAAATCTTTTGATGGTACAAAAGCGTTTGAGTGTCGTGTGAGTTGCGCAGGCCGGCCAGTGCTGGGAGAGTAAGCAGTGCCGACTCGCACAAACCACAGCTTCAGTGTGTTTTATCTCACCATAACCTTTTGTCTTGTTACAGTATTGTTTTTCTGTTAACCAAGTTTTTATTTCATACTTTACATGTTTGTTAATAAAACTGTCTAATTACAGCACACGCCACCACCTTCCATTGCTTCTTTCTTTTCTACATGTTGGATCGTCCAAAAATGACTGGTGAGCTCAACAACTTGAACTGGGTGCCATGCTGCTGTGTCTCTGTTCTCATCCTGGCAGTGAAGCGTTACGGAGAGCGGGGTTAACCTCTTAGGCTTCTTTTGGAACACAATGCAGTATTTTGGTCGACATTTCAAACCCCCCACTAGCGCACTTGACATACAAATTGAGATATGTGTGCGCCAAACTCTGAGGGGGAACTCAATGTTATACTCTGCATTATGGTTATAAGAGAAGATCCGTGATGTACTGGGCTCGTTTCCTGCTGTCTTTGGACTGGGAATTTTTGTAGGATGTGGAAACCCTGATGGAGGGCCCTACTCCCACTGGGGTGACAGGCTGTTATCTAGAATCCAGTTCTTT
This sequence comes from Polypterus bichir lapradei, assembly GCA_026402145.1. NCBI lineage: Eukaryota > Metazoa > Chordata > Cladistia > Polypteriformes > Polypteridae > Polypterus > Polypterus bichir. The sequence goes on from JANRMT010062815.1 coordinate 26,461,109, forward strand.
CTTTGATTTAACTCCATTTTTAATGGCCTTTTTCTCCCATACAAGATGATTTTTATGTAATTTATTCTCCATTGGCACTGGACATCTGTCGTTCAGTTCAGTGTCGACTGGCATTGCCTAAACTGACTGGCACCACACTACTGCTTTTAAAGGTTACAGGTGGTTGTCAAAAGTACAGAGTAGACGTCCTGACAAAATCAATACGGTGAAAGAGTCGAGTGATTCAAGGTGCAGTACTGGCCAGCAGAGGTCTTTCAGTGAAGTTAAAATAACAGAAGGGCATGCCAGGGACTGATCACATGACCATCAACACAACGATGGGAGACCTGCCGTTTTTAAAATTGATTAACGTCACAGAACATTTCCAAAAAGATGTATTTTATGGTGGTCAAAATGCCATTTCAGTGAGGACAAGAAACTAAATCAACAAGACGTGGTTTATCTGTGTTAGTATGGACAGAACTTCAATGGTGATTTGTAGTCAAAAACGGGTGGACAACAGGTGGGCACACCCACCCACCCTGAACACTGACGTGTGGAGATGGGCACATGGAGAACTATTCATGGCAAAATTAAACTGACTGAAATTACTTATTTGATTTGACCATCTGCTTCTTCTGCTGGACTGACTTTTACCAAATACAAATCTGCAATTTCTATCAATTTATTTCAGCATCCAGCAATTTGATAACTCAGAAGACAGACACTGGAAAGAAATCCAGGAATTCCATTTCACTTTGCACACACCTCCATTGCCAGTGGTTTTTCAGATTCTTTGGACTTTTCATGGTATGCTCCAGGTTGCTATCTAAACTTCATGTGACAAAACAGGCAGTAGGCATTCACAGCAGTGGTGACAATTTCCAGACTGGACAAACACCCCCAGCATATGTGGACGTACGGCATCTTGGATGAATTCTCAGAAGTGAAATGGCCCCTGCTGTGCAAAACAGCGTGACGGCAGTCTAATACTTGGTTACATTCTGAACTTCGCAGTTAGGCCACTTTTCTAGGAGCAAGAAGGAAGTTGGGCAAGGCCAGGACCTTCATCAGGTTCCACTCCACGTTCTTCTCTTCCATAATTAAATGGACTCGACTGTTATATTTCTTGCAATGTTTGGTTCCAACCCCGTATCTGCAGCCTTTGCTGACCCTGCAAGAACTCGACGAGGTTGAGGTCACTGACTCTGTTATCATAGGGAGAACAAAGTTCTAGCTGCTCTGTTAAAACACGTGGATTTGCTTTACTTTACGTAATTGTGGCTTTTTAGACAACTGGAACAAGGATCAAGGCAAAGAGCAAACCCAGAAGGCCAGCCAGCGGTGAAGAGGACTGCGATCTGTGATTAAGCACTGAACCCAAAATGAAGCCGTCATCCTGCAGGGAACTTTTCTATGTGTTACTTCCCCATGTATTATGCATTTTCTCACCCATCACTAAAAACTACATGGGGTAAGCAACATCGAAATAACATTCTTAGGCGGAAGAAAAACCTTGTAAGAGTTTTAAAATAAAAGCATCCACAAGCAGTTGCCACATAACGTTCACCCTCTGTGCGAGTGGCGCCTCATGCAAAGTGAAAAGTAAATTGCACAGAGAAACAAAACACTGAAAGAAATGAACATTAATATCCAACAAATACCAGTTAGCTGAAGCATTTATTCATTCACTTAAGTCAACAGTTACTTAATTTTGGCATGAATAGTTCACCGGTTACCCTGTTGCTATTCAGATTCCCGTCAGTCTGTAAAGTGGGTAACTAGTTTGACTTTATTAACAGATATAACAAGATCAGAGAAAATTTAGTCCATTTAAAAACAAGGTGGCTTTTACAGAGCTCAATGATAATAACTTAGAGAGAGGGCTGAACTTGTTTATAAGCAGCTAGACAAGACACAAAGGATAAAAAAAGGCCAAACAAAAAAAAGTAATAGTATTGATACATGATTGAAACAATTAAAAAACGATATTGTACACAAAATGTTCAGGCTGTGTGTGTAGTGGAATTGTGCCGATTCCCCAGTGCCGGCAGCAGCCCCATCACGCTTCACTCTCACCCGATGTGGAGTTCTGCACGTCTTCCTCCAGGATGGGGACTATCAGGTTATCCTTTGACATGAGATTGTACTTCATCACAAACCTTGTAAAGCGATGGCACAGAAACGTTTCATTCTGAAACACAAAGGATGATCACACAGAGTGTGCTTAAGAACCCCCTTAAGAAAAAACAAAAAACTCGCTGCTACCAGAAATGATGCCAATGGCGCTCCGGGTCCTTACAGTTACCCTCACCAAACAGGTTGAAGTGGAGAGCCAAACAACCGCTAATCCAAAATCTTGACCCGTTTTGTGATTTTTCTTAAACTAATGGATGGCGGACCCTGCAAAGTCTTCACACCGATGGACCAGCCACATACACAAAGTCGAAGTTCAATGACAGACCTGGGACCCTGCTGGCTCTAGAAGCAGATCTTTAAGCTCAGGGAAGGCCAGTCGCTTACCCGCCCTGAAGTTGCCCGTTTGCACAAAGGCCGAGTGGACAGCTCCACTGCTTCAGTACGACTGAAATGTAGACGGGAAAACTTCTGGCAGTTACGTGTATGAAGGCATCTAGCAGGCACTCATACCAGTCAATGTCTTATTCAAAAGAGAAGTTTTATTCTGGCTGCAAAGGAGGTTTAATTCTATGATTTGTTAATCCTTTCCAAGTGCCACATCAGAGGTTTCTAATATCAGATTGTAGTTTTGCTTTGTTCCATTAATTAAAAAACATTGGTTGGCATGAAAACCAGTAGCCTCTGTGGCCCTCTTGTAACCGAGACCACTGATTTGTTGTATTTGGCTTTTTCCAAGATAGGCATGTAGTGCTTTAAAGGAACCGACCACTTAGAAACATCAGAGCTGATGTGGGAAACATGGAGGACCCTAAAGGAGGAGTCTGTTAAACCTAAAGGGGTGAACCATTACAGGCCTTCTCTGCTGTTGACAGAAGAACGACAAGGCTGCTGACAAATGTGACTCACACCACATCAGCCGTGGCCATCGTTCCAAGAATCTCTGTGGTCACTCCATCCAGTCTGAGGATATGTCCTCGTCAGAAGTGTCTGGTGGGGTTGGATCAGATCTTATTGAAGACTCGTGATGCCACTGGAGCAGCGTGTTTGGGAAAATGGCGCAGGTGAGGCTGGGGCCAAACTGGGACCTCTTTACAAAAGCCATTTACAAAAAGAACATTCTCAATAGTCAAATACTGTATATGAACTACTGTGCATTTCACACCACATTTTTATACAGATCATTTTTCCAACGTATTTAAATTTTAGGCTATAAAACTTTAAACTTAAAGACCCAAGCATTGATGCCTCCTCCAAAAATAACGCTTTAAATGTAGAATAAAAACAAAATTAATAAAAATTAGTATATGTTCTTGAGACTTGCTTGTTCCCTTGACGAAATATCAATGTAAATAATACACTGCATTTCAAATTATGGAAGGAGTGTGTTTATACAGCATCAAAAATAAAGATAATTAGAGGCATTTTCTTATCTACAACTCACCAATATTTAAATAAACATATTAATATAGAAAAATATCACATAGGAAGAAAAGAAGCAATTTCCGTATTAAGCTTTGAAGCACAACAGAACGTTAACTTTGGCTAATGGGTACAAACCTGATTAGGAACAAATTTACCTCGTATTTGTCAAATATCTGTCTGTGGTGAAAATAGGCATGAGAGAATATTCTGTAAATCCTACGGCACACGGAGCCCAGCTTTGCTACCGATGACTCCTTGATGCTAACCCTGTGGAGAAGAGAGATGATGAAGAGCGTCAGCACATCTGAAGCTACTTTCATTAGTCACCTACATGCCTTCATAAACACTTTATGAAAAACATACACAGTTAGAAATTGAGGCGCCATCTTTACACACTAAGACTTGTTTTTATTCAAAATGAAAAAGTTTACCACACAGTTGCCCTGTTAAAACAGAACAATTTTAATTTCAAAACTGACTTCAAACCAAAAAGAAACCCTTGGAGTGAACTGGACAAAGCTTAATACAGTGCCGTGAAAAAGTATTTGCCCCTTTCGGATTTCCTCTCCTTGTTTCTACTCTCCAGACAAATTTAGAGTAATACAAAAGACAACCTGAGTAAACACAATACACAACTTTAAATGATTAGATTTATTGGAAACAAGTTCACCAACACCTCAGAAAAAGTAACTGTCCCCTTAGTCACTCAGTCAACCAATGAACCAAATACAAATGACAATGAGTTAAATTAGACTAGAAACACCCAAGCTTGCTGGCTGCCAGCCCTATTGAATCTAAACATCACTTAAATAGAACTCTTCCAGCATTGTGAAGTTGACTAAAAGATCTCCACAAGCAGCACACCATGGCTAAGTTACAAAAGTAATCCCTAAAACACTTGACCTCCACTGAACCACAGTGACAGACATCATCTCCAAATACAGAAAACCTGGAATAGTGATAAATCTGCCCAGGAGTGGCCAGACTAGCAACATCACACAAAGAGAAGTCACAGCACTCGTCCTGGAAGTTTCGGAAGAACTGAGACAAACATTTAAGCAACTGTAGGCCTCTCAGCTCGGGTAATGTCAGCGCTCAAGATGCCACCACTGGAAAGACACTGGGGAAAATGGTGTCCAAGAATGAGTTGCAAGGTGGAAACCACAGCTGAACAAGATGAACAGAAAGGCTAGTCTAACTAGGGATGGGTGATACCACTATTTTTGAAATTGATACCAATACAAGCATTTTACATGTCAGAATTCATATACCGATATGGAGTACTTATTTATTTATTTTTTTAAAATGAGTATAGGAAGAATCTAGAATGGCTAATGGTAATGGGATCAGTCTGTACTTAAATTAACTAATATGATGACAGTATCAAGGACACCATATCAAATTTATTACAAAATGTCATTTTCTAATCTGCTTACTCCAGACTAGGGCTATGGGAGAGTGCCCGAGCCTATCCCAGCTGCCAAAGGGCACAATGCAGAAGCAAACCCTGGAGAGGGTGCCTATCCATTGCTGGGCGAACACACCACACACACGCTGCAGCCAATTTAGCTTTGCCAGTTGAACTAATCTGACAGTGGGAGACATGCAAACTCCATGCAGGGAAGATCCAGGTTGCAAACCTCTGTCTACTTAGGGCTGGTTTCTACTTAACACTCAGAACACATACGCATCATGGCTGCCACGTGTTCCCAGTGTTCATTTGACGCGTCCTCTGAGTATGTCCTCAGAAATTAACGCGACACACTTGCGAGTTGCAGTACCAGCAAAACTCGGGGGGTGCCGTGTGTTCAAGTTGGTGACGTCAGAGTCTGTTTACTATCAACATGTGACAGCAGGCTGCTTTGCTGATCTTACAGGATCAGTGTGTGTGTGCTTCAGTATTTGATGAATGATTAGATGTGGTGAAGCAAAATGCTGATATATGTGTGCTGCTTTTTTTTTTTTTTTTTTTGTACTTTCACAATAGCATCAGAATGTACAGCAGCATATTTGAGCCACAGACAAGAAAAGGTCTACTTTGAAATTCAAGTGGAAATTTTGCCAATGTCTCTTGACAGCTGAGCTGCACACCACATACAGCAAAGCAACATTTACTGTCTTAGCAGTGCGTAATATGACTGGAGTTTGACAAATAAAGAGAACTTACAACTGGCCAAGCGCCGCTTCATCCCAGTACTGCAAATGCATTTCAGCAGATTCTGGGGACTTCCTCTCATTCAGAATCAATATCCAGTCTGAGAGGGTAAGAGATTCCTTTATACCAAAAGTAAAAAAATAATTAAGTTTATAACAAATTTTCAATGAAGTACTTTACCTGCATATTTTGGAGAATTGGGCCCTTTGGCTGATTAATGCAGTACAACCTATGAATTACTGTTTTCTTGCTTTTTATATATATATATATATATATATATATATATATATATATA
>JANRMT010062815.1:26467498-26511777 GCA_026402145.1 Polypterus bichir lapradei
ATACACTCACCTAAAGGATTATTAGGAACACCTGTTCAATTTCTCATTAATGAAATTATCTAATCAAACAATCACATGGCAGTTGCTTCAATGCATTTAGGGGTGTGGTCCTGGTCAAGACAATCTCCTGAACTCCAAACTGAATGTCAGAATGGGAAAGAAAGGTGATTTAAGCAGTTTTGAGCGTGGCATGGTTGTTGGTGCCAGACGGGCCGGTCTGAGTATTTCACAATCTGCTCAGTTACTGGGATTTTCACGCACAACCATTTCTAGGGTTTACAAAGAATGGTGTGAAAAGGGAAAAACATCCAGTATGCAGCAGTCCTGTGGGCGAAAATGCTTTGTTGATGCTAGAGGTCAGAGGAGAATGGGCCGACTGATTCAAGCTGATAGAAGAGCAACTTTGACTGAAATAACCACTCGTTACAACCGAGGTATGCAGCAAAACATTTGTGAAGCCACAACACGCACAACCTTGAGGCAGATGGGCTACAACAGCAGAAGACCCCACCGGGTACCACTCATCTCCACTACAATAGGAAAAAGAGGCTACAATTTGCACAAGCTCACCAAAATTGGACAGTTGAAGACTGGAAAAATGTTGCCTGGTCTGATGAGTCTCGATTTCTGTAGAAACATTCAAATGGTAGAGTCAGAATTTGGCGTAAACAGAATGAGAACATGGATCCATCATGCCTTGTTACCACTGTGCAGGCTGGTGGTGGTGGTGTAATGGTGTGGGGGATGTTTTCTTGGCACACTTTAGGCCCCTTAGTGCCAATTGGGCATCGTTTAAATGCCACGGGCTACCTGAGCATTGTTTCTGACCATGTCCATCCCTTCATGACCACCATGTACCCATCCTCTGATGGCTACTTCCAGCAGGATAATGCACCATGTCACAAAGCTCGAATCATTTCAAATTGGTTTCTTGAACATGACAATGAGTTCACTGTACTAAAATGGCCCCCACAGTCACCAGATCTCAACCCAATAGAGCATCTTTGGGATGTGGTGGAACGAGAGCTTCGTGCCCTGGATGTGCATCCCACAAATCTCTATCAACTGCAAGATGCTATCCTATCAATATGGGCCAACATTTCTAAAGAATGCTTTCAGCACCTTGTTGAATCAATGCCACGTAGAATTAAGGCAGTTCTGAAGGCGAAAGGGGGTCAAACACCGTATTAGTATGGTGTTCCTAATAATCCTTTAGGTGAGTGTAGATATTATATATATATAGGCGCCATCTATATATACACAGTATACAAACACTGAAAAATGTTTTAAGAAGGAAACAGAACTCAAAGTCCTGCCATTCTTTTGAACATTTGTTTGGTTTTAATCCCCCAACAATCAAGAGGCTCAAACTACTGCTATAAACGGCTCCACTTGTTTATTTTTCAGACAGCTACAATTATTTCAATTCTTCTTCTCATCTAATTTCTGCTACCAGATAAACATCTCAATGTTTTGATTGCTGATGCCTACAGTTTATGAAGAACATAAAAAAACCTAACAAAACATAACATTATAATCTTACACGGCGACCTGAATAATACAGTTACAGCTGAAGCCGAGCACTTTAAGGAAAAACAGAACGTCCAAAAGCCTTAAAACCGTCCAATGCACCACAATCTGCAACTGGTGTGAGCTTTACAGAAAAAAGCATTTACAGGCAGTGGAGTGTTGTTGTGTACCCTGGTGCATGAAAAACAAAAGATCAAAAGTAAATCTGGAACAGAAACCATCTAAGCAGATGAGAAACACAGATTATCTATTTTACAATATAAAGCAAAAAGTCTTATTTAAAAAGAGAACAGCAACTATGCAAAGGAATATGCTGCATGCTGCAGTGCTGTGCAGGATTATTAATGCATCATTAAACACTTTTATACCCCAATTGCTCTTTCCCAGGTGGGAATTCGTCCCCCTATGTATACCCATTTGCAAAGCTGGAAATATGTACTACTCATGACAAGTGTACGTGTGACAAAACTACTACTGCTGCAGCCCTCCGGACCATCGGAGGTCTTTTACTTCCTTAAACCAGCAAGTTTGTGTCGCGGGGTATGTCACATTTCCCAACCGCAGTCGCTGATCATTGCTGCACCATGTCAAATTACACGACTGATATTGCTGCCCATGTCACGTTTATTAACCGAGCGCCAACCTTCCAAAACAGTTGTGCTCTCCCTTCTTTTGATTGCCAATAGCATGCCTCCCGACAGAGCTGGCACAGTAACAAGGGCTTAACAGCTGGGAGGAGTTCAGCTGCAGTTTCTGCCCTTTTTTTCATTTTTTACATATAATATTAGTAGGTAAAACATAATACAGATAGACAAGTTTCAAAACACACGTTTTTATTCTGCCTCAGTACATTCAATGCATTGTACTTCTGGATGAACGCTCCCCTGCCCGCCCCTACAACTAATGACAAACTCAGACCTGTTTGATTTTATTGGACAAGCCACAGAGTAGTTGGAGTGAGTTGCTGGGTATGTCGAATTATGCGAGTGACTTCACAGGAACACATAACTGTCGCCAACCTACCAAGATTATGTAAGTGAAGGCTACAACTGAAAATAGCAGGAAAAGTCCAGTAACGTGACATAAGCTTTGGGATAGGTGATTTTTGTGATATTTAGTGATCATTTCTAAATAGATCACTCTTTGACTCCTGTCTTGGCACATTGGCTTGTGATCATTTCAGTTATGGTGTCTAAACTAATTGCACATGAAAGGATTATGGAGCGTCGGGCAGGCAGCAAGTTAATTTGCCCACAGAATATTAGGCAGTGTCTATTTTACCGTATGCTGGAACTGCTGGTTTCAAGACCGTACATCATGTCTTTATTTTAACTGGGAAGCAAGAAAAATACAACATCCTGTATATATGATAAGCAAGCTCATTTATGTTCACACAATTATCCACTCTGGTCTCTGCAATCCAAGACAACAGAGTGAAGTAACAAGTGCCAGTTTGTTACTGGACCACAATAATCACGTACAGCTTTAAAAGGTGTGCTTTATTAGAGTAGCAGCAACAAATAAGAGATATTCCACAAACAAGTTGTCTATTGTTTAAGCAAAATTAAAAATACCACAATGCAAGATTACTGACAGAAAGGCATTCAAAGCTCTGCATGGGGAAAGTACCAAGAAAATAAAAGCTTCTATTTGTTTGGTAGGCACAGAAATAAAATGAGTCCTGAGAAAATGTCTAAAGATGAACTCCCCTTCCAGAAATGGCATTTCAATCAACCAGCAAAACAAGCCTGCAACTCGTCCAAACACTTTAAGCCACTTACTCCAACACAGTGTAACAGGAAGCCACCACTTATCTTGGCGGGATACACAGGAGGAGGATAGGACACCAATCCATTACAGGGTACTCTACAGCCTTAACTACTTCAGCCAATTTACAATGTCAAGTGACTTACTTATTTTTTTAAAACTATGCACAAAATGTATCTTAATGCATAGAGAATTTACTTAAGCCTAACCTCATTCTACACCAGAAATCCATTTTCTTTTAAAACAAGTACATTCTCACATACATTTACAAAATGCAGTGTTTCCCCAATACTGCAAGAATCTAAAATTTCAGACATCCCAACTTATCTGCCTATCTTTTACAAAAAGATACTCACCTGCTTGGAAAGTATTTGTTGCTATTTAATAGACAGGCAGCTCCATCTAACGTGTGTCTAGTGTAGTCAATTGCTGGACACTGTTAAGAAACCAAATGTTCAGAAGAACATGAATGAGTTTTTAAACATACTAACAAAACCACTATATATTAGCAAAACATATGAAAGGTCCCATCCAGAATTTTTGTGTATTTGTGTGTCAAATATTAATTCAAGTGTAACAAATGACCAATACAAGATCTTAAAGGAAGACTCTACCCAAAAATGATATGAGGAGTCGAGCCAAAGTTAGAAAATGGGATTTATTAGAAAATGGAACAAACCTTAACACAACTGATCAGGTCATTTCTCAATGTAGTCTCCACCCTTCTCAGTGCCTGGATTCCAGCAGAATAGAAGGTTCTGTCTTGTCCTCGCCACCACTCATGCATCCGAGTTACTGTCGAACACTACATGCTAGAGGGGTACTACGGTCACTAGTGCAAGTTACTGTGGCTTGCTGGAGACCAAAGTGAAGCCTGCTGTTCGACCCAAACAGCGGGGACTGTTGTCTCAAGGAGTCCTTTTGCTGCAAAACAGTGACACACTGCCAACAGCAACAAGGCAAGACTAGAGAAACTGACGTTTGAGGTATTGCCACATCCTGCTTATTCGCCAGATTTGGCACTGTGTGATTTCCATCTTTTTGGACTGCTAAAAAAACATCTGGGTGGTTGTCAATTCAAGACAGATGACAATGTGAAGAAAGCGGTGCACGAGTGGTGGCAAGGACAAGAGAAAACCTTCTATCCTCCTGGAATCCAGGCACTGAGAAGGGTGGAGACTACATTGAGAAATGACATGATCAGTTTTACGGTTTGTACCATTTTCTAGTAAATCCCATTTTCTAACTTTAGCTTGACTCCCCCTTGTACAAAAATGTTATTTATCCCATGTGATTTGTACTGATGTCCAAGAAAAAAAAACTAATTTCAGAATGAAGGTATTTCTGATAGAAGGGTAGCCTATGGTGACCAATGCTGGACAACAGCAAACGCAGGAGTGGCGAACTCCAGGCCTCAAGTGCCGCAGTGGCTGCAGGTTTTCATTTTTACCATCTTCTTAATTAGTGACCAGTTTTTGCTGCTGATTACTTCTTTTAATTAACTTGACTCAGGCGCCATAGTTTTTTTCTTTTCCTTTAATTAGCAGCCAAACAATAATGAGACACAAAACAAGCCACCATATGACCAGCTCCCCTGTGCCCATTACACAATATCTGAAATTAAAGAGAGGTGATGGTCTTGGTAAGGTTGATCTCTCAGGTCACCAAAACATCTTGACGGTGCTCTTAGAAAGAACAGAAAAACAACACTTTTCAAAATGTGTGCTGTGGCAGAATGAGAGCAGCAACAAGCTGTGGAATTAAATAACTGGTTTAATTAACAGCAAGAATTGGCTTCTCATTAAGAAAGTGATTGGAGTAAAATTAGTTGGAGTTTGAAGCCCCAGTTTAGCTGGTCAACTGTTAGCTCGTTTCACATCTCATTTCTGCTTGGCTGTCATTTAATGAAGAAAGGAATCAATTCTGAGGGCTGAACTCTTCTAACAGGACTATTAAAGTGATGGGAAAAAGTTAATTAGCAGTGAAAACTGGTCACTGATTAAGAAAAGAGTTAGAATGAAAACCTGTAGCCACGGTGGCACTCCAGGCCTGGAGTTCGCCACCCTTGAGCTAATGAATCAAAAGTCCTTGGGGGAATAAACCCGCATGTCAAGTTGTCCAGTCGTATGCTTATAAAGCGCAAAATGCATGCAATTCTGTCTTATTTTTAAATGAATACCACTGGACATGACAGTAGTCGATAAACAGGAGTCTGTACACATGAGAGTGTGGACAGCAGTGTTAAGAGTCCAAGAAGCACTTAATGGTTCTAAATCTTAATCTTAACAGAACTAAAATTAAAATATGTTTGGTTGTTTTTAAGTTAAAGTTATTTCTACACAATCATGGTACAGTATACATTAATTTGACACTTAAAATTATGTTTTAAAAAGAAGCATTTTTTTTTTTTTTTTTTTATAAATTTTAAAAATACCCTTGTAGATTCTTGCAGCTTTCAATGTATGGTTCAGGGGTCCAAAGGTAAAAGAAATAATCCATTAACACTAGAATCCCTGAAGCCTACGAAAAATGTTATAATGCCAGGCCACCAAAACTAAACCTACAAAAAACTATTTCATCACAGATTTTTGGTCCTGTTTTCTTGAGGTAAGGATATTTTTTTAGCATAGAAAGTAAAACAGAGAAGGCTAAGATTGTAGTGAAACAGAGGAGAAATTTTTGTTCTTTTTTTTTGCCTTTTATTCTTTTGTCTTCATTTTTGTAATTTGTTCCTTTTTAAATTTTCACAAAAGTTTTTAAAGCAATTTTTCTTTGGACTTGAGAGATTTCATGTTGGATCCTGCCTTGCTTACTCAGAAGCTGGCCGACTTTGGGAATCTAGAAAAGACGCAGCTGCATAGCGAGTGACAGCACAGTGAGAAGGGCACGAGTTTCAGTGTACTTTGAGCAAATAATAAATCTGAATTGAACTGATTACACTAAATTCTATTTCTATTAAAAGCCTTAGATTTCTGAAAGAGCCAAGCCAACTTTTCAATGGCATGTGTCGTGCACATATAATCAAAAAAAAAAAAAGTCTACAACTGATGGTCTAGACCTACGGTAAGGTATGGTGCTGCTGCCGAAAACTTGGACAATATGATGATAAAAGAACTGAGCACAATGATCTTGAGTGAATAAATCCACTAACACTGGTCCCAATCAATCCATAAATGCACAGGGAGAACACACAAACTATACAGAACCAGACTCTGTGAGGCAGGAATGACAGCCTACTCTGCCAATGTTAAAACACCTGTACTGAAATACAAAGTGACCTGTGTTTGCTTGCCCTGCTTGGGGATTGTTCCTGCTTTGCTTCCAATGCTTGCTGTCTTGTGACCCCTATCCAAGATAAAGGGTCAAGAAGAGGAATGGCTTATTTTCATTATTATTAATAAGCCAACAGGGGAGAAAAAACACAAACAGATTAATGGATGAAAAATATTGAGGACAATTATGATGATATTATTATTATTAGAACCCTACAACATTATTGTTATCCAGGTGTTGTTCCCACCTTTTACCTTATGATTATTTGGGATAGGCTCTAGTTGTCCATGATTATGTCCTGGAAATGAGGGTTAGGAAGATGGATGGACGATTATTATTATTGAGTGGCACAGTGTATCTCTGCTGTCACTCACTGAAGGAGACTGGGGTTTCACATGGTCCAAACACGTGCACATTAGGTGGACTTTTGTTACTAAAGCAGTATGTGTGTGCCTAGAAACTGACTGGTGTCCTGCCCAGGGACTGTTCTTGCCTTGTGTCCAATGCTTGCCAGGACAGGCTCTAACTATCCTGTGGCCCTTCTTTGGAAAGATGGGTTAGGCAAATGGATGGATGCCAAGAACATCTGTTCAGTTCTTGTCACTTGGTTACATGCGATGCACAAGCTCAATATTCTGTCCTCACTGAAGCATGCATGCATGATTAATCCATCAACAATAGGAAGGATCTTTGCAAAAATAAAAAAGCTTCCATAGAGTAAAAGAATGTAACCAATCGTGTGACTTTTCTAGTTACAAAGTAGCAATCCACATCTGGGAAACAAACTACAATAATAATAGTAAGACCCCTCTGCGATGGCTTCCCAAGGTGAATCCACACCTCTAAGGACAAGTGCCTCCTCCCCCATTTCACAGGCTGCAGTGAGGACAATCACCCTGGGGCTGAAACGATACCACAGAAGACAACGAACCTGACAAAATGAGGAGTCCAACCAGTCTCCTTTTAAAATAACTGAATCTCACAACAATGGTTTGCTTTTTTCCCCCCTTATTAAAAATGATGTCCATAACACTGTTTGCAATATATGTGGAATCTCAACATGCTTAGCAACACTCAATATTTTTGGCTTGAAAACTAGATGTATTCATTAAGTTTTAAGACTTTTAATGATGGGACCCCAGTATTCATATGCTCCATTATTAAATGCATGTGTGGGCTACTTTTTTTTTTTAATGTGTAAAATATGCTTCACTTTTGAATGCAATTTCATATGGCAAACTGTAATATACTGTATACCGTAATTTTGATGAAAAATATCAAATTTATCCTTTAAGACAAAAAATTATGTTCCTTTGCAATCAACAACTGAGTACCAATTACAGTCTATAAATGAAACTGTGCAGACATTGTGGCCCTTCAGGAAATGACACACTGTAATCCTATTTTAACACTTCAGTAGTGGAATACTGCACCTAAAATTAAATAAGGATTATACTTTGAAGCAAAATATAGGACACAGTAAATTCTAAATAGCATTAGTAACTGAAATAAAATCATCACAAGTTTCAAATAAAACATGTTTTTTATATACACTGTGGACCACTGGGGTTGTGTACAGCCACCCTAACCCAACACAGTCAGGCAGACACAAGTTCCAGTCCGTATCTATCTACAGTATGTATAAAAACAGAGAGACACACACTGGTTTATATCTCACAGTTTAGTGGAGTACAGAACTGCAGAGTGCAGGCTTAAAATGACAAATGTAACATACTTCTAATATTTGAACATTATATGTAGCATAATCAAAGGAGATGAACATAAAGGTGTTACAGCAAAGTAGAATTCCAAGGACTGAAAATTCAGAATTTTCTTTTCTTTTCCGATAATAGCTATTATTTATAAGTGTGTTGAAAATCCCACAAATTCTTTTAAACAGAACAGTTACCTAGAGCTCAAATCAATAATTCTTATTGTACAGCATGAAAGAAAAAAAACACACTATAGTACTTCAAAACACCTCTTGATTTTATACACAGAGGTAAATTTATGCCAAAGGAAAAAAAAATATTTAAAATTTAATACATATATGCAAAAAGTATAGTGCATTTAAAGTTATCAAAATTACAAATATAAGATAGTGTTTCACCTCTTTGGGAGTTTTGTGAGCAGCACATAGAAATATCCACTGTTCGGTTGCTGTCATCTGTGTACATGTGTCAGGATGACACTCTCCCTAGAATGGTTGGGGTTAATTTAAAATAAATAAAAAAAAAAAAAGATTAAACAAAAAAGTAACATTACATACATTTGAGAAACAGAAACTAGCTCATTCTAAAAATATTTATCTGTGCTTGTTTACCAGACTGGGAAAAATGAGCTCTTTCTGAAGATATTTCTAAGATGTCAATTTAATAGGGGAATTCTTAAAAATAATCCACGGATAAAGCAAAATGAGAGGATCAAGTAAGGCTGTGAGCTAATACTACATGGATTGTATTACACATGATTCACATTGTTCAGAAAAATGCTATTAATTATACTGCATATGTACCATTTAGTGTGGCAAAAAAAGACATGGTCATATTCTAAAATACAGATCAGCCACAACATTAAAACCACCTGCCCAATTATTATGTAGGTCCCCAAAATCGAGACATGGACACCATAAGACCTCTGAAGGAGTCTCATCTTATCTGGCACCAACACTTTAGCAGCAGAGTCTTTAATTTCTTTAAATTGCAAGGTGGCCCCCCTTGGATCGGACTTGTTTTTCCAGCACCTCCCATAGAGGCTCAATTGAACTGCGATCTGGGGAATTTGGGGGCCAAGTCAACACCTTGAAAGACGCTACTGCCATCATGGGATACCGCTGTCATGAAGCTGTATGCATGGTCATCAACAATCTTTAGGTAGGTGGTATGTGTCCAAGTAACATCCACATGAAAGTCAGAACCCAAGGTTTCTCAGCAGAACATTGTTTCTTCCCATAGTGCATCCTTCTTCCATCTCTTCCCCAGGTAAACAACATACATGTACCCAACTGTCCACATAATCAAAAAAAATATGATTCACCAGACCAGGACACCTTCTTCCATTGCCCCATTGTCCAATTCTGATGCTCACATACCCACTGAAGGCACAGCATGAGCACCCTGACCAGTCTCGCACTACACAACTAGTTGTGAAGAACTATGTGTGCCAATACCTTTTTCTCATGGCCAACATTGAGTATCTCAGCAATTTGTTCTACAGTGGCTCTTTTGTTGGATCAGAACAGATGGGATGGCCTTTGCTCCTCAGGAGCATAAGCGAGTCTTCTGCACGAACCACTGCATACAGGGAACACCTGACAAGACCTGTCATTTTGGCGATGCTCTGATCCAATCGTCTAGCCATCACACTTGGGCCCTTGTCAAAGTCATGCAGATCCTTGCACCTGCCCATTTTTCCTGCTTCCAACACATCACCTTCATGAACTGGTTGTTTATTTGCGGTCTAATATATCCCAACCCTTGCCAGGCATCATTTTAAAGAGATAATCAATGTAATTCACTCCTCCTGTCAACGGTTTTAATGCTATGGCCGATAAGTGTATTTGATAAAACAAACCTTCTTTAGCAAGTAAACAAACAACAGATATATATTATGAAGTATGGTATGTTCTGTTATTTATTCTATGTCAGTCAGAATTTAATCTTTAATGTGAAATACCAAATAGGCCAACAACACAGATTAACTATTTCACATTCTGGCAGACATTAACACCACCCTAAAGGAATCCCAAGTCACTTTTTCCTACAGAACTGCTTCAAAAGTTTTTTTGCACAAAATGCTTTTTAGAATCTGACACACCTATAAAAAATACCTACAAGCCTACAGAGATTCTTTTATTACAATGTTTTATACCCAATGACTTACCTGTAATTTAACAGCAAGTCCATTGAGCTCAAGGCAGAACTGTCTGAAAAAGGATAAACTGATCAAAATAAAATAGAGAACAAACTTCAAAATAAGAAACAGACATACGCTCCATGGTAGTGCAATGGTGCTGCCCCCCATGGATCCGGCATGCTGGTTCAGATTCCATTCACTGTCAATATGATGCTTTCATGTTCCCAATGTTTGTCTGGACTTTCCTTCAGCTAGTCCAGTTTACTCCTACACCCCCCAAAGACAGGCAAGTTAATAGGTTGGCTCCTGTGAAACTGTGACCATGAGCATGTGTGGCCCATGTCCCATTTAACACTATTTTCTGAATTGCACCCAGTACTACTAGGATAGGCTTCCTCCCAAACTACCTTGAAGTGGATTAACCCAGTTTAGTTGAGAGTGTCACTATATGCTCATTCTGTGTCAATATAAAATGACCATAAATAGTAATAAAAGGTATTAAATCATACATAAGGTAACATTTTAAAGAATGAGTTATGTATTATGAAGGTACCGTTCCATCGTGTATTCAGAAAGTTCTCTGACCTCTTCACTTTCTGTACACTTTATTGTATTGTAGATTAAATTTTAAATGGATAAAACTTGCTATTTTGCCCATTAATATACACACAATAACCCGTTAATAACAAAGAGAAAACATGTTTCCAGGCTTGCAAATGTATGAGAATATTACAGTTTGACAAATAAGAGGTGACCATTCAGTACATCAAGCTTATTTGCTAAACTCTCCCAACATATCATCCATCTATTTCTTAATGGTTGTTAAGGTTTCTGTTTTAACTACCCGTATTGATAGTTTGTTCCAGGTTCCCACAACTCTTTGTAAAAAGAAGTGCTTTCTGGCTTCAGTCCTAAATACACTTCTCCAAAAAACAAAAACTGTAATCTCTCACTCACAAAGGTATTCAGTCCCTCAACTCAGTACCTTGTAGAAGCCCCTTTTGCAACACCTAAGAATCTTCTTGGGCACGTCTCTAAAAGGTCTGCAAAGCTGGGTTTAGGTAGTTTATCCCATTCTTCCTGTCAGATCCTCTCAGCTCAGTTCGATAGGATGGAAAGCATCTGTAAATTTACAATCTTTATGTCTCTCCATATTTTGTACAGGGTATAAGTCTGGGTTGTGGCTGGGACCATTCAAGGACAGTCACAGACATGTCCAGAAGCTACCCCAGCATTGTCTTGGCTGCATGGTTAACCCTACCATTGTGCTTTAATGTGAGTAGTTGCTCTAGTCTGCATACACTCTGGGGCAGGTTTTCTTCAAAGACCTATCTGTATTTGGCTACATTTCCCTTCCTTAATTCTAACTAGTCTCCCTGTCCCTACTGCCGAGAAGCACCTAACTAGCATGATGCTGCCACCATCATGTTTCACCCTAGGGATGGTATTAGGCAGGTGATGAGTAGTATCTATTCTTTGCCCCACATATGGGATGGAGTTTTGACCTAAGAGTTAAACCTTTGTCTCATCAGACCAGAGAATCTTTTAATTCATACTCTCCACAGCCTTTAAATGCCTTTTACTCAAGAGTAGCTTCCATGTAGCCATCCTATCATAAACACCTGATTGATGGATTGCTGCTGATATGGCCATCATTCCAACAAGTTCTCACATCTCAACAGAGTACTCCTGAAGCTCTGTCAGAGTAAGCACTGGGATCTTGGTCACATTCCTTAACAATGGCCCTTCTTGCCCTGTTACTCAGTTTGGTCGGATAGCAAACTCTAGAAAGAGTCCTGGTGGTCACAAACTCCTTCCATTTCACATATTTTGATGCCACTGTGCTCCTGGGAAAACTCATTGCTTAAGAAATGGTTTTATTGCCTTCCCTGACTCATACCAAACCACAATATTGCAGATGTCTACAGAGAGATCCTTGGGCTTCAAGGTTTAATTTGCCAAAACATACAGTGTGAATTGATGCAGATGCAAGATGCAGAGGACAGAAAGATACGGAAAAAGAGGATACGCTGTGGCAACCCCTAAAACTGTAGATTATGTGAAGTTAACAGAAATTACATTATACACACACAAACTTTATAAATACCTGAGATGCTCGTACTTCCACACGCCCTCATCCTGCCCTTCTGGTGGTTCTAAGATCTTATCGATGTTCGAACAATTTGAGCGAATGTTCTGTTGAATGTACTATAGAAAATAAATAGTAGAACATTAATTATATCTGACAAACACTGAAAAAATACAAGCACAGTTTGTGTTCTTTGGCTTAATTTCTGTCTGTCAGTCTGAAAATTCAAAATGGAAATGGCATTTTTTTGCATCATCTATACATAAAGATATAGCTTCTGTAAGTGGGATGTGTATTAGTGACAGCAATGGGGTTGAATTTGGAACATCCTTGCTATCGGACAGCTGAAAGGATTTTTTTTTTTTAATTAAATTTGTTAAAAGCATAACATTCCATACAATCAAGTAAAATTTAACAAAACTAAAATCAAATCAACTCCCACCCATGAGAAAGATAGGAAGGCCATCAACCAGAACAAAACTGTTAAGAGTAGCAGAGAGAGAAAGGAGTCTTTTCCCACAATATTAATGCTTATTCTAAAATGTTATTGATTAGGTCCTGCCAGATTTAAAAAAAAGTTTTGTACAGATCGTCCAAGTGAAAATTTGATGTTTTCCATTTTCAAATAGTATAGAACATCAGTTACCCACTGACTTAAAAGAGGCGAGTTAGGATTATTCCAGTTGAGCAAGATAAGTTCTACATGCTAGTAGTGAAGTAAAGGCAATTACAGTTTGTCCTTCTCCACTTTAGCAAATCTGGGAGTACAGTACACCAAACACAGCCGTTAATGGATTAGGAGGGATTGTGACAGCAAGGCTGTCTGAGAGGCATTTAAAAATTTTCGTTCAGAAGAATGTTAATTTGGTAGATGCCCAAAACATGTGGCCCAGTGAAACTGGGGCTCGACTGCAGCATTCGCAGGTTGGATCTTACCCTGGAAACATTCTGGACAATTTCAAATGATATGGATGTGTTCAATAAAAAAATGTATGTTGAATAATTGAATGTTTTGCACATTTGGAGCTACAGTGAATTCTGTGCATGGCTGCCCACTGTGCTCTGGGATATTTAAAAGAAGGGGACTTTAAAATGTTTTCATATATTAAAGAGATGCTGTCCACAAGTCTGATCGATCTCTCTTCTGGAATAGAAATAGGTGGGAGGCGAGGAAAATGGGGCAGATTTCGTATAACAAAGTTTCTAATTTGGAGATAATGGAAAAATTGTGTTGATGGGAGATTAAATTTGGAATATAATTGTTCATAGGATGCAAAGACATTATCTATATACAAATCTCTAAATGATTTAATCCCATACGTTTTCCAAACATTAAAAACTGTGTAATTTCGTGAGGGTGGTTAGAGGGTGGAAAAAGGTGGTTATCATGTAGAGGTGCCACAGATAAAATATTCTCTAACAAAGTGCTCTCTACATTGGTTCCATATTCTGAGTGAATGAAGGACAAATAGGTTGTTAGTATACTGATGATACCTTTTACTTACTGGTGTATAAAGCAAAGAATATAAAGAAGTGCTGCAGGATTTCATTTCTATTGCAGACCAAGCTAGTGTTTGTTCATCTATTTGTGTTAATGTCCAGGTTTTTATAGCTTGTACGTTTACCGCCCAGTAACAAAATTGAAAATTAGATAGAGCCATGCCACCTTCTGATTCAGGTCATTGTACGGTAACCTTTGAAATGTGTGGATTTTTCTAATTCCAAATAAATGAGGTTATGATTGAATCTAATTTCTTTAAAAAAAAAATTTGTTAATGTATACGAGGATATTTTGAAATAGGAACAGAAGCTTAGGGAGGATATTCATTTTCACAATGTTAATTCTTCCTGCTAAAGTAAGATGGAGGGTAGACCATCTATGCACGTCATATGTATGTATGTATGTCTACCTTTACTGAAGGGAACACTTTCTCAATCCTTCTACCTGGGGCTTTGGAGAGAGGCATTTTTTTGCAACATCTGTACATAAAGATATAACTTCTGCTAGTGGGATGTTTATTGGTGACAACAATGGAGTTGAATTTGGAAGATCCTTGATACTGGACTGCTGAAAGGAATTCTGAAAATAAGCTATTTTTAACAATTATGATTTTGTCTTCTTTGTATTTTCTTTAATTCCTTTTGGAAATGGGATGTAGACAAGGTTCTTCAGATCACAGCAAAGAGTAATGATTTTTGCAGTTGCTTCTCTTTTTACATTTTAATTATCTCTCCTCAATAGCCACTGGGTGTGATAAGAATAGCTACTAATCAACCTGTAGAACAGTTCAATAGATTTTCTGAGCAAATGCCGGGGGAAAGCAAGGCAATGAAAAAAAATCACAATTAAAAATTAAATTATGATAACATTACAAAATACTGCATGTCTTATTTCTTATTTGAACTTTAAGTGGACTTCAGGTGAAAGTCACGAGAGAAGCACTGACAAACTTCTAGAGATTCTTCACAATAGACAATTTAATCTTACCAAACTAAAAAATACCTTAACAACATATTGCCATCCTTGTTTACCTATGCAGTAGTCCAGAAAGCTATAGTGTGAATTCCAGAATTACTGATAGCATGTCTGTCATCTAAAAGGATCAGATGATGTGGATGTGATGAAGTCGTTAAGCCAATGATTCCGGTTCAGACAGGTTCACAGAAAGCTGAATGTCTGGGATGTTCAACAAACAATACATTACTACCACTCACTTTGAAAAGGATCAAAAAGGTATGCCTGACAACTCTACTTCATCACGCACCAAAAGCTTTGTCATAATACTTAGAGAAAGTTTTTAATTCAAGTTTCTATTATTGATACAGATGCTCACAATTGCCTATTGATGAATCATCATATGCAATATACTCTCCTGTAAAATGCAAAGATGCTTCTTTAATTTTAGTGAAAATTACAATGACATTACAACCAGTACTTTTACCTGTTGTACAGCCAGTGTACTGTCCATTTCCTCAAAGGATTCATCAGGCCAGTTATAAAAATCCTGCAAATTAAAATAAATAAATAAATAAAAATGGATCCTGCATTAGCAAAAGAGATACATGTTTACACACACAACATATTCAGATTTTTACACACACACACACACACACATATTTTGACAACATTATTATTCTGTGATAAATCAAAGACATACCCTCAGTAAAGAACTGGTAAAATTTCCAGTACGTTTTAATCTTTTGTTGATAATTAAACTTCAAGAACAGAAATTAATTTGTGTTAATAAATCAAACATAATGAGGTTTTCATTTACCAGTATGGACTCCATTCTGAATAATAATAATTCTTTGCATTTATATAGCGCTTTTATCACTACTCAAAGTGCTCAACAATTGCAGGTTAAGGGCCTTGCTCAAGGGCCCAACAGAGCAGAGTCCCTTTTGGCATTTACAGGATTTGAATCGGCAACCTTCCAATTGCCATTGCAGATCCCTAGCCTCAGAGCCACCACTCTGAATACAAGCTGCAGCTCTGGCTTGTTACCATTTTTTTTTTTTTCCTTCTCAAAACATACTTCTACTTTAGCCGTTTTAAAATGTCCTATAATTATTAGAGATGCTGTATTACAGTTTAAACTTCCTCTAAATACTAGAGATGCCGTGTTACATTTTTAACTTAACATGAGTTATTCATTTATCCTCAACAGTCATAAATGCTCTCATCTAAAAATCTGACCATTCATGGCTTGTCTAGTCCGAAACTATTCTCCTAAACTGAAATACCTACCAAAAAATCCTCAGTTTCGAAGTAACTGTTTCACATGTCATTATTTCACATGGCATCAACTGGGTTCTATTACGACTTTGATAAATCACTTACAAAAATGCAACAGAACAACAATATGGTACAAAGTCAAATCTTTGACATACTGTATTATGGAGTACAGACAGCAGCAGATACAGCACAAAAGGAACATGCAATTTTGGGTGAGTAAGCACTATATGATTTTATCCTGTCAAATTTCCAAGTAGTTTTTGAAATCATCACAAAAATCACAAGAAAGTTGCTAAAGTCACTACTTGTAAATAAGTATGAAAAATATTTCTGACCCAGTCCGATTGGCTTACGTGCACCAAATATTTTACTGAAATGTCAAAAAGAAATTCTGGCACCATAATGTGGATGACTTTGTTGACCAATTCTGCATTTCACTTTCCATTGTTCAATGATTGAATGATTTCAGTTGAAATTAGCTTCTGCTGAGAAATACCACGATCAAGTCTTCAAATAATAAATACTGAGGAACAAATTACTAAAGACACTATTTTTGTACTTTAAAAACAGATTAGCGTAGTGTCCATCTTTTGTTCTTTTTGGATTCACTCAAAATTGATGCAAGAAAAACCTCAGACTTCCTCTCTAAATCCAAACTATTTTGACAGTTTAACAACTTTTACTACAAAACAATAATAAACAGTACAATCACATTTGTAGCTTTCTTAGCATCATGTTTACTCCTGGAAAAATTAGCCAAAAACATTGAATGTTTTATTTCCAACAACAAAAAAATTTATACAAAAACATGTAAATCCCAAAACTTCAACATTATGTCTATAGTCCACTGCTGTACTGATGCAGACTTGGAATACAGGTATATGTTTTGTGTAATGTTTTAAAAACAGCCACCAACACACATAGGCACTGTTCAACCAGATGGCGGGGTCTTCAATAAATGGTTTTTTGGACCAATACCATCTCTGGACTGATTTATCCACTATACCCTGCAGGATCAAGTGACTGAAAAACCTACAGTGGCAGTCTACTAGCAACTGTTAACAAGTAAACTGTTTACTGTTACTTTTTGAACACTGCTCAGCATAGTGGTTATTTTCAAAAAATATTTTCTCCATCAGACTATCATCAAATCATAAAAAGACCAGATAATTATGACCAACAGACATCATTAGATCGGAGTTACAGGAGTGTTAGTAGTAGTGTGAAGCTGACACCAAACATGAACATCACTGAATCTTGGCAGTTCGGAATCGTTGAAAAGGTTTCAGTTTCACTATCCATGTGAACATCTGATGACCAACTCACATCATCATAGTCACACAATTCAATGAATGGCTCATTTTCAGTTTGTTCTAAAACTGGATTTACAGCTTTTGTTTGAAGGCGCCACCCCACTCATGAATATTGATGAGTTAGAGTTATCAAAAGTGGCAGAATGTAAAGAAATACAATTATTTTGCACAATGATATTTCATTTATGGCAGCAGAACACTATCCCCAGAGTTATTTGGCTTAACACTGTAAAGGGGGTTATTAACACGTCTTACTGAGTTTGATTCAGGCGTAACACAATTTACATACATTTCCAAGCAATTAACACCAAGGAGGTAAAACACTGAATAGAACTACACCCATTACTGCTACTTGTCTTGCTGCAGAGATAGGCACCACCAACAGTCCTTGCATTTTTTTTTTTTTTTTAAAATACATTATGCTTCCTCTCTCTTTCTTTGTTTTCCAATGAAATATAACTTGGCGAAGAAAGCACCATAATTCTGAGAAGTCCCCGTTTAGAGGTTAGCAAGGAGGTGTGCCTCACAACTGGCAGGTTAGCAAAGACTACTCCCACCAGCTAGAAAAATCAAGTCCCATCCTTGTCTCCCTACTTTCGTTCTTGGAAATATGGTCTGCTCTGCATTGTTACTTGCTTGGTGCACAAATAGCATCAAATTGTAATGTTCAAAATCTCTTTACTATTTTCAGTTCATCTCAACAAACTGTTAATAAATTCTTAACCAAACTTCCAATATAAAAAAAAAATCAAACTTCACAGGATGATGAACCCTCTAACTAGACATCAAGAATGAGTCGAATGGCACAAGTGTATTTGTTAGTATTGTTCATCTAAATGTGTAGACTGTTTTGTTGTGCTATTCCTAGATACTATACAGTAGTTAGGTCTTAACCTTAGTTCTGTTGACAGTTCTTTGACCTGCTTTTGCCTTACAATATTCTAGGTTGTTTTTTCCACCACAACTCTGTTTAAGCAATAGGATTTAAAATTTGTGGTGTAAAATTAAACAAACTTTGGATAGGTTACTCTTTTTCTGACCCTTTTGAAATTAAATCTTCATGACCTCTCCTAATAATAAAGCATTCATAAATGTTTAGGCCTCCTGATTACGGAAGAAAGACATTTTAAGGCCAATATACTGAGGATACAGAAAAACATATATTCTACAACTTTTAAAGATATCTGCAAATCTAGAGATACTTAATAAGAAGATATTCCTCCTTTTAGCTTATCCTCCTAAAACAACCACCTCAATATAAACTACATTTATTTTCCTCATCTTTTAATAGTTATACCTTTTGAGACAAAGAAAAATATAGAAATGTATTAAGAGGATAAATCCATTTTAAGCTTTGAAAATGATAAGTATGTATACAACAGCATACATATTTCAGACAAGAACATTACAAGTATGTGGGTGATGTTATATAAAAATTGTCAAGCTTGCATTAATAAGTAGCAGGATTATGATTTTTTTTTCCTCCCAACAGTCATACACTCGCAGTTTAAATCAGAAAAAAAACAATTTGCACAGCAGGTGGGCGGTAGGGGCAGTTGCAGTGTGATACAATATGGTTTGTACCTCCTGTCTTCATAACTGGTGGCCCTCCCAGGCAAACATTGCTGTAGGTGTATCAGCTACACAAATGTGTTCAGCACCACAATCAGCTGGGGACTGATCAGCCGATAGTAGTACCTCACTTTCGTTTTTGATCTCCATCTCCAGATCACTTGCATCAAATTCAAAGTCCAACAAGTCAGAGTCCGGTTCAGCAATAATATGTAAAACATCCATGCAGTATTTTAATTTTCTCATTCGCTTTAGTCTCTTGCCAGATGTCGATGCCATTTTAGAGGTTGTTTGTATTCACAACTCGCACAGGAAATTGAGGTCAAATCAACAAAGCTACGTAATTTCCCTTCTAGCAAAGAAAGAGAGTCGAACTATAAAGGGCGAGTTTTGTCTCAGTTTACAGCCGATTACCGTCCTCTACCCCTGAATTTTGACAAAAGTCAACATCAGCCCTGAAAGAGTTCAATAAATACTCCACATAAAAATGATTTTACTTGTTACTTACTCCATGCATTTCATAGAGGTGACCAACAAAACAAATTTCACATTTTCATGCAGAATGGAGATAAAGTTTATGGCATGACTCCAACCAATTCTGGCCAATGTTGTACAATGGCAAACTGTATAAAAAACATCCATGGAATAAAGAAAGAAAATCTCATGCTGACACAGAAAAAAAAAAAACTACAAATGCCACAATGACAATGTTGGGTGCAGGACTGAAATCTAAAATAAAATCAATAATGGAAAAAACCACCTCATCAGTCCCCTGAGCCTAACTTAAATATGGCAAAGTATTAATATACTAGCAAAATACCCGCGCTTCGCAGCAGAGAAGTAGTATGTTAAAGAAGTAATGAAAAAGAAAAGGAAACATTTAAAAAATAACGTAACATGATTGACAATGTAATTGTTTTGTCACTGTTATGACTGTTGCTGTCATATATATATATATATATATATATATATAGTATATGTACATAAGTAGGTTCCAGTTATGACCGTTACACGTAGAATTTCAAAATGAAACCTGCCTAACTTTTGTAAGTAAGCTGTAAGGAATGAGCCTGCCAAATTTCAGTCTTCTACCTACACAGGAAGTTGGAGAATTAGTGATGAGTGAGTGAGTCAGTCAGTGAGGGCTTTGCCTTTTATTAGTATAGAGCCAAGGATGACTCATCCACTTATTCACCTACAAAAAATAGTTCAAAAAGCATGAAAGTCAATCGGGGTCCAACTAAACAACTTATTTGATGCAGTTTGGATAACTTTCACATTCACCTCCAAAGTTCCCAGACTTCTTAGATTTCTTTTTTTCCCCCAAACTCAGACCACACTGTCCCTGCACAAGCGGAGTCCTTCCCCAATCCACTCTCCATGAAGTATCTAGTCTGGCTGCCCCATATATTCATGCATCTCTGGTATATGGCTAAGCTCACAAGCCTACTTCCAGATCACCACATGCTGGTGTTCTATACTGTCACCTATGGTCTTCTGTCCATCTTCCATGATTTTTGTGTTTATTTCTATGGTGATAAGATATTCCCTGAGGTACAGAGTCATCCAACAGCTGCTGATCCAATGTACTCTTGTGAACTTGCCTTACATTTTACTCAGAAGCAAGTCACCTTTTAATAAGGGTCAACTTTTGGTAACTATGGTCCACCTAACAAATCACAGGTCATAATTAACCTATGCACTACTTAATGCTCCAATTTATATTGGCACCTTCTTGCCGGTCACATCTATGACCTGCAGTTTAAAAAGGTTATTTTTTTTCATTAAGAATACTTCATTAGACAAGTTTTGTACTTTCATTTTATTTTTTTTTAAACTTGCTTTTTCAGATTTAGAATTCTTAAGTGTAACCAGCAGACAAACTATAAGGAGATGAAACGTGAGCCAACAGATGTCCTACTAACTTGATTCCATTTGAAGTTTTTTTTTTTTTTTTGTCCATCATATCCATCTCAATAAAATATCTAAAAAGAAAATTGCAAGGGTCTGCAAAGTATAAATATTTCTACTAGTGCACAAAACATTTTGATAACACATTCATAAAAATGAAAATCGACAGTTTTAGACATGTCGAGTGGGATAATGACAGTGTTAACAAGTCACTGGATTAAAAAAAAAAAGGTTTATTAAAACAAGGAATTTGCTATAAATTAAGAAACTGAAGTTAAAGCAGCAGCCCTCAAGGAATTCTGTTTGAAGCCTCAGTTAGTTGTAAAGGCAGAAAAACAATTAAGAAATCTGAATATTAAAAAGCACATTTTTAAAATGAAAAAGGATTAAGTTCTGTATTTTTCAAGTCAGTTATTTCTTCTCAATTACTGTAATATTAATTTGCCAGATAGAAATTTTATTCTAATGTTAAGTTGCTTTTCATTATGAAGATTTCTTGTCCGTTCATGCAGCTAAAAATAGGAATAATGGATACACAGGTCCAGAGATGAATGAAAATGCCTTAAATCTTACCAAACCTGTCCACTTTGATGCAGCAAAGGTTTTAATTTAAGAAAACCTGAGGACAGTAGCTTGGAGTAAATAAACTGACATGCACAGATACCAATTATTTCATAAATACACAGGGAGAATGCATAAAACTCAGACAGACCCTGGTGCTGTGATGCTACCAGCAAAAGTCATCACCTTAGGCTCTATTAGCCATACCTCACATGATAGATTACTGGTACACTTTTCATTTTTGGTAGGAAAATGCATCCAGAAATTGTGCTCCTTATACATAGCTGCCAGCAAGGAGCCAGGGGAAACAGAAGTACATGGGTTGCCCCTGACCCCGGGTGAGCGGAATGAGGCAGGAACACGTCGTTGTATAGTGAAAGCAGCCACTGAAATAAAGTTAAGCGTCAGTATAGTGAAAGAATGTTAGCAATCCGAAGTGTGACTTTTACAGTTAGTATTGCTTACTTGTCTTTAGAACAGAGACAGCAATATACAATCATGGCCGAAATTAATCGGCACCCCTGGAATTTTCCCAGAAAATGCACCATTTCTCCCAGAAAATTGTTGCAATTACAAATTTTTTGGTATACACGTTTATTTCCTTTATGTGCTTTGGAACAACACAAAAAAAAAAGAGAAAAAAAAAAGCCAAATCTGACATCATACCATTTTTATTTGTTGAGCGCTTAAAAACACAGCATTATAACTGACCGAAGCGCTGTACAGTTAAAACAAGCAGGACTAAAAGCAAAATATTAAAAACAAACATTAAGAGGGAATTAAAACAGAGATACTAAAAACAGGTCAAGAGACCCAATAAAATAAAGAAATAGGAAAAGGCAAGTGGAAATGAGACAGGTTAAGAAATAAAAGCCAGTGTGAAGAAGTGCGTTTTTAGGCGTGATTTGAATATGGCGACTGAAGCGGCTTGCCTAACCATTAAGGGTAGGGAGTTCCAGAGCCTGGGTGCACAGACGGAGAAAGCCCTTTCACCACGAGCTTTAAAACGTGCCTTGGGAACGGTTAGGAGCAGCTGATCTGCGGATCTAAGAACACGAGGGGGATTGTGACAATGGAGCAAGACACTCAAATAGGCTGGGGGCTAAACCGTTTAATGCCTTATAGGTTAGGAGGAGTATCTTAAAATCGATTCTGAATCTAACCGGCAGCCAGTGTAGGGTTTTTAAAATCGGTGTAATGTGTTGGCTTCTGCTGCTTCCAGTTAGAAGCCTTGCAGCCGCATTTTGAGCCAGTTGGAGTCTTGAAAGAGTGGCTTTACTGATACCATAAAGGCAGGAATTAGAGTAGTCGAGCCGGGACGTAATGAATGCATGAATTACTGATTCCAGGAAGTGGTTAGACAGAATAGGCTTGAGTTTGGCGATTCGCCTGAGATGGAAAAAGCAGGATTTTACTGTGCTGTTGACTTGAGCATCCATTTTCAGGACCGTATCCATTTTGATTCCAAGATTGGAGACAGACGAAGTTACCAGAATGGGAAGAGAGTCGAGGCCAAGGGGTGGGGTCTGTTTGCAGTCGGGACTAAAAACAATGACCTCGGTTTTTGAATCATTCAGGTGAAGGAAGTTTACAGCCAGCCAGTCCTTAATGTCAGATAAGCAGTCGAGGAGAGGTTTGGTGGAGTCAGTTGGCTTGAGGGAGAAATAAATTTGGCAGTCATCAGCATACAGGTGATATGAAATTGCATGTTTTCTAAAAACTGCATCTAAAGGCAGGATGTAGATTGAAAAAAGTAGTGGCCCTAAAATGGAACCCTGGGGGACCCCACATGGGAGTGGGACTGATTCAGATGAAAAATCGTCTAGCATGACTCTGAGAGTCCTGTTGCAGAAATATGACCTCAACCAGTCGAGGGCTAAGCCAGATACACCAGCCCAGGATTCGAGTCGGGAGATCATGATGTCGTGGTCGATTGTGTCGAAGGCAGCAGATAAGTCGAGAAGAACCATAATCACGTGGAGTCCCGAGTCCAATGCCAAAAGGACGTCATTTAGGACACGTAAATGCGCGGTTTCTGTGCTGTGTTGGGGCCTAAAGCCTGACTGAAAAAGGTCCATTACCTGATGGTCCTGTAGGTGAGGAGTTAATTGCTCATAAACTACTTTTTCGAGTATTTTTGACAAGAAAGGTAGTTTGGAGATTGGACGAAGATTGGAGAGAATGGCAGGGTCAAGATCAGGTTTTTTCACGATTGGATGTACAACTGCGTGTTTGAAAGCACGAGGAACTATAGCCGAGGATAGACTACTAGTTATGATCTTTAGGACATCGTATCGAATCGCAGGAAACACATCTTTCAGCAGTCTGGACGGCACCACATCGTCTGGAGAGCCCAAAGGCTTCATTGAGGCGACGATTTTTTCGAGATGGGGAAGCGAAATAGGTTCAAAGCTGGTGAGGGAGCCATGTGCAGGAGCGGCTAAATGAACAGAGCCAGAAGAAGAAATGGGGATCTGGGATCTAATGTCATCATGTCACACAGAACTCCAAAAATGGGCCGGACAAAATTATTGGCACCTTTTCAAAATTGTGGGTAAATCGTTTTATTTCAAGCATATGATGCTCGTTTGAACTCACCTGTGGCAAGAAACTGGTGCTGGCAATATAGCAATCATACCTGAAGCCAGTTAAAATGGAGAAAAGTTGACACAACAGAAAGGTTGAGTCAACTTTTCTCCGTGTCTGAGTGTGCCACACTAAGAATGGAGAACAGAAAGAAGAGTAGAGAATTGTCAGAGGACTTGAGAACAAAAATTGTGGAAAAATATCAACAATCTCAAGACTACAAGTCCATCTCCAAAGATCTTCATGTTCCTTTGTCCACTGTGCGCAACATAATCAAGAAGTTAATCTCCCTGGACGTGGACGGAAGAGAAAAATTGATAAAAGACTGCAACGAAGGATAGTCCGAATGGTGGATAAACAGCCCCAATCAACTTCAAAATATATTCAAGCTGTTCTGCAGACTCAGGGTGCAACAGTGTCAGCTCGAACTAAACTGCTGACACAGAAACATAAAAAAGCCAGACTGGAGTTTGCCAAAATGTACCTGAGGAAGCCAAAATCCTTCTGGGCGAACGTCTTGTGGACAGATGAGACCAAGGTAGAGCTTTTTGGTAAAACTTATCATTCTACTGTTTATAGAAAACGTAATGAGGCCTACGAAGAAAAGAACACAGTACCTACAGTCAAACATGGTGGAGGTTCTAAGATTTTTGAGGATGTTTTGCTGCCTCTGGCACTGGATGCCTTGACTGTGTGCAAGGCATCATGAAATCTGAAGACTACCAAAAGATATTGGGGCACAATGTAGGGCCCAGTGTCAGAAATCTGGGTCTGCGAACGAGGTGTTCCAGCAGGACAATGACCCCAAACATACCTCTAAAAGCACCCAAAAATAGTTGAAGACAAAGCACTGGAGAGTTCTGAAGTGGCCAGCAATGAGTCTGGATCTAAATCCGATTGAACACTTATGGAGAGATCTCAAAATTGCTGTTGGGAGAAGGTGCCCTTCAAATCTCAGAGACCTTGAGCAGTTTGCAAAAGAAGAGTGGTCGGAAATTCCAGTTGAAAGGTGTAACAAGCTTGTTGATGGTTATAGGAAGTGCTTGATTTCAGTAATTTTTTTCCAAAGGGCGTGTAACCTAATATTAAGTTCAGGGTGCCAATAATTTTGTCCAGCCCGGTTTTTGAGTTTTGTATGAAATGATGTCATAGTTGGCTTTTTTCCTCTGTTTTTTTGTGTTGTTCCAATGCACATAAAGGAAATAAACATGTGTATACCAAAACATTTGTAATTGCAACAATTTTCTGGGAGAAATGGTGCATTTTTTGGGAAAATTCCAGGGGTGCCGATAATTTCGGCCATGACTGTACATCTGGGCATCAACATTCAGTTTCGATAACAGTGCAGACTTTCCAAGGTGAATCCACATTCCTGGCCAAGAAAGAAGACTGGAGTAGAGTGTGGTCTCCTTATAAAATGGCTGAATCTTAACATTTTCCTCTGTGCTTTTTTTTACCATCTTTAATTGAAATGGATTTTGCGATTTTGCAATATGTATGTAATCTCAAGGCACAGATCAATACTTGGTAACATTGATGGCTTGAAAAATTGACATATTTAGTACGTTTTAACACTTTTTTATTCACCTATGGACATGCTTATTCATTAGCCCCATTGTAAGCTGCAAGAACAGACAAGGGATTTTTAAAATTTATAAAAAAAAAACAAAAAACTTCATTTTAAAATACAATTTAATGTGGAAAAAAATACAATATATACCATGAAAGAACTTTTAAAGAAAGAACTTAAGACTTAAAAACACCAAACCTATCCTTTAAGGCAAAAGAAACATTTTTCCATTAGCAGTAGTAACTGGCTTCAAATATAAGAAAATGGCCGTAACTGCTCCAAGTTAACGTATTGCTTTGATTTCCGTTTCATAGGCACAATGGTTAGCAACGCTACCTCACACATTCAGAGTTCAAATCCTGTGCAGGGTTGTTATACAGACTCCAAATGGGCATTCTCCTGCCAACATCCCCAAAGACATGTAAAATGGTTTAATTATCAACATTGAATTGGCCTTGTGCAAATCTGAGAGTTAGTATGTTTGTGAATGGAACATTCCAGGGCTGCTTAGATAGGCTCCAACACCATGGGACCCAGAACTGGATTTGGCTGGTAGGATCTGCCCCTGTATTCTCACATGTCCAAGGGCCCCTGGGCCTGACAATACACCCCTACCACCAGCCAGAACTAATCCGTTGACACGTCGAATAAAACTGCATTATTCATCCAAATGCTGATTTGTATTTATAGGACATACAACACTATAGTATAACTGTTATACCAGCTGAGTAGAGAATACATAGTAACAGTGATTTGCGTAGGGGATTGCATGTTTTACGTGAAGCACTGGCAACAGACAGGATACAAATATGATGTGTATTCAACAAGAAAACACAAATATGGCAAAAGCCTAGAAATTACTTGGGACAATTCCTTATGTGTATCGTATTACATACGAGATTAAAAATATGTCATTCATAAGTTTCATGCAGTTTAATGAGTATTTACGATATTTAAATAAAAGAAAATATGTCGAAGTGTAGGCACAATTTGAATATGGAATCTAGGCATGGTTCTATACATGAGGCCCCTTGTCTAAATATAGTAGGAAAAAAGAAGAAATTATGAATAATTAATACTTCAGCTGTCCAACTTTAAAAAGGCTCCTGTCTTTGAGAAAAACTGACCCTTCAGGGGGCTTGAAATCCTTACCAGTTCACCTGGGTTCAGCCTATGAAAACTGAGCTGGTTTAATTTTCATGAGGGCTCCCTGAACTTTGGGTCCAACTAGCCCTTCAAGGAGTTCATCTCTGCGAGTATATTATGTTTGCAAATATGCAACCTATGATGGAGCACACGTTCAATTCTTGTAACAAGACTCTTCATAAACAGGTCATATCACATTGTATATTTGCCCGTACTGTTTAGATATCCAGCTCAAGGCTATTTGCGCCACATATTTGCTAACTGGACATTTCCTGATCCCTACAAGTAAGGCAGTGAACACCATCGGAAATGGTCCGTTTACAGTTATAGCTGTGCGGGCAGTTGTTCCAAAACAAGTAGAGAATTCACATCTGAAGCATTAGCACAAGAGTGATGACATACTTCTACGTTAAAATTACAGGAAAGGATTTAGTCATCACGGGAGAAGAAACCGTACCCTTTAGGACAGAAACACTGCAAACCATACACAAAAACACACACGGTCATGTTTTGCTGATTTTGTCACAGTTTTAGTCTCCTATAAAAACTCCCCGCTGTGCTTACTGTGACTGTAACGAACACTTTGCTTTCTCACGTCAGATTCCGTGCTCAGCTGGCCCCAATGACGACTCTCTCTCTCTCTCTATACCTTGTGATTTTACGTACTGGTGAGATTAAACAACAACATTAAAAAAAACACATTGGCAACACATTAAAAAAATAAGTACAGCGGGCTACTTCTCCCGAACCAGCCCATACACAAGCCCTGGTTTCGTTAGGGACGAGGTGCTAAGTTAAAGGGTACACGACAGCGGAAAGGGCGTTCTGTAATGTAGGGTCTGCGGGAAACCCAACGAGGCCGTCGGCTTCCCTGGGCAAGCAGCAGCGGTGTGGGCCTGTTTCTGCTGCGGCCCACTCACTCGACAGCCCGTACTAGCAGCTCTCAAAATGGCCAGTCTACTTTGCAGTTCCCATCAACCGACTGTGTGTGTCCAGCGAACAATACAGACGTTGAGACAGATCCCAGTTTCACTTCGTCGAACATCTTACCTGTGCCTTGGTGCCTGGCCGATTCCTCCTTAACACAGCCGTTCCCTCCGCCATGACCATCGCGCCGGGATCCCGGATGAAGCCTCTGCAGCGCTGCACCGCCGCTTCCGGCCGCCGTGTGGCGCCAGAGAGGAGAAAATGCAAACACTGGAGCGGGCCAACTAGCAGGCGGCCGTGGCAGGATTTTCATTTCGGAATATTTCTAATCGAAGCAACTTCTTTTGCAGTTGAGGGATATATTAATTTGCAGCATAATATTGTGTTCTAAAATGAAGCTTTTTTATATTAATTTTAGAAATACTTTTTATTTCTGTTTTTGAAGCTTACAATTGGGTCTATGGAACCCAGAGTGCATATGTGATAAAAAAAATCCTTAAAATGTACCAAGTACGCTTACATTGACGCTGCAAAGGTTTTAATTTAAGAAAATGTGCCGCTCGCGTCTATGAGACATCCTTGTTTCATTACATATTCTTGGTCCAATTTCTTCGAGGTATGGATACGTATCTTGCTCCCTTGTGTGCTTGCAGC
Organism: Polypterus bichir lapradei; assembly: GCA_026402145.1. NCBI lineage: Eukaryota > Metazoa > Chordata > Cladistia > Polypteriformes > Polypteridae > Polypterus > Polypterus bichir. Next base: position 26,495,989 of record JANRMT010062815.1, read on the forward strand.
GACCGTGAAATTATAGCAACCCAATTCCGATCTCCGCCCTGCCCCGTTACAATCGAGTAATTGAGTAATAGGAGTTTCATTGTACTTTATACACATAACAATAAATCCAGACTAAACTGGCTATACTTCATTTTATTTTGAATAAAAGCATTATATTTTTAAAGAGTCATGCCACTTTTGCTATATTGTCTTGAATACACGCGTTCAAAAAACCGTCAGAAAAAAAGGCAGAGTGTAGGAAAGAGCAGACTGAAGCACCACAAACCAATTGTCGAATAGACGAGTTTCTCTTGCTGACAATATAGGAATACAAGAAGTGAACACAATGTTGTTGAACGAGTAAATTCACTGATGCCAATCAATCTGTAAATACATACAGAACTTGGCGCTGTGGGGCAGGAATGACAGCTTACTCTGCCTATTTTAAAACATGATGTACTGAAGTTACTGAACTTGAACCTGATTAAGCCCATGTGAATTGTAGTTACTGAAGTGACTACTGCATAGACATATATAGATAGACGCCGCATTCACTGTGTTGCCCAGTCGACGCAATACGTCAGCGCGTCCGCCATATTGCGAGTGGCAAAAGTGCCATTTAAACTAATACAGGTAGACGTGGAAACCGGGTTTTCTGATGAAAAAACAATAACGTTTAAAACAGTATCGTTTACATACAACATGTTTTGGCGAATCGTTCAAATGCACTTGTTTATATCCATTTATACACTAATAATGGCAATTATTAAATAATAATAATTATTATTATTAAATAATTCCTCCCATATAAGTAACATTTCTCGGACTGCCTTCTTCCATCTCCGAAACATTTCTAGACTTCATCCTGTTCTTACGCAACACAGTACTGAAGTATTGGTTAATGCCCGAATCACCTCACCTATTACTGTAATGCTATTCTATCTGGCATCCCACAAAAACTTACCCATCGCTTACAGCTTCTTCAAAATTCTGCTGCCAGGATAATAAGCTGCTGTTCTAAATCCACTGAACATATCACACCTATTCTCTCTCAACTTCACTGGCTCCCTGTTAACTATAGAATACGATACAAAATACCGCTCTTAACATTTAAAGCTCTCCACAACCTCACTGATCACCTACAGACTTGCACTCCCTCTCGCTCACTCAGATCCTCATCTGCAGCTCTACTTTCTGTACCGCACATCAAACTCTAATCTATGGGAGCTCGAGTGTCTCTCCTAGTGCTCCTCAACTCGGGAATTCTCTTCCCTCTCATATACGTCAGCTCGATTCAATAACACAGTTTAAAACTGCCCTCAAAACTTATCTTTTCAAACTGGTATACCAATTGTGAATTTTGCACTGTTACTGCCAGTTATCTTTGTTTGTTTGCTAATTATTGCTTTTTGATTTATCATTCTCTTGTTTTAATTTTACTAATGTTGTTTAATTTTATAGTAAAGTGACCTTGAGTGCTAAGATTATAAAACGGGATTTTCTAATGGCCAAATATAACCAAAACAATTGTTCAGCCTTACCTATGAAATGTAATCCCCCGAGATCTGGTTTGGAGCGTGCAGCGGTTTGTACAGTCCCAAGCAGCACATTAGTTATTACTTCACTCCACAGCAGTGCCACTCGCAATATGGCAGCGACGTTGACGTACGATGCTGCTGGTCATGCGGCGTCTAGTAATTCTATATCTATGGACTACTGTGTGTTCACCGTGCAAGCTGTGACTGACTTGCGCCAATTCTGCCCAAGGATTGTTTTCTGCTTTGCTGGGATAGGGCATTTTGAAGGCATTTTAAGGATGCTACTGTTGTTGGACAAAGTGGCATTGCCCATTCTGTTAGACTTTAGTGGCACACCAGGCATGTTAAGGCAGCGGATTTAGCAGACATCAAGCTGTGCCTTCCACCACTTATATTCACAACTAAGTGACTGAACTTGAGCTTGTATCACAATCTGCCTGCGCTTTATCTGGTAGAATTAAACTGACATCTGTTCTTGAATCAGAAGGTGTGAAACGGACTCAAGCAGGAAAAAAGACCTATAAATCAAGGAATGACTACTAGGATGGACAGAATAACCCACCATGGGGAGACCCCAATTTTGGATTTTTTATTTAATCCAATCACAAGAGATTAGAATTCCTTCTTAGAAACTGGCTGTCCTCATTCTCATACACACTCACAGAGTCTCTGGGGATTCTCACTCCAGAGCACATTCTCCAAAATAGCTCTCTTTGAAATCTGCTTTTTAAAAATAAAAGTCAGAGGAGCATCTCTCTCTCTCTTCATCTCTCTCTCTCTCTCTTTGGGTAGCTGAAGCTAACAACACCTTCTCTTTGTGGACCAGAAAGCTGAAATCCAATCTGCGAAGCCAAAGCTGTGTGCCAGGAGTTTGAAGAGGCTAAGAAGTAGACAATATTTCATGAATGAAATTTCAGCATCTAAACTCTTGTGCCAGAAAGTGTAATGCTTTTCCCAGTGAAGTTGCAGAGCAAGGCCTGTGGAGTAAGATGAACAAGGAAGTTGGCAAAGACGTGACACTCACAGCTGGCTGCATGTCACAATGGCTTGCCTTTTTGCTTCTTAAAACTACGCGGTTGTACTGTTTTGCAGTGTCTGTAATCTCAAGACACAGATCAATGTTTGATAACATTTTTGTTTTGAAAAAGTGACATATTTGGCAAATTTTAAGACTTTTTCTATCATGAATGGATGCTGGGTTAAACAGAGCCCCATTGTAAGCTGCAAGAGCAAAGTATTTTTTAAATTTATTAAAAAAAAATAAACTTCACTTTAGAACAGTTTTTTGTGGCAAATTAATATGTAATATGATTGTGAAGAAATAACTTCAATTTGAAAAATACTGAGCTTATTTTTTAAAATGACACATGACGTAAAAACACACAACTGGTTAACTCTGGTGTCAAAGTTGAGAAATATGATTAAAGAAGCAGACCAAAATTTGGTGTAGTGTTGATCTGATACTGAAAAGCAGATATTGAGGAGCAGAAACATTTAAAAAGTTTATTCTGGCACTGAATTATTTTCAAAATATCGGGTAGTTTTCATCTGTGAAAATAAAACTAAGAAGAAATTAAAACGTTAAACGTTAAAACGTTAAATGAAAAAAACCAGCAGGTTGAGTTTTTCACCAGTTTGCAGAGTCAGAGCACTTTTGTCAAGATACGCATTTTCCTTATTGCTCAGTAGAGATACCGCAAACTCAATAATTGCACAAGTTATGTATTGTCACCAGTAATGAATATAATAATAATTATGATTATATAGCACTTTTCTAACTGTCAGTGATGCCAGGGGCAACGACCCGGCTGGGACGCCTTGAGGGACCGGAGGAGGGTCTACGCACGCCCTGGATCACGTGTGGGCCGCCATCCTGGTTGCTTTGTGGGCCACAGGCACAGAGGTTTGAAGCTCCACCCTGTAGGGGCCCGTGGTCGCCACCAGGGGCCGTTCCCGTGCCTTGGGAGCCCTGGACCTCAGCACTTCCGCCACACCAGGAAGTGCTGGGGGAAGAAGAGCAGGGACACCCGGAGTGCTTCCGGGGATGCAGCCGGCACTTCCGCCACACAGGGGCGTGTCGGCGGGTGATTGCCGGAACCCATCTGGAGCACATCTGGGTGATAATAAAAGAGGCTGCCTCCCTTCATTCAGGGCGAGAGTCCGGAGCGGAGAGGACTGAGCTTGCTGGAGGAGGCAAGGAGGCGGCCTGAAGTGGAATAAAGGCATTGTTGTGGCCAGGACTTTGGGGACTTTTGGGGGTTTTGTGGTGCACTTTTGTAACTTTATTGTAAATAAACGTGATTGTGGGTGAGATGAACGTGTCCGCCTGTCTGTGTCCGGGCCAGCTTCCACATAACTTATTCAAAGCACTTTACACAGACAAGAGGGAGTCACTTCAACCAACACCAATGTGCAGCGTCCGCCTAGACGATTTGACAGTAACCGTTCTTGCACCGGTATACTCATTACACATTAGCTTTTTAGTGGTAAAGAGGTGAGAAAGAGATAGCCAATTAGAAACGGGGCAGAATGTATGAGGGCATGACGGACAATTTAGCCATGAGATTGGGGAATACCCATCTCTTTTCAAAGATGCCCAAGGACCACAGAGATTTAGGACAATTCATTCAAAGGGTGACACCATTTTTCAGCACGGTGTCACCGTCACTGCTCTGGGGTATTGGGTCCACATACAGACCACAAGGTAAGCACCTCGTGCTAGCCTTACCAATACCTCTTCCAACAGCAACCCAAGCTTGCTTGGTTGGTCTCCCATCCAGGTACTGACCAGGCTCAGACATGCTTAGCTTCAGGTGAGTGTCCTGTTTTCAAGTGTAACTGGTATTGGAAAAACATGCAAAAAGTGACCTGTCAACAACATGTTGGCTCCAGGGAATCTCTCTTATCACTGTGAAAAGAATGGTTTCATTTTTGAAAAAGGGTTTCTCACTGCTGTGCAAAGTGGCAGGTAAATAGTTGTCAACAAAATGCAAACACTTGAGAAGTAAGCTGAAACGTTTTTTCACTCGAGATCTGCTGTGTATATGGAGGTCTGCACTGCTGCTTCAAAGTTAAAGACAGCATTGTTTTAATTTCTGGTGTTGTCACTACGTCTTATGTTTTCTCTGTGATCATGCGGGCTTTCACCCAGCACTCCTGTATCATAAACGCATGTCTGTTGGGTTGGTTGTCAGCTTTGAGTTGGCCTGGAATGAGCAGCAGGAGTGTCTGTGTTTGCCTGAGCCTTGGAATAAACTGCCATTCCACCCAGGGTGGGCACCTTGTTAGCACCTGATGCTTCAAAGACACAGACAGATTCTCCTTGATCCACAAATGGCATATGTTGATTAAAAAAATGCATTGTCATATTTTTGTCTTAATTTTCTAGTCGTTTATGAAAAAAAATGCCTGTTTAAAATGTTCAGGTTACAGGTGATCATTTCTAAATTCCATGCATGCTCTTTTTACAGTGTTATTCTTATTCGTAAGTGTCATTGTGGTCATATTCTCATTAGCTATTAGTGGTGCAACGGATCAAATAACTCACGGTTCGGATCACGGTTTTAAGTCACGGATCGGATCAGCAAAAAAAAAAAAAAAAAAAAGACAAGACAAATTTAACTCTCCATTTATTTAATTAATTATTTTTTGCCCATTAAAAAACATTCAACTCAAGACTCATTCCACTCAATTATATAAATAGAAATTAAGGTGCAATATAGGGTATGATAACTATTTCCTTTAATGTGGACACAATAAAAAACAACTTTAAATGCAATTTAAGGCATCATTGCTTCTTACTTTGAACATGGAGACAGAAATAAAAACTAGCTTATGTCCACATCATTAAAAAAAAAAGAAAGAAAGCAAAGCAGACCTGGGCTTATAATTCCATTTTTTTTTTTCAAAAACATGCGGATGTCTACATTTTCTGGGGAAAGTGTAGATCTCTTTGGTGTAACTATGTCCCCCTGCTGTTGAGAACACCCTCTCGCTAGGCACTGAAGTGCCAGACACAGCAAGATGGTGTCTTACCATTGTGGCAAGGTGAGGGTATTTACATTCATTGCTTTTCCACCAAGTCAGTGGATCACCATCGACTGGAATGCCACTTGCTGCCTCATAGGATACCACCTCCTCTTTGATGGTGTCAGCAAAAGCCTTGCTGACCATGTCCTTCTGTGCAAAGGTCTCGCCAAAAAGCTCCGCCATTGCCGACTTCTTTTGAGGAGATGTGTCTGCGCCTGTTGGTGCTGCATATTGACACTGCAGGGAAAGTTACATTACTGATTAAAACTTTTTTTTTTAAAATGATGCTGGAGGTTTGTCGAGCTCCTCTGCCAAAAGAGCTACCGCTGTGTATGACCACGCGTATTAAGCGGCAAACCGGACAAAAGTCGAGCGAAAATGCGTGAGCGAGGTTGAATTAGTGCGCGAGAGAGACAGAGTTAGTGCGCGAGAGAGGTTGAGAGAGTGCGCGAGAGACACGCGCACAATACAGTGGAACTTTTTTTTCTCGGATCTTCGGATCACGTGCGTACCGAACTGTGGAAAGGAATCGGTTCGGATCACGGATCAACAGTCATCCGTTGCACCATTGCACTATTAGCTATAATCATAAAAATGTAGCAGCGGTGAAAGCAGCATGAGAGTCCTTAAATGTCTTACATTCTGTCTTTTCTGATCCCCAAATTACAAAATGATGACATCTTGTTTAACACTTTTAAAAAGGTTTCATTTTCACCAGGAGCCCCATATTCACATTTTACATCTGTTTACATTGATGAAGCTGGAAATGCATAATGTATATAAAAGGTCACAATCGATGCAAAAAATAATTTGGTAATGACTCGTATGGTGCAGTATGTGTGTGTATACTGTATGCGTTGTTGTTTCTTTTTTTTTTGTAGACACGCTGTAAGACTTTTTTTTTGTTTTCATCCGTAGGCAGTTTGGTTCTGTTATTACTGCCATGGGGTGGGAGGCCACTGCTTAGTGTTTTATAATTAGAGTCTCGCCATTGCAATTTTCTCCAAAGTAAGCAAAGCGAATAGGCGGATGTTTAAACCTCTATAGTGTGCACCATCCCAAAGCATTTTACAATTTCTGTAAACACTTGGCACACTGTTATATGTACAGTATACATTTGTCTGTCTGTATGTAACTGGAACTCAGTTAAACTAAGTGACTTAATCAAGGCCACTCAAGAATCAGAGGTGGGCACTGGACCAGCTACCTTGTAGATTATAGTATATTTACCATTTTACTCCTCTAGTTGACTCTGACAGCCCCTTCCATTGATTACTTGTATACTTTAATTGTCTAGACCAGTGGTTCCCAACCTTTTTTTTGTCCATGCCCCATCTAGGCATCTCTAAAATCATGATGCCCCCCACTGTAACATATACCTTATTATTACCTATTCAAAAAGTGAACTCCTGCTCACATGAAGGAAGCCCATAATGTCATTAATTTGGTCTAAACAAGCTTCCAAAGAACATGGAAACAAAAGAGGGAAAGTACTGACAAAGACATTGTTAAAAAAATAATATAATATGAAGTAATATGAAAATACAGCAAATACAGTTTTGAAAACATATAATAAGAGATGTAATATTCATAAATATAAAATAAATTTGACAGCTTTTTTTGTAATATTTTGATCATTTTATATTTTTGTTCCCAGTAACGGCGCACTGCACGATAACATGTATTGAATCCACTTGACTTGAGCATTCCTAGTTTTCATCCTCTTTCTCTGTCTCTGTTTAGTATTCGTTTGCTCAGCAGTTGATGCGCTTGCTGCTTCCTGAGCAGCTCCTCTTTTCTCCACCCTAGTGGCCTGCTTCTTCTCTTCTTTCGTCAGCATCTTTTCGCATTAAAACTGATTAAGTTAGTTTTTGTGTTGCAATTATTTAGTACGTTTTCTTTAATTTTTCACTTAAGCTGGCACTTAAGTCTTCAATCTGCCTCAAGAATGATTAAAGATATGAAGAGGTAGGGGAAGTGACGGCGAAGGTGGTAGGGACTGAGAACAGCGCCCATACGCATGCGCCGCACACCCGCCCTGCTGTGCACTGCCGAGAGTTGACTCTATAATAAAATAAAATAAAAAGAGTAATACAAATCGTCACCCCGAAAGCAGATAGTAGGCATCACGTAGTATATGTGTACCAAATTTCAAGTCCATAGGTGAAACGGTTTGCGAGTTATAGGCGATTTAAAATCCTGGACAAACAAATGAACAGTGTGGACACTTTTCTATGGTGTCGTTTCTTGTGACTGAAGACAGAGGAACAGAATTAAAGTTAGAAAATATTCTTTTATTCATACATACCAGGCAAAGGTTAAATGACAGAGAAGCACAGTCCTAGGACACCGCCCTTCATCTGCACTGAGGGGTCGGTGTTCCAGATTTTTGATAGGGTTTCTTGTCTTATGACTTTAGTTACACAAGTATTTCATAATATTAGCCTGAATCAGCATTATCAAAAATCTAAAGGTGGAGTACATCTGTTAGTTTCCTTAGTTTGGGGCTCGATGAATCCACACCCGTTAGACGCCCAAGAAGTAGCACTTGTCTTGTACACTGTAAGCATGCAGGGCCTGCATGACTCCTACCACACACCCCGTAGAACATGCTTTCTGTCACGTACACCAGATTTGTCAAGCACAAGTTATTGACCTGTATTTTTATTTTTCCACAACAGCCATGGGTAGCGTATTATATAAGAAGATATTGCAAAATTTTATAATCATTGTTACAATTCATATTATTTTAATGGTAATGGTCTAGACGGAGAGAGTGTGAGAGAGGGGTTGGGAGCATGTGCTGATAGTGCGTTGCTGTACCCATCAGATTATTTCTAAATTTTACAAATCCAAAAAAATCTGGAAAACCAATTAAATCGCATTACAGCTAGGAGTAAACCATCTTCTTTCAATTGCTATTTAGTTGCTGATAAGGAATCCTGTACGCCACTTTCAGTTTTCATTGGCAGGGGCTACAAGGCCAGTTCTCCAAGGACTTGAAGATCTAAGTTTAGAAAGTTAGAACACTGCCTTACTCACATGGACCACATTGAGCAGTGTGCAGATTACTACCCCAAATGTTGTGTAAGGGGAGTAGGAAAGATGCGAGTCTAGTTGTTTTGGACACTCTTCACCACACCATCTTCTGAAACCTTCAAAGAATTGTCAGATGCTAATTAGAACATGATAGTCTGGGAATATGTTCCTTCTTTTACAAAGTTGAATGCTTTCAGTCTTCTTTTGTGATGAATTTGGTTCCTTACAGCCTCTTGTCCATCTCAATGTGCTGAACCACCTTCTGCACAATACATAGATACATCACTGAGGTACCCAATTTGTGAAAAACAGAATTAAGATTACTGTTCAGTGCTCATGATCTTTAAACAACCACACCCATAATGACATCAACATAGTACAATATACTGTATTTATATAGCCAGTAACCACTCTCAAGGGATGGTGCCGTCATTAGTGCTTTGTCTAATTTCACCAGGAGACTGGATTTGAGTCCTGATCTAATACCTCTGTAAGGAGTCAGCATATTCTCTTTACACTGGGTTAATTGGTGACTCTAAATAGACCTCCACATGAGTAGATATGGCTCTGTATGGATTAGATGCCCCCAGCTGGGTTCTTGTCTTGATTTGCCTCTGTATAAACTTAAAAGGTGAATTAAAGTGGATTCAGTAAATGGAATACTGAATTAACTTAATTTACAAAACCAGAATACTGCAGATATTTACAGATGTATTCCAAATTCAAGGGTGCAAACATTTAGAAAAATAATACAGGTGGAATTCCGTTATAACGAAACTTATGGGATCATAAAAATATTTCGTTATAACGAATATAGGGAAAATAAGTATACTGCCGCAACCAATGTCACCAGCATTTTGCTATCTTCAAAAGCAGCGGCGCAAGGACAGCTCTGGAGTGTCTGGTAAGCAGAAAACCAAGTGCAAAGTAATTAGTTGTCCTCTGCAGGGTCAAGCTTACCGAGTAACGTGCTTGTCGCACAATGTCTAGAACATTTAACATCGGGCTTGAAGTGCTTTTCCTCGCACTCTCCCGATCGATGTTCTCAAGACCGCTGATCGCCGCTGGTGTTCTTCAAAACTGAAGATGGGGGCTAAACCAGGGCACTTGGCCGTGTCGAGGCTCCTGTCTCGTGTGCTTGAGTGCTGAAGTAACAGTTCGTATTTCAAATGAAGTCTTGACGCTGCACCTGCCTTCTGTATACAGTAATGAAGTACCTACATTTTCCTTGAAAACCTGGACGCACCATCCTGTCTCTCGTAAAACTCTGTGACCCAAGTTGGAGAACACCTGTGTAAAAAAATGCTGCTTAAACTGCAAATAAATATTGTATTTGAAAATGAGACTTTAGATGTTAACTTTGTTATTTTATTTTACGGAAATACAGGTAAGAAAATAAAGAATAAAAACGAGATGTTACATGTAACGGTTTAATAGAAATTCAGGTATTAAGGTACAGAATAAAAACTATACATTAGATGTAACCTATTAAAAGAAATACAGATATGAATACAGAATGGAAATGAGACTTTAGATAAGGATGAATGCGCGATGCCGAAAGCTTTCACTACATCAGTTTTCTCCATTGCGGAATTAACTTTTTCGAGGATCGTTAATTTTTCCTTCAATGTAAACTGACGCCGTTTCACACTTTTTTGTTCAGTCAGTCAGTTATTTTCCAAGTTCATCTCAAAGAAAACTTGGAGACCCTCTAGGAACCTCGAACAGTACAGTATCCACACTCAACACAATTACCCACGCGGACGCTAGGCGGCGCACTGGCTCAGAATTTGGCTCTGTGTGTGACATCGCGCCCAAACTCTCGCTGAGCCGGCCCAAGACCGGAAATATCGCGACAGTCTTTCTTTGACATATCCTGTTGCAGAATTCCTGAGACTCGGCATGGAAAGTGTTGGTGTGGCATTATTTTGTATTGCATTATTATATTCGGTGGCCATTTTGGTCGAAACCACGTTTGTTATACTGATATTTATACTTCGATAAAACAGTGTAAAATGTAGTTGTATGACCGTTTGTCCGAGACCACAAAGTATTAAGTTATTATGAACATTTAGTTAGTTCGGTATTCACTGCAATGTAATTTGACCTGCGTAAATTAAAAATAGACCACACTATAATTTGCAAAACCACAGTGGTGACTACCAAAGCACCATGGATTCACATAACAAAACTCTCAAACCCACCGAACCTCAGTACAGTTCAGAGTTCATCTAGGAGAGGGGGTGCTGGCAGCAAACGCGTCCTCTTCCATTCCCTCCACAATGCTGAAAAGACATCCAGTGAGGGCACCCGACTCCTCCCCTTCTGGTCTCCCGCCAATAAGTCAACAGGAGGCGCTACTCTGTAAGCAGAGCAATCCATACCATGGAACTCCTTATTTTTGTACCTTACAAAGAAAGGAACAGACTCTGTAAACCCTAACCAACACTCTTGCCCTTTACTTTCATTTCATGGAGCACATAAGTTTTGAGTAAATGAGGACGACTGGGTTGTTGGGACTGGATTTGTTCCGCACTTGACCACAATGTATATATATATATAAACACAAATACTTGCAAACACTGTATATATTGCATATGTAAATGTGTGTGTAGTTCTTAGTATTGTATTATTGTCATCAGTTGTTAGAAAACATACAAGTAAGAATTTCATTGGATGGAGTACACAAGACAAACTTGACCACATAGAGAGCCAATTTAGTCGCCAGTTAACATGCAGGTCATTGGAGTTAGGGGAAAAAACATACAAGTGGCATTAGTGGACCATTTTTAGAACCTTGCAGAACTGTCTGATGACTCTGATAACTTGGGGGGTTATAGACAGGAATGAGGAGCCCTAAAGAGTTACCTGAAAAACAGCCTGCAGAAAGAGGTAATTGTTGATAATAATAATTGTTAGGAAGACTGACAGTCAAGTTTACTCCAGCGAACCAAGTCTCATACAGTATGTTGCCATCCTACAACATAGGTGGGAAACCTCCATGGATTGACAAGCTCCTGGCTAGAGGTGATGTAGTTGTCATTGTCCACATTGGAATAAATGTCATTGGTAAGAGAAGGCTGTCAGTTCTGATATCCTAATTTAAAGAGTAAGGTGCTTAGTTAAGGATCAGGACTGACAATAGTCTTCTCTGAAACTCTGCTTCTGCCACATACTAGTCTACGAAAGAATGAGGAGATTAGAAGGTTTAACAAGTAGGATAGCAGGGTATAGGTTTATTTGGCATTAGGGCTTATTCTTGAACAGAGGTGACCTGTTCCGTCATGATGGGCTATATCTAAACCAGAGGTACAGTATACCAATGTATTGGGAAGTTGAGCAGTAGGTTAGTCAAGGAATATTTAAACTGGGGAATTGGGTGACTGGAAGCTATGGTCTGTTTCCTGATATTTGTGAGAAAAATAACATTAAACTGTAACATTGCCCAAAATGATTCTGTTAAAATAGTGAATTTCTCTGATTTTTGTTCAACGGTTTCAAATGGTGAAATCTCCTATAGCAATTTTAAAGTCAAGTTCACTTATTTACAAACATTTGATTATGTAGGTCAAAAACAGACTGTTTTAAGATGTGAAACCTTTATAAATTGTAAGCACTAACAGATTTCCAGTGCATAAAAGGGAGGAGCCTTTTGCATGTGTTTGTAAAAATAACCTCAAGTGCATGCAACATAACTGAAAAATTGAGAACTCGAAAGACAAAAACAAAACACACACACACACACACACACAGGGAAAACTACTCTTTTAAAGGCTGCAAACAATTTTATCATTTCACCAATTCTAACACATACATATCATCTCATTCACCTTCATAGTCATCTTCTCCATAATCTAGCTGGGAATTTAAATACATAAGCCAAATGTTTATTTCAGATGATTTGTTAGATTACAGATTTTATTGGCCTAGTTGCTGTATCATCCCATCTCAAGACTGAATATCATGCTGCTGTAGTAAGCAGTTTCAAACAATCTACATTAATGTACCAAAACAATTTTATTATTTACAAATGGGGGCTAAAAAAAAAAAAAAAAAAAAAAAAAAACAACAAAAACAAAAAAAACAAAAAACACATAGCCAGGGTCTTGTTGGATCATTGTTCCTTGGAATAAGGTTAGATTAAGGATAAGAGCCTTCAGTCTACATACTTCCCAAGAATATCACCATCTCGGAAAAGGAAATATTCCTGCAAAAAGAAAAAAAAAAAAAAAAACTTATAAAGCAAAAACAAATATAAAAATAAAAGCAGTAATTATGGGCAGAAGATATCTTTAGATCTACCATGATTAATCAATGTAGTACAGTAAAAATTTTAGTCAAATAGTACTTTCTGAATTGACTAGTTCTCCCTGACCCTCCCCTACACTACACACCGTCGCGCTCCGACTCTCTGTATTGTTTTTTCAGTAGGCTAATCATAGCAGCAGCCTCACCACATTCAGCAGAAGAAGGTTCCTCCAAATATCAGGAAAAATGTTCCTGTATGTGGGAGTATTTCACCAGAACAATTCTGAGAAAGCAGTTGCTTGTTCATCGTGTGGTGTTCCACAACAACACTACCTCAGTATACCTGAAGAGGAAGCATTCTGGAAGTATAATGCAGGGCAAACCAACAGTGCAATTAACAACCCACTTACATTTACTTGGCTTTTCAAAAATAGTTCTTATAGGTAATGTATATGAATCACAGACTTGAAGCAGTCACTGCATGCAAGCAATATGCAACAAAGTATTAAACACGACTGCTTTAATGTACCTACACATTGCTACTGCCCTGAAATAAGGGGACCATCTAGAAAAAGTGTTGTCATTTCTACATGGTGTGACCAAAATGTACGTAAATACCCTTAAAGTCTACAATGTGCACTTTAATCAGGTCTGAATTGTTTGATTTGTAATTTTAAACTGTGGACAAGTCAAGCTGGGGAGCATGCACTGGTACAGTGTGTTGCCGCACCCACTACACATCAAAACAACGCGGGATCCTGGTTGGCAACCCACCAGGCAGACACGCAGTCCAGTCCTACCCTCCGGAAATGACCCTCTATCTGCCGCAGCCAGGTGGTACGTGGGTGACCCCTTGGCCTGGTCCAGCCTCTCGGGTTCCCAACAATGAGGATCTTACGAGCTGGATCACCCTCTGGGAAATGCGACACATGGCCGTAGTGCCAAACTGACGCTCCCTCACAATGCTGGTAATGCGCCTCATTTGGGACTCCATGAGCAACCGTTCGTTCGAAAGTCAAACAAACAGTACTCAAAGATTTTCTGGAGAGACATGGTACCAAAGGAGTCCAGTCTTCATCTCAGGTCACTGGATAGCGTCCACGTCTCACAATCATACAGCAAGACAGGAAGCATCAGGACTCTACAGACTTGGACTTTCGTACTTTTGCATAGATATCAGGAGCGCCACACACCCCTTTCCAGCGACCTCATGACCCCCATGCTCTCCCAATCCGAAGACCAGAGGGGTAAATCAAGGATAAATGTGTCTTTATCCCAAACGTTATGGGGGAGGGACTATTTTTTCAGCCCAGCTCATCACAATTTTTAAATATTACATTAATGTTTAAATATGATGATGGCAATAACAAGCAATGGGAATTAAAAAATGCACAATACTATTCCAGGAGTGCAAAAATTAACTGTTATTGAAAAGTTTAATTTAACAGTTTAGTGCTCTACAGTTGCAGAAGTATAGAATGCTGTTTTTATTTCTCTCTTCACCAGATGTGTTTCCCCATCTATTGCAAATTGATTTCAGTTGGTATTATTTATACTTTACAAGCCTTATTAAGCAGGTTTACGCCTCAAAAGCATAATTATTTGGTCTTACTTCAAGTTGGACGGCTGACACCAAGTGGCAGCTCTAGATATCTTATAACCGTGCTGTCTTCAAATCACCTTTGTAATAAAGCGGTAATGTGGCCAGCGAAGCAGGCAGCTAAATCATGTATCCTTTGATCACTGTTTATACTGTAACTTTTTCACTAGAAATCAAAATATACGCAACACTAAAATCTGCTCCCAGTTGATCAACCAATAATCAGAACTGCATTAATAGAAATTTATTAAGAGGACAATTATCCAAAGACTGTACACTGCCTCCCTGTCTCTAATGTGACAACTTAGCTTACCCAAAACATGCAAAGACACAACAGAAATGCTTCAATGCTTGAGAGCACAAGTATTACTGACACCAAATTTAAATACGTAACACACAGTTATAGTTTAAACATACATAATGTATCCACATAGCCAAGTCTGTTCACCATGGCTATGTTGGAAAGTGAAAGCCAAAGAGTGACTAGCCATTCTTGTGATGCAACCAGTTGGTATCAAACTGTTTTTATGAAGAGAGTTAACAGAAATTCTTAAAAGATTAACAGAAGGTTAAAAACAGTTTCACATCGAAGGCACATCTTAAACTGTAGTTCCATTTACACTATATTTGTATGTCTGAACCTTCAGTACTTTACAAGTAAACAGGTCTCCACTGTAATGGGATTCAGTGCATTAGACGACCCTTCCTTTTCAATTGCAGGATTTCAAGGATTGCATAATTTACTTATTATGTATTAGGACAAACGATTCTTTTTAGATATAGCCATTATTCAAACCTTGCAATACTGCATAAATGTTGAAAAACACTGAAGCTTGCCTTTCCAAAATGTACTGATAGGGCACAGTTTGAATTATCTATTTTGACCCAGATAAAACATATCAGAATAAGCAAGCACACTAAAGCTTGTTATAATGTCTAAATAAATTATGATCAAAACAGTAAGAGCCTTTCAGTGAATATTTAAAAATCTCTTCCACTAATGTTTTGTACATATCTCACAACATACAACTTCACAACTGACTTAGGGCAAAGTTGGAGGTATGTCCGTGTGGCGTTTAACTTTATTAAAGCAGATATCTTAAGGAAAGCTATCCATTAAATGATGTGACAATGAACCTGCTTAGACAATTCACTGACTCACCATGGCAACACACTCGTTCTCATAACATTGGACTTACAGGCTGCGACATTAAACCAGCCTATAGGTCGTGCTGACCCAATCTGGATGGACCAATCAAGACCATCACAATTTTGCCATTTTACGCAAGTTTTTCAAAGGTGGATCTGAAATCACTGGGCTTCTATTAGATGGATTTTACATTTTTTACTTGGGTA
>JANRMT010062815.1:26512177-26720485 GCA_026402145.1 Polypterus bichir lapradei
ATTACATCTTGCCTGAAGAAGGGGCCTGAGTTGCCTCGAAAGCTTGCATATTGTAATCTTTTTAGTTAGCCAATAAAAGGTGTCATTTTGCTTGGCTCTTCTCTACATTCGTAATGGCTAACACGGTACAACACCCTAGTATTACTAAAATGAGTAGTACTGGTGGGCCTCACCGACCTGGGGTCATTAGTGTGTGCCATGTGTGGTGAGCAGGTCATGTTTATACCTCCAATGGCTCCTTCCACTTTGTGCGACTTATGATGCAATTTAGTGTTTGTCTCCCCCTCTCTCCAATGGAGACTCTAGCAGGTGGGTCCCCATAATGATCTGTGGGGTGCAGTATAACAGGGAAACACAAACTGTATATTTGCAGGCTTGAGAAACTAAGCAGATCTTGCTTCAGTATCGTTTTGGTACCAGTACGGTGGTCTGAACGCTGGTATTGAGACACCAGACAAAAACTAAACGTGGGTTCTGGCATTTGCCATGTTAATTGAAGTTTCTTCCAACAGTCTAAACCAATGTCAACTGGGGTCCAGCATAGAAAATGGGCATAGCTGCATTTGTGAGGTAAAGGACTGGAATTCCTTGTAGAGCGTAAACTTGGCTTCAGAAACCAATAAAAGTTGAAAAACAGCCATTAAAAAATAAAAATGGTTGAGTATACATTAAAGAACAGCATGTTAAATCTGCTGGAACAAATTCATCAATTTAGAAGTTATGTAAATGCAAAATTAAGAGAGAGAACACATTCCTATTGTCTCAAGGAACATACAATTTACTTTTAAGTCTAGGCTCCAAAACATTACTACCTATATGCACCCATAGATTGTTATGGATCATATTCACACGGATGTGCTTCTCAGTTTTTTTTTTTTTTTTTATTTCTGCTACCACTGAGTTCTAAATAGGAACCTAGCTTCCTAATTACATTGAAAATATCTTATATTATCACACTGTCAACCTGGTTGTAACTAATAACTACATAGTATGGGGAAAATCCAGAAATTAGGGGTTGGGACAAAAACAGAACTAAGCGGGCTATATAGAACATAAAGGAGATGCCACTAGCACCTTCATCAATAGAAGAGCAGAGATGCCCTACACATTTAACACTACCTACCTTCTCTTCTATTGTGACTTTTGTGCCTCCATACTCTGGTAGTAATACTTTATCTCCCACATTCACACTAACAGGTTCCAGCTGTCCAGTCTAAAAGAATAAAACAGTATTAACACACAGGTGCAAAGTAAAAACAAACTCTTATATACAAGTTAACAAAGGTTACAGAGAATAGATGTTAAAACAAAAAACTTAACTTGCCTTTGTTTTGGTTCCAGGGCCAATTGCAACCACAGTAGCCTGCAGAACTTTACCCTGGGTCTTCTCGGGAAGCATAATACCCCCTTTGGTGACTGTTTCTGCAGCAAAGCGTTCCACTAAAACTCGATCAAACAGGGGAAGGAACCTCCTGAATGCCTGTCCTGCCTGTATTAATAAATATAATATGACCGTCATGTGTTAAGCCCAAATTGTTTGAAAAATAGGTCAGGTTTTTTTTCACAAGAATATTCTCAAACCCATGCAAGCCTCGGCGCCCGCGAGAACCCAATATGGTTAAAGATGGATAATCAGTTGGACAATAGCAAGGATAACATCTGTTGCATATTATTCCACCAAAATTATTGCATAAAATGTATATGTAGATTCTTTCTGCTTATGTTCAAATGTCAACCATAATAAGACTGTTAGAATGAAGAAATTGGTTTTCTGTCCAGTTATATATTATATATATATATATATATACACACACACACACTTGGACATATATCTAAGAACATAGACTCTTAAAAGTCAGAGACACGCCAATAGGTATTAAAATCCAGCTTACAATTAAAATTACATCCGCTTAAACATAAGCTACAAAGAGCTTAGTCAACCATTAGCTTTCAGTTAATTAACTGAATTAAACAACTTGTAATTGAGCACAGAAACTTCCACACATCATCCTAGTGTGGCGAGGTTTAATTTCCATACCCAAATCAGAGGATCAGACCCAGTCTCAAGGGCATTTCAAAGTCAAAAGAGGCTGAACTTATTAGGCTGACACACAAACTGAAAGAATGACGGATGGACTTGAGAGTTAATTATTTGCATTAGTTTCTCAAGGACAAAGTGGGGTTTTTTTTTGGATAACATGTCTCTTAGTATCTTTCATTTAGTGTGTCCTCTAAGCTCACATCAGCCTAATTCCTTCCACCATAACAGCAATGTAGCTGCCACTAGAGAAATATATTTCAATTATGCACTTTGCAGCATAATTTCAATACAAAATGGAATTGACTGCTCAAATATCCAAGCGAAAATCTAAAATAACTACCATCTCTTCTGTATTGTGATCTGAATCATGACAAACTTGAATAAAAAGTAGACTTTGTGGTTCTGTTATAAAACATGATAGACATGAAAAGAAACCAAAGAGTACAGTAAGCAAACACAATAGTTTATCTGTCGTTCAATTATACAATTACACACGTGGTGCTAACTCTGTATCTAAACGCGCAAGTTACAAAGTTTAAATCACGCACCTATCACTTCCACGCCATAAGAGACATTTTAGTTTGTTTTTTTCTTTAAATAAGTCTGAAAAACAGACGGTAAATATCTATAGTTTGAATAACATATGACAGAGCGCCGTCGAAACCATCATCGGTGACGGAATAAAAAGGATTACGCTCTTGAAATGCATATTTCAGCAAAGGTGATCTGAAAAAGTTACATTGGCAGTCATTGAGATGCACGGTTGGTTATCCGGTGCAATTTTACTGAGCTCACGTGCTCGGACTACCTTTAACGTCATTTATTCGAGAAATGTGTAATCCCATAAAAACCAATGCCCAGAAGGGTCATAAATCATTCTGAGGTATTCTTGCTTGAGAAGGCACCCTTAATTTCAGACTTCAATGACATTTGCCTACCTAGACCAGTTCGTAGCTCGGCTAGAATACAAAGCAGAATCCGACCTTGGCACTCTTTACCAGTGTCGCCCTATGACAGAGATTCGTACCAAAAAATCTCGCGTCACACACGATTACAAAACAATACAATTACTAAAAAAAACGGAGTGTGAAATATAAACGCCCTTTCCAAAAGCAATGCCTTACCATCTTTCAAAGATGCTTTTCAAAAAGGCTGCAATACACCCGATCGCTTTGCTCGTCTGAGTAGTGGTACGAGTTGAAATACAATGACTTGCGCGCTCCCCCACGTGAAAACCCGGCTGCGTGCAATGCGCATGTCTGACCTTCAACCCAAATGAACTGTGCAATAGCTCTGGAGTGTTCTGGAAGATTCCTTTATTGACGTATGGTATTCTGAGAGCAATTGTGTATTAGAGTGTAATTTTTCAAGCTACTGAAGACCA
The DNA here is from genome assembly GCA_026402145.1 of Polypterus bichir lapradei. Lineage (NCBI taxonomy): Eukaryota > Metazoa > Chordata > Cladistia > Polypteriformes > Polypteridae > Polypterus > Polypterus bichir. The sequence goes on from JANRMT010062815.1 coordinate 26,515,603, forward strand.
GGTACAGTATCGAATATGCCAATCCTCATCTCAAATTAATGTATTTCAATTTATTTTTCTGCAATTGCACCATGGTCGCAAACTCTTGACCTTTGACCCTTGAAACTTTTTTCTCCAATGACGGCTGCGAAATTTCTGGAACACTTCACCCCTGAACTAGCATAACTAAATATCAACGCATTTCGGATTTGCGTATGGTTGCAGTTTTAAAGGTTCAAGTCAAAACGTGCATGAACGCATATGTCGCGTGGTGTGGATATGTTAATTAATTTAACAAGTTGTCCTTGATTAAGACGGGTTATTTGGCAGTGAGAGATTTTGTCGCTATGCTCGTTTCGGGGCCGCAGGGCTGTATACCCGGATGAAACTTCCCATGTGCTTTTCAGTCAGAGTATCCTGAGCGGCTGCTTGCATTGGAGGCAGAAAGCTTCAGCAGCGTCGGCACCTTGCACTGTCTGAACTCATTCGCTGATATTTCATTCATCATAGTAGCGCAGTAAGTATATTGGCGTAGTTTTCAGGGTGAGCATTTTGCCATTGTTCATTTATTTTCTTTGCATGTTAAGCATATGTGTGGAACGGGATTTTCCATCCTTTCTGCTGACCATGTTCACATCATATGCTATAGTAGGCGTAGTTCTGACACTCCGCAGTTCTCGTTTTCTTTGAATGATGCCTAAGTGCATATCGTAGTAAATGTGTTAAGATATCACTTCTTGTTAATTTTGGTAGGTCAATCGGGTGTTTTGCTAAGCGCAGTTGATCTGACTGCGTTGTCAATTGGAAGGACATATTTACAACTAGCCATGATTGCCTTTTAATAATGCGCAGTGTATGCTTCCGCAGGCGTGAAGTTTGACCTTGTGATATGGGACCATGCGGGACTCCACGTGGGTTGGTACAATAGTCCGTAAATGAAGCCGCTCTTGATTCAAAGAAGATACTGCGCCCACTTAGGAAACTGAATCATGTGTATATACTGTATTCACTAAAGTAGATTTCAAAACGTAGGCACGAATCGAGTGGTGATGGCTACTCTTTACACATACATGAGCTGGTAAACGCTCTTCAGATGTATCTCTGTTCCCTGAAGTGTACACCTTGACGTTTATATACGAACACGTTACATTTTACGAAACAAATTGACAGTCCAGTTACTGATATGAATTAAGTCGTAATCAATGGATAGTAGATTCTGTATTTAAAAATTATAGTCATAAGATTCAACTTATGAATGCTTTGAAGTCGCTTCCCGGTTTTTATTTTGTTCGACGCCGGTACGAAAAACCACATACGATACATCGTTCGATTTGTCTTAATATCTTGTTAAGCAGGACGTCCAGCTTTTGTGGCCTTCTGTATATATATAAAAAAAAAAAACAACTTCCATTTTTGACCATATTTTTTCAGGATAATACACCCATATGATAAAGAGTAAACCAATAATTGTCGACAGCAGAAATGATCTGAAGGACTTGAAGTTGTTGATGCCACATCAACCGCTCCCATTGGTTCATCACCTAATTGATTTTACAAGACGGTCAAAGCTAGACCTTTAACAGAACCTCGAATAATTCGTCTGGCTAAAACAGGAATATATATACACACACACACACACACTTTACTGGTGGTCCTAGCCCTCTAACCCCAGTGTCCGAAGGTCGATAATCATAAATTTCAAACGTAAAGTCGTGGTCTATTTTAGACTATTTCAAGGTGAATGATTACGATTGAGATTTTTTTTTTTTTATTCTTTACTAGGAATCTTTTCTCTGTGGATCTCTTTCGAAAAGTGAAAAATGTCAATTACAATAGACGATATTTAGACTTTAAACGTTTAAATTGAAGCATACATTTTAATATGTAAAATATTCGACACAACTGTTCTTGTTTGTTAAGTACTACTACCTCATGAAATAAATCTTTAGATTTCTTATGAACAACGTGAATTAGAGTGGCTTATGCCAATGCAGACTTTTTATTGTAACACATTTTTTAAAATTACATCTTTAAGTGACTTTTTTTGTATATAACATCATTCATAGAGCACAGTACACAGGCCTCTTCTAAAAACTTCAAAGTGCTTGGTCAGGGGCTTGCAGAGACTATGGAAGTAAGGGCCTCATGGGTTCAAGGCTCACTTCTGAAATGCTGGAACAAATTGCCTCAGTCTGATGTTTGCAGAGTGTTTTTTTTCTGGTTCTTTCATGAGCTAACAGTCAAGGCCCAATAAATAAGTATAACATTTTGTTTTTAAACATTAAGTGAGAAATTTGCAGTCATTTTTACTGATATAAGTAAATATATACATTGCAATGTGTGGTCTGTTTACAAGTATAAACTTGACGTTTTGAGACTTAGGCAATATCAAGTAACACACTTTGAAGGGAGTTAGGATAGCAACACCTCAGAAAGAGGAATGCCCGCCCAGACCAGTTAATCTGTTGTGAATCTGACTGATGCATAGGATTTTACTATTGCAGTAAGTAGATGGAAGACGATTTTAAAGCAACAAGTGGATTTGTTTGAGCCATGCGATAAATTAACAGATTGTTAAACACATAATCATCATTAATCATGACTTGAGTGTTCTCATCCAAAGTGTGATTAGTGTTTGTATCACGTGTGGTAAACAACTGATTTCAAGGGAAATTGATGGTTTTATTAAAAAAAAGTTTCAAGTTTGTCCAAGAAGTAATATTAAAAAAGAATATTTTGTAATGTGTGTTGTGTCTCTCAGCACATTTTTTATTTAATGTTTCACGTGTGATACAGAATACTTATTCTGAGTACTTTTCAACACAGCAATTAAGTGACTTCAAGTTGCTATAGAATTGAGCACTTGGGTTTAATGATAGTTAAGGCAAAACTTAATTGTTGCTATAATTAACAGAATATATGGCAGTTTGAAATTAAATGGTAAGGATTTTGTTCCAGTAGAAGCATGGCCATTATACAGTTTGGTTGCAGAACTATAGAGATGGTGAATATAGCTTAGTTTCATTTTAAACCATCTGGCTACAAGCATTCAAATGCAGTTTCTGCTTCAATGTAGAGTAGTTCACTGTAAACCAACATGTGACATAACACTCTTTACCCTTACATTTAGATGACTGGTATACAGCTGTAATGTGTTCCTGATTGTTTTATTTCTTGTGTGTGTAATATATATGGTAGAGTTAACAGTTTATTATCTCTGTGTGGCCAAGTGGTAGTATTTATTTCAGAGATGGCTTTTATGAGACCATTTAAAAGTAAAGAAGCAGTGCTTGAAGTTTTATTTATTTATTTATTTTTTTACACAAGAGCCTTTTCTTTGTGAGGTTTCTTAGTATTCTAGTTTAATTTCTATGCGATTTCGAAGTAAACCCTTAACCTGTCTGAGCCACATTTTTTAAAGTCAAATCCTTGCTCAAGCACTTAATCCACACATGACCTTGGCCAACTTGTCCAGGCATTAACTTGAAAAATTCCTTGACAATTGAATGATTGATGGAGATTTGAATGATGAATGATGGAGATTTGCAGTTGGAGTAGCTGTAGAAGTTTTTCACACAACACTGAAAAGTGAATTCTGTTAGGCTGCAGGAGTTTGAAAAAAATCACATTCATTGTTCAGTGACTTCCATCTCCATGTTAAAAACCCACTGAATGAATGATACCCCAAATAGCTACTTAAAATGGTGAAAGGTTTCACAGATTCATTGATTTTTTTTTTATTTTATTTTATTTTTTATCTGCCTAAAATGTTAATTTTCATGTGTTCTAAAAATATTTGGTAATCGGGCAGTAAAAAAAGTTACATACTATCTTGTTACTGTAAGGTCTTCTGTTCCACAGATGACAAAAAAGACTTGTCCTTTGTAACAGTGTAAAAGCCTGAGCTGTAGCATTTGTATAATTATGCCAGTTACAGAGAAAAACTAATGAATTGATGCAGCATTCTAATTTTATGGATACTAGATTTTTATTTCTCTTGTGGTTTAAGACTGTCAGTGTTTGTGTGTTGTTTTTTTTTTTGTTTTTTTTTTTTCTTTTATCATTCATCTATCCATCCATCCATTATCCAACCCACTATATCCTATCCAGGGCGCAAGACAGGAAACAAACCCCGGGCAGGGTGCCAGCCCACCGCAGGGCGTGCACACACTAGGGACAATTTAGGATCGCCAGTGCACCTAACCTGCATGTCTTTGGACTGTGGGAGCAAACTGGAGCACCCGGAGGAAACCCACGCAGATGGGGAGAACATGCAAACTCCACGCAGGGAGGACCCGGGAAGCGAGCCCGGGTCTTCTAACTGCGAGGTAGCAGCGCTACCCACTGCGCCACCGTGCTGCCTCTTATCCATCTAGTAGTTACATAATATTTCCCTTAAAGCCTTTTATAAGTTTTAGTGAATATTTTGAACTGTTTTTTGAAAGTGGAAATAGCATTTGAACAATATTTCTTGTGCAGGAAGCAGCAATGGGAGCCAGAAATATTGTGTCTCAATTTCATCAACCCTACCAACAAGCTGTATCAATGTAGAAGACGGTCCATCTTGTTTTTCACAGTGTTACAGTGATGAATGCAGTCACAATGTGAAGTGTAGTTTGAAAGCTTTGTTTCAAGTAAATTAAGCACATTAAAAACTAGGACAATCTCATCCATGTTAAAATTTTATTAATTTAAGTATGTACTGTAGTTTTGACTTTTTCAAAGTAAATGTCTAAAGTCTGCAGTTAAAATCGCTTCACATCACATTACTCAAAACATGCATTGCTGCCTATATATTTTGTTGGGGGTAGATCATCTACTCTCAAATGAGGAAGAGTTCAATATCAAATGGGAAGAGGGGGCCCCATTATGGATTGATGGTATTGTCCCTATCAACTAGAAGAGTCAGTTCATCTGACTCTTTTCTCTTAGTTTCTTATAGGCTGATTTATACTTCATGTGAAGGTGAATTTTGGATTCTCTGTACATAAACATTTGTTACCAGCAGGAATTTTTCATGAAGTAATGAGCAATGTGGTATCACTGTTCACACCTATTACTGTTCTTGTTAAATTTCGATAAATTAGGAAATCACTTACTCAAGGACATCATTTGAAATTAGGGAGATGTTCTATTAAGAGATAAGCAAGGAAATGCTTCAAACACAGTCATGGAGCTTTGGACCAAGCAACCAAGTCATGTAGTTAGCACAGTTGTTGAGATTTCCACTTTAGCTTAAATGAGACATTGGGACAACTTGCTTAACTAAATAATCTTGATGTGAGTGGTCAGTTGTCATTTGTCAAACCTCTTATGAGAGCTATAGTGTTCTTGGGTGTCCTGTATACACTGTTTGTCTTTGTCCCGGTTAGCTGTGTGAGGTGTAAATCTTCTTCTCTAAGCTACAGTGGTGCTGTGTAAGAAAAAGGAGTAATCTAGTTTTAAAATATTTTTCAAATGTTCTGATAGATGTGTAGCATCACAGGATTCTCTTTCCTTAATAGGAAATTAAAATGGAACCAAATGGTGTTCAACACATTTTGCTTTCTTTCTGGTTTATTAATCTGTGCTAAACCTGAAGAGTGTTTAATTTATTTATTAAAACCTTGTTTCCTTAATAGTGTCATCTCATGTGGGAATACGTGTATGGAACACCTAGCATTTTAAACCTTCATTTGTATATATTCGAGCAAACGCAGTATATATGTTGTTCACCATAACTAAGTATCCCTGTATACAGTAAGTGGTGACCATTGAGACAAGTAATTTTACCTTTACAAATGTTACTGTCATACACTGGTTCAAGGAAGGAGGTATATACTGATGCATATTTGTCCATGGGGATATGATTTAAATTTCAACTTCACTCGCACAACACTGAAGTAAATTATGTAATTGGATTCTGCAGTATAGTGTAATATGCAATGCATCTCAAGCTATTAAAATAGTAATAACTTAATGCTTTGTGATTAAAATGTTGTGTTAATATAATATTGCAATGATAGTCTCCACTGCTTCAGAGCAATTTTAAAATATCATCCTGTCCTCCATATAGTCATTGCTGAGTAAGGAACTTAATCTCGATAAGCATGAAATAGAAACAAAGATAGATTAGTATGGTGGATTGCTCTCATTGCACTTCATTTAGCTTCTTCACCAAATTTACTGATTTTAGTTTTGCTGAAAATTGCAGTGGCTGTTTTAATCGATGACTACTATAATGTGTGATGTATTAAGTAACTGCAAAATTTAGTCATTTAGACTGTCAGCTGTGTAGATTTAGTAGTTTATCAGGTTATGTTTTGTTTAACTGTTTTCATAAGAGACTTTATTATGAAAGGATATTTTAATTGTGTTTAAGTATAGCAACCAAAGGTTGATATAGTGTAAGGCATGAAATTCACTTTTAATTTTTATTCTGATTGTTTTTGTGGATTTTTTTTTTAAATAAATGTCTTTGTGGCTTCCGAATCTTGCTTAATAAAAATTACATTTATTTATCCTTTTTTTTTTTTCATTAATATGACTCTTTCTTGTTTAATCTGGTTCTTCCTGCAGGAATGTTTCGCTTGGCAAGTGTAATGAGACGGACTCCTGTCCTTGCTTCACGCCTCACCCGCTTTTATGCAAAGGATGTTAAGTTTGGTGCAGAAGCAAGGGCTCTGATGTTGCAGGGTGTTGATCTGTTGGCAGATGCAGTTGCTATCACCATGGGGCCAAAGGTATGTTTTATTTTAAAAGCCTTTTGCACTTAGCAGGTCTGACTTGGCACACATGGACATCATTAAAGATTTGAAGGTACAGGTTTTTGTAATTTAGGAGCACAAATATTTGCTCAACTAATGCTTTCATTCATTAAAATTAATCTCCTCAGGAATTGATATCCATAATAAATGGGCACTGACTCTGTTGTTTTTCTTAAAAATAATTTCATTTACATGATTTGAACTTTTGCTGTTCAGTGGTAGACGGTGGAGCACTGTTAGAGCACAAACATCTGGGGGGCAATGCTTCCTGCACCTAACATTACCACACAATATGGCTACAGAGTGCTTCTTAAGCAAGAGTGTGGCTCCTGTCTTTGACTTAAGGCATTACATTTGGAAAAAGCCCCCAAAGAAGTCTCATGTGCTGTTTTAATTTGTGGAGTAAAATGCAACACGGGTGCACCCCCTGCCTAGAAAAGTGGTTTTGGTATGATGGCAGTGTTCTAAAGAAGCAGATAGTCCTTGTACAAAAATTAAAAGGTATATGGAGAATAGTTGTTTTATGTAATTAACAGACTTGTGCTTTCCAGCAAAGAACCTGAGGTTGGTGCCCCTACTTCACTGGTACAGAGTACTGTTTGAATCATGTAGTATATGTAATTAGCCTGTTTGTTTAGTGGCGTTGTAGGTTTTCCTTTCATAACTAAAAGACATGTAAATATATATTGGTTGTGTGTTGCCTTTTCAGTGTAAGCAATTCATGGACAACATATTTTTATTTTTTTCCTAGGCGGTGGGTGTCCGTGAGTCTCTCAAGTTATGCATTTAAACCTGTATTAATCTCCTTTAACAGATGACAATGCTATAGGCAGTCAAAATATCAAAGTTATGATGATAAATGTTGGAAAATGCTGTAAAATTACAAGAAAGGCATTGGTACAAAACCTCATCTGTGCAGCTACATCACTTTTCTGCCATCAATGCTTGGCCGGCCTGTCATTTCTGTAGTACCAAGCAAACAAAGTTGAACCAACTTGGAGTGCTTATCTTTGTTTGTCTTGGTTGATTTAGATTTCGATACCAATTTCTGCCTTTTCTTTTAAACATTTTTTTTAAGGTACACTAAGTTCCTGAAATTTATAAGCATCATGACTCATGTTAAAGGGTTATCTTTTGGTTGTTTTCAATTAAAAATTAACCTATTAAAAGCTTTATCATTAAAAAGCTGGTGTTCATGGCAGAAGTTAAATTGTGTTCTTCCTTGTTACTCCATGATTTTGTTAGACGTTTTTGTTAGTCAAACTTTAATGTATTGCTCAACCAAGAAGCCAAACATTAATCACTTCTTAGCCTGTAGCTGTAGTTCAGCTTTACAAAGCCTGGTTCACAATCCTTATTGCCACTACCTGTTTTTGATGATTAATCTTGATTTGGTGAAGGTTTTATGTTTAAAAACAGTAAGGAATATGCTGAAATTGTCCCAAACATGCACTTTCAAATACATAAGTTAAAAAAATACATGAATGTACATGTGGGAAAGGCTGAACATATAAGGGTTTTTTCTTTGCAGTGTTTTAACAGACTCTACCCTTTTAATTTCAGGAGGTGGAGAATGATATAAATGTAAAATTTAAAAGTAGCTGTTATTGAGCACCCAAAATGGGGGTACACATTGTACTGCATCTTAAACACTTTCTCAAAAGTTTTAATGAAAAAGACTCTTCTGTATTGAACATAATGGTAGCTTTTTGTGTATGCAGTGCATTTTAGTTGGACTGGGCCTTTTTTGTTAACAATCCATGATACTTAAACATCGTTAAAGTATCAGTTATATCCATGTTATAAAATTTTATGATATTAAATTCACAACACAGCTTTTGACATTTAGTGCCATTTTTGGGGGACGTGGGATGTATTCTTTGTTTGGGTACAAATCATATTTCATTCTCTTCCTAAATGGCAGGGCCGAACTGTGATCATTGAACAGAGCTGGGGAAGCCCAAAGGTAACTAAAGATGGTGTGACAGTGGCCAAAGCTATTGATTTGAAAGATAAATATAGAAACATTGGTGCCAAGCTCGTTCAGGATGTGGCCAACAATACCAATGAAGAGGCTGGTGATGGTACTACCACCGCTACAGTACTGGCTAGAGCTATTGCCAAGGAGGGATTTGACAAGATCAGCAAGGGTGCCAATCCTGTGGAGATCCGCAGGGGTGTAATGTTGGCAGTAGAAGCAGTCATCAATGAACTTAAGAAGCAGTCTAAGCCTGTTACCACCCCAGAGGAGATTGCACAGGTAATGTATGTTATCTAGTAAAATGTATATCTAATTGGATGTTCCCATCATATTAATATGGGTTTTGCTTCAGTGATCCTTAAAATCCGTACACATATACTTCAGAAGAGGTCATCTACCTGAAGCTAAGCAGGTTAAGGTCCAGCCAGTACTTGGATGGGAGACCATCCAGGAAAAGCTTGGGTTTCTGCTGGAAGAGGCATTGGTGAGGCTAGCAGGGGACACTTACCCTGTGGTCTGATTGTATATCCCAATGCACCAGAGAAGTGATGGTGACACGGTGCTGTAAAATGGTGCCATCCACTGAATTAATTGTAAAACTGAGGTCCTGACTCTGTGGTCATTAATGATCTCTGGGCATGCTTTGTAAAGAATAAGGTATACTCCAATGTGTAGACTAAACTGTCCTCCATGGCCCCCTAATAATACCCTGTTTCTAATTGGCTATCTTTCTCTTACCACTTCACCACCTAATAGATAATGTGTAGTGAGCATACAGACACAAAAATGGCTGCAGTAGCATCCACCTGGATGTATATATTGATTCAACACATTAGTGGTGGCTGAAGTGGCTCCCCACCCACTAAGAAAAATGCTTTGACTAGTGAGAAAAGTGCCATATAAATGTAAAAATTATTATTACTGTGGTCTAACAGCCAGATGCAACTTGTGAATAGTATGGGTTTTAAATATAATTTTTAGGTTTTGTAATTACAGTATCTGAATGAGGATTGTTTTCAGTGATATTGGTTTGGGTATATTTAGCAGCCTATACACACAGATGTTTCCTTGTCTAAGGAAAGAAGCAGCAGTCCATTTCTATATGTAGTGTGTGGGTTTTTTTTTTTTTTTTTTTCCTTGTTCTAAAAATTTGTACTTTTTTGTGATGGAAACCAAAATTGAAAACAGCTCAAATTCTCATTAGGCTAGCTGTGTTTTTACAAGGTGTTTTTTTTAGATCTGGTAATTGGGGAATGAAATATGCCATTTTATTTATTCCTATCGTCGCACAGATTGCTGAAATAATGTATGATTGTATTAACAAGGTGATTAATATCTGAAATAGCTAAAAAGAACTTTACACCAGAATTAAAAGCATTTTTTTTTAATGTGGATAAAAAGAAGTTAATTTTATGCAAATTCACAGGTAGCAACAATATCTGCAAATGGAGATAAAGAAATTGGCAACATTATTTCTGATGCAATGAAGAAAGTAGGCCGCAAAGGAGTCATTACTGTCAAGGTTAGTATAACCAACCAGTATGGTTGCTCCTCAACTGTAATATAGTATTCATTGTTTCTTTTTTTGTTCTAATTTTATTGCAACTCATTTTGCTGTTAATAGCATTGTTTATATATCAACCTTGTGTCTCATTTGCTAATTGTACATTTTTCACGGTGGGGTATTTTACAGGATGGTAAAACACTTCACGATGAGCTTGAAATCATAGAAGGGATGAAATTTGACCGAGGCTATATCTCCCCATACTTTATTAACACGGCAAAAGGTACTTTTTTTTAAATACTTAAGATTTTACAAATGTAAACATAGTATATATCTTGTTTTTGAAATGGATGACCGCTTTACCAAGTGCCAGTGTTGTTTTAAATAAACAGTCAAGAAGGGTACTGTCGCTTAAAGGCTGAAGAAATTTAAATGACATGTAGACTATAGTTAATTATTAAAAACCAATGAATGAAACTTGTGGTTACAGTTTAAAAGTTCATACCAGGATTCTTTGTGCTTGCATTCCTCATGTGTATTATAGTCTTTGACATTACACATAAGCAATAATAAAAAATATGTGGTTGGCATTTTATTCTGAAAGCATACTTAACTTGATGAGATTATGCAGACTATTGTAGGCAGTGGTACTGTTGGATTGAACATTTTTCAAATATGATTAGAATTTATTTTAAAAAGCTAATATTTGGTGGTTAAAGTACTGTTTTTTTTGTTTGTTTTTTTTTTTGTTTTTTTTTACCCGCAGTAATTTTGGCATTCTGTTACTTAAGACATGCTGTGCAAAGCTGTGGTATTTTGAAGATGGTTTTTGCGTTCCACTTCTACAGTTATTCATGTCATCATTTTTAATTATTAGCTTTTTGTCTTTATTAGCAAAACTCCTACATAATGTAGTGGGTTTTTTTTTTTTTGTTTTTTTTTTTTTTTTTGTTTTGATCCCACATTTCTGATTTTCCTTTTATTACATCACATTAAAATCTTCACTTTAAAGCACTAAAACGCTGTGTTGTACAATTAACCTCTCTCTTGCTTGGCTGCTGGTTTGACAAATGATGCCTAAAGCAGTGAGGTGTATATATTCGAGCCACCTGTATTAAAATTTTAAAATTGTATGGGTTAGTCAGATGCTGACAAGCTTTTTTTTCTGAATGCTGTGATATTAATGTTACCCTGCTGCTGCTCATTGGACACCTCCAAAATAATACAACAAGCCTGCATTCCTTTTGCCTACTGTTTTACTTTGTTTGTTGTTCTCACACTGTTGTGGTCTTAAACTGACAGCGAGAATAAAAGGAGCCACAAAAATAAGCTTAAACTGTTAAGACACACATGCTGGCACTGCTACATTATTATTTTTTACCGGGCTGCCTCTGCAAATCAGTGTTTATGACCATATTGCTGATGTCCCTATGCTGCAAACACATTGTGATGTGAATTTAAGTAAAAATTAACAGAATAAACGCAGGATTTTTTTAAATTTTTTTTTAAGCTGCTAGTGTTAGTTCTTGTGTGGCTGCTACTGTAATATTAAAAAGGTGAAGCCCTGCCCTCCTCTTTATCTGGTTAAAAGTTGACAAAACATTCTCTGATCAGCTGAGTTTTGTATTGGTGGTGCCAGGGGTACGACTCTTCTCTGAGCCTTGCTGTGGGTGAAAGAGAAGATGCTGTTAGTATCAGCAGCCCTCTTGTCCCAGGGTATAGCTGCTTACCTTACCAGAACCAGGAAGGAGGTCCGCAGGTGTTCAGTTGTGACATTAATTGTACTCATTTAATAATGGGATGAGGCTTACTTTTTATTATTTAAAATTGAATATGAATATTGAAAGTGAAGATCTAGCAGTTGATCTTGAAACTTTTTACCTTCTTAGGACAGAAATGTGAGTTTCAGGATGCTTACCTTCTCTTGAGTGAAAAAAAGATTTCTAGTGTACAGTCCATTGTTCCTGCTCTTGAAATTGCAAACCAGCATCGCAAGCCTCTTGTTATAGTAGCAGAAGATGTAGATGGGGAAGCACTTAGCACTCTAGTACTTAACAGGTAGGTTGGTCTATGAACTTCTTTATATATAATAACTAACAGAAGGCACTTCTCTGTAACATTGGATGCTTTTTTTTTTTTTTTTAATTTATACAAAATAGTCTTTCTCACTTGTCTACCAGAAATTTCAAGGTAATTTTTTTTTTTTTTTTTTCCTTCTCCTCCCCTCCCCCAGACTGAAGGTGGGACTACAGGTGGTGGCTGTGAAAGCACCAGGCTTTGGGGATAACAGAAAGAATCAACTAAGGGATATGGCAATTGCTACAGGGGGAGCTGTAAGCAGTTATTTTTGTTTTATTTTTATTGTTGGGGTGTGTATTTTTTATATAAGCTAAGAGACAGTTTAAAAGCTTTTCCTTGTCTACAGGTATTTGGAGATGAAGCACTCAACCTTACTCTTGAAGACATTCAGCCTCATGATTTTGGAAAGGTTGGTGAAGTTATCATAACCAAAGATGATACCATGCTTTTGAAGGGCAAAGGAGACAAAGATGCTATTGAGAAGCGAGTACAGGAAATTGTGGAACAGCTTGAAGTGACCAACAGTGAATATGAGAAAGAGAAGCTCAATGAACGCCTAGCTAAACTCTCAGATGGTGTGGCTGTGCTCAAGGTAAGCTATGGAAATTGGCATGACCAATACAAAAGTTCTAAAATGAAACTGTTTCACAATTCCGTTTACGGAGAGACTATTAGGTGTCTATAATAGGCTATAGTTGAATAAAATTACAGTATTTTTTAAAGTCCTTGTGCAGGTAAGTCCATATGAATATGCTGAGGGAGGCTGAATGCCATTGATAAACATGAATAGAAAAGGCTAGTACTTAACGCCAAATGTTAGTCAGAGTTTATCTTTAGGTTCACTATGAAATAAAAAGATTTATTAAACAATAACAGCTGATAAAATATGCAGTATTATAAGCTACTTGGTAATTGTATAGATATTTATCATTAGGATACCTTCAGTCTAATCTGTGTTAGGTGTACTGTTAGATATCAGGTTCGGAGTAAAGCACAAGTTGTAATTCTTCTACTACTTCTTGTTAGAAATGTTGCAATTTGTCATTTTTTGTGAACAGCTGTCTTTATACTGCACTTTGACTGTTTCAAATGTTGGAACATGCTTGTTATATTTCTACTCAAAGAATCCACCTCCTGTTGTATCAAGAGCGGTCTCTCCTTGCCTTGTTATAGGCAAAAGCATATGCCCACGTTACGGAATTTTAACTGCTTATTTGACTTTGCAACCCATGGAAGCATTAGCTTTTATTTTGTTGTGTTTTTATATTTACTTGGCTGGTCATCAGTACATGAAGAAATATGATCTTTAAAATAATTCTGACGAGAATCAATCTTTCAGTCCCACAGCGTTTGTCAATCCTATAACCTAACTTCTACAAAATTACATTGAGACAAGTTTTGAAGATCCCTAAAATCGTGCAGTCTACCAGACTACTTAGTAACTTGCCCGTTTTTTGCCTCTACTTAAATATACAGCTATGGCAAAAAAAGCAGCAAGATTCATGTGCATTATTTATTTTTAGACACGTATTGCTATGTGCTTTATTCACGTAATTGTTTGTTTTTTTTAATTCTAAATTTGCATTTTTTTTCAAGGTTGGTGGAACAAGTGATGTTGAGGTAAATGAAAAGAAAGACAGAGTAACTGATGCACTTAATGCCACTCGTGCTGCAGTGGAGGAGGGCATTGTCCTTGGTGGAGGCTGCGCTCTCCTAAGATGTATTCCGGCATTGGATGGTATCAAACCTGCTAATGAAGACCAAAAAATTGGTATGTATCAAACTAAAGCCATTATGTTTGGACAAAGCTACACCACAGTCTTTGGTGTTGTGTGAATTTTAAAGCCTGGACCACCGCCCCAAGTATTAATTTTCATGTCTACTCCAAAGTAGTAGCCTGCATTTACTGGTTTTCCACAGATGGTACCACATTTGTATCACCCACCCCCACCTTTGCTGTTGTGAGTGATTGAACATGTATTGACATGGCATTGATCATAGGAAAAATTAATTCACTTCCATCTTGCAGAGGTAATCCATATTATGTTCCATACAACTGTTGGATTACCAATACAATTTTGACAATAACATTCCTGGACAGTGTAGGCAAGTGTTGATATGCCATTCTATCCAACTTAAAGTTGCACAAAATCTGAACCTGTTCCAGCAGGACTGGGTGCTAGCCAGGGATTATTCCTGGATGCTTAGTCCATTCATATCAGGACACTTGACATAAACTGAATATCTCCTACAGTGGACATCTAGGATTGCCAGTTAACCTACACTGTCTTTAGAATGTATGTGGAAAAGTGTGTCTGCAGAGCCCAGTTTGCTTAGCAGTGAAAGTACAGTTGCAGACACTTAAAAGGGGTGTGACCAAAACACGAATTTACAGTAATAAGACTGACAGCAGACCAAAGCCAGCCACCATTGCTCTGTGTATCTTGGAAGAATGTTGAGTGCTAACCTAAACCCCCTTGTGAGCAGGTCTAACCCATTTAGCATAGTAATGAATGCAGGACAGTAAGTACTTGTGCAGGCAATTCAGACTATTATAGATGCACAAGTATGTACAATATATGCAAGTACATAAGGTTTATCCATCAGGAAAGTCATAAAACATACATAGAACGTGTTGCATAATAATTAATCGGTCATTTAATATTGATCAGTTCAGACTTCAAAATATCCCCTTAAACCATTGTATTGCTAATATTGAAGAATAAAGTGATACTTGAAAGATGATGAAAGTAATGCAGCATAGAAAACCAAGTTTTGTGGAAGGATCTTTGTAGATTTCCTCCAAGTCTGATATTAAATTTTCTCCAACATAGGTTATTTAGAAGTTGTACTCCAGTGTATAGTTCAGAAAGTTGTGTGTTTATATATGAAACTAGAAAGAGTAAAAGGAGGCGGTGATACTTAAGTGCAACTATTCAAATTCCCAAAGTCATTACTCCAAATATGTTTTTCTTTTTTAATTCTGCACCAAATGAAAGTAGGTTTTTCTTGACTGTTTCAAATAGGTAAAAAAAATTTAGGATCTCCTGGTTAAAACTAATTATTACGAATGATTGTACTAATACAGTATTAAAAATTCAATTCAGTATTTTTCTTGGTGATGTTTTACAGTGAATGGTAATGATATGAGAATTAAGGCTTTTCATAAGAGCCATACTTAATAATGTTTACAGTAATCCTACACTATTCCTGGCAACGACTGTCATTTTGATATTTTAATTTGTGATCAGAATGGGAGTTTTAATGTTTCCAAGTATGTTTTGTTAGGCTGAGGGGGAAAATGTGAAGGGCGCAAGTAGAGAATCAAGTCATCAATTGCTGGTGCCATACTGTTAAACTAATAGATGCTCAGCTGGCTGCAGAGATGATAAAAATCGGGAGTAGCTTTGATATCTTTCCCTTGCTCACTGCAACACCACTTAGACCTTAGAATCATCCTAGACTAGTACCATATCAAAACAGGGCCTCTCACAAATCGGTAACATTTTCTTTCCAAGCACATTTTGTAAATATTCAAAGTAGCCACTTTCCTGGGACCGTCTCCTTTTATGAAGTTCAAGTAGGTTTTGTGTGAATAAAAGCCATAAGAGACTGTTGGAGATGTGACTTGGACATTTTGCTGTATGTATTATTACTAGAAATGCATTGTCTCAGCATATTTGTTGGGAAAGTTGTATTTCATACTTAGCCATTCACTTTACATCATACTAACCTCATAAAAGGTGTACTGACCTTACTGCTGGACTGATGATTGTGTTTAAGTCTATAGTAAGCTCAGGTTAGCTTACACAAGTGCAGTATTAGAGTCTTTTTTTCCCAGATCTTTTAATTTCCTAACATTTTTAAATTACTCTAAACTCTATTGTCTATTAAACTTTATTTCGATTCAAGAAGTAAATCTTAATGCAACACTCCAATGTAGGGAAGGATGCAAACAAATTAAAAATGTTCTGTGTGGCAGTAGTTGAAGTAAAGGCTGGAATTCTAAACAAGACTCCTAAGTCTTAAGATGTTGAAGCTTGGGAGGTTTTTAAGGGACAAGTTGTCTAAATGCTACAGCCTGGGATTTGATGTGTAAAAGCTACAACATGTTTTCTACTGGTAAATGACTATTGCTACATTTTTGTTTTAATATTGACCCCAAAAACCCTGGATTCTATAAATAAAACGTCTATTGTAAAAGCTTTTTCCATTTACAAAATGTGTGTGGGAAGGTGAAAGAATGTGGTACATTTCCCTTATAATCCAGAATGCTTCCATTTCCAGCAGTGCTATGCATTGGTTAAGAAGAACTGGCATAGACTAAATAAATGACTGATTCTAATACTCAGAATGTGTAGCCTGGAACTTAATTTTGACAAAGATTACCAGTGTTCCTAAATGCCTCAAGGGAAGGAGACACTACTGCCTTCTAATATTAAGTAGCACTTGAAACACTTGTTTGATCATTTTCATTTGTATGCTTTTTTTCCCTTGAAGCTTGACCATAGATAAGCAGGTGGCATTTGTTGCTCTGTATGGCAAACAGATTTATGGTTTTCTATTATAGTATAAAATGTCTGGAGTGTTATTTATAAAATTAGTACCCTATGTAGTAGTAGTACTACAACTACTACTGCTAAGCAAGCAAGTCGCTTAAGAATGTCTTCAAATATAAATGTGTATTTATGAATAAGCATGAGCTGAATCTGCTGCTCAACAGCTTCTGTTGCATTTGTCTTCCACTAGGATATACCATTTAGGATTCATAATACATGTTCCTTTTCGCAAGCAAGGCCAAAGTATATTGTAGGGTTGTGTTAAGGGTTACTAGTTTTAAGAGTTGCTCTGTAAAATCCTTTATTTGGTATAATCCATTTTAAAGTAATTTTGTCAAAGTGACAAAATAGATGAATAATGATTAATGAATGTACTTAAATGTTCTGCTCCTTACTGACTGTAAATTGGCCTAGGGTGAAAATGGATTAATGTCAGATGCTGCTGGATAGTCTATGGCCTAACTAACATCCTAGGTTGGGTAGAAAATGAAAGGGTGAATGACAGGTTTAGAGTTCTAAATAACTGAAATGAAAATGCATCATGTGCAATGCACTCTGCAAAATAACTGTATAAAGCTGTTGTGAGGTCTGCCATGCAGTAGAAAGTATCCCATTATTAATATATGTCTGAGCTTAAATAAAATAAGTGTGCAAAATTCACATCACTTAAGTGAATTTTGGTTACATGTACAAATAATTCAGTTGCAGTTTTAATCCTGGTAGTAGTTTTGCTTCATCATTTCTGTAGCCTTTGAATGATTTAACAAGAGATCCTTAGGTACAAAATCAGATTAGTCTTAAAATTTCGATGGTATGGGTAAATTAGTCTTCAAAAAGTCTGAAAAAATCATCCATATATTACTCATAGACGAATTTTTTGGCATCTGTAGAATAATCAGATAATCTGAATGTCTATATATAGTTTTCTTGGGCTTCCCTGCTTTATAATGGTGTGGTGAACTGAGGACCTCCTCTATTTTCTTTAGGCATTGAAATCATTCGCCGTGCACTACGCATCCCCGCTATGACGATAGCTGTTAATGCAGGAGTGGAGGGTTCTCTTGTGGTTGAGAAGATTCTTCAGAGTTCTTCAGATATTGGCTATGATGCACTTGCCGGGGAATATGTAAATATGGTAGAGAAAGGCATCATTGATCCCACCAAGGTAAGCTTTTCTGGCTAGAGTCTTCAGTAATTGAAGATGTTAATAAAACATAGAACAAGTCAGTTATGGAACTTGAGGGGATATTGTGTGCTTAGTGAAATTAACAAAAAAACATATGATTGTGTGCGTCTGTGTAATGTAATAGTAATTTCTTCATAGAGGTTGTGTGGTGTTTTTATTTGATGTTTTAGATACTGTGATTTGTTAGATATAATTTTATTTGGCCCCAGGGGGAAATTGTGGCTTTACAAAGGCCCTTAGTTTTATGAGCACTTCATGATGGTGCACATTAATGTTACTATGTAAGGTATTTGCCAAATTTCAAAATGTGCCTCTTTGCCAGTTTATATTCCCTTCTAGTAAAAATCCACGATCTCTGACTAAAATTTGTACGAGTTTTAGGGCAGCATCATTGCTTCAAGTTATGTACTGATATTTAGCATTTTGCTGGGGAGTAGCATTAAATCAGGTCAGACATGCAAGACTTGTGAACAATAGAGAAATGGATCAAATTCTCATAACTGTGTCTCATGCAGGTTGTTCGAACTGCACTACTAGATGCTGCTGGGGTGGCCTCTCTGCTTTCTACTGCTGAAGCTGTTGTGACTGAGCTGCCTAAAGAAGAAAAGGAGCCTGCCATGGGTGGAGGAATGGGTGGCATGGGGGGTATGGGAGGTGGAATGTTCTAAGATCTTGCCATACTGTGATTTGTTTACTAAAGGCATGCATCTGCTGTCTATGGAAACATTGGTTTTGGGAGAGTGAGATTGAAGTTGCATTACAAAGGACATGATTTAGAGACTTCTGATGCACCCATGAAATAACAACAGCTTCAATATAGACTGCCTCTCTGGTACAACAGTTTTCTTGCTTTCCAGTTTTGCATTGTGTATGCAAAAATATTTTTGATATGAGATGTGCTAACATTCCTCCCCCTTCCTTTTAACATACGACAGGAAACTGATTTTTATGTGACATTGTATGTTGATATTGATGCTGTTAAATGTCTTATCACAGATGGCACAGCCATTAATTATAATTGTTAAAACTGACGCTTAGCTAGGTGTGACTTCTTCATATCTCATACCAAAAGTGAATTGTTTGGTGAATCTTGCTATTCCCCATTAAAGCAGAGCACTAACAAAGTGCTGCAGGCCAATAAAGCTGAACTGATGTCCAAACAGCTTTGTAGCTACAGGAGTACCAACTTGCTGTATGGCACCAAGGATAAGCAGTCACCGTAACCTGTCAGCACGGGTTTCATCCTGCATTCTTGTTGGATAGCGGCAGTCTTGTTGCAGTCTGGAATTCTGTGGCTGAAGGGTGATGTTTGAATCATGTCATTTTTACTTTGTGATGTTTAGTCAGTTGATTATAAAGGTTTTGTTTTCCTTTGCTTCATTTGTACAATTTAGTCATAATTATTGAAACATTTTTTTGTTTATTAAAATAAGTGTAAAATTTGCCTGAAGCTTGTTTTTATTCTAGTATAATCTCCCATTGCCTGTATAAAATATTTTTCATTTTGTAAATGATTAGATGGAAGGTTAGAACTAATGATGCTTACTAATTAAATGTTCTAATGCAGTCCATGGCTTATGAACAGAGAACCTAAATTTTGGTCAGTGGGCTGCAGTAGCTTAAGTTTCTTTTTTGTCCTGCACATCCAAGCAGGTCCTCATCAACTTTAGAATCGTATTAGTTAACCTCATCTAATGGTATTGAAGCAAGAATTTTTTTTTTTTTTTGGCACACTCATTGGCAAAATATAAATTGAAAACATAAAAAATGGATAGGAGATTGTGACTAGAAATAAGAAGATGCAGAATGTTTAAGTGTAGCTACAAAACTAGGAGCACTAATTTTATCCATTGGCTGTCCTTTGTATCGTGTATTGCTTCTGCGAATGTAATGATTAGAATTTTGTACATGCTGAGAAGTCTTATGTTACCCACTCTCAAACAGAGCAGTGTTTTGTTATCCGTGAGGGCCGAACCACCCTGGAGCTTCAGTTAATGTTCACATCAGACATCAGAATGGAAAAAAATGTCATGTCAGTGATTTCAACTGTGTTATGGTTGTTGGGGATCTATACTAATAAAAGGCAAACCCCTCACTGACTCACTCACTGACTCCTCACTAATTCTCAAACTTCCTGAGTAGGTAGAAGGCTGAAATTTGGCAGGCTCATTCCTTAGACCTTACTTACAAAAGTTGGGCAGATTTCATTTTGAAATTCTACGTGTAATGGTCATAACTGGAACCTATTTTTCTCCATATACTGTAATGGAAGTTAGCCCGATGGCCGTGGGGAGCGGGGCTGCGTGTGACATCATCACGCCTCCCACACAATCACGTGAACTGACTTTAACCATACGGAGAAAAGGAGGAATAGCTCCCAACAATAAAACAGCGGAGAACGCGTGGATTAAATAAAAAGGCTGCTTAGTTGGCGTAGCAAGGAAAAACAACGGCCTTATATGGCGTTTGTTTATAAAACAGTGGAGAAGCTGTGTAAAGGCTGCTTCACAAAAAAACAGTGGAGCGCCTTATATGGGCAGGCAGTCAACCAAACAAGGGAATAATAACTATTATCGTAATAATGGAACAAAAAAATAGTGGAGAACCTGCGAATTAAATAAAGGAGATGGGTACTTAAACAGTAAACTAAGTCTAAAATAGCTACACAATAACTATAATAATCGTAATAAACGAACAATAACACAGTAGAGAACCACAAAGCAAGGAGAAAGGACGGACTTCAATCAGATTTTGAGTTGGTGTCAGTACGGCCCTTTAGCAGGCGTACGGCAACGTCACTATTCAGACCCATTGATTGGATAGAAGCTGATATGAGGACGTCTACGACGCCATTGAACGCACCATAAACGCTCCGAGCGAAAGATCGTCGCGTGCACTACGGACAACTTCATGCCAAGATTCTGGACAATATTTGCCAGACACAGACCACATTTCAAGACCATGAAAACCTGATGTTTGTCACGCTCCTCGAGCCCCAAAACTTTCAGGAATACAAGAAAAATTTCACGCATGTAGCCTTCTACACTTTAACACAGCAGCCACAGCGCGCTTTTGGATCTGTCTCGGCTAAAAACGGAACTGACTGTAATGTATGCTATGGATGATTTTGCAGGAAAATCCCCCACTGATCTCCTTGACTTCATCAGAAAAATCTGAATGAGAGCATGGGGCAGCTGTTCACATTGGTATATTTGGCGGTGACCATTCCCGTGTACACTGCTTCTGTCGAGCGGACATTTTCAGCCCTAAAGCGAATTCAAACTTATGCCGGGAATACCATACGGCGGGTTCGCCTTTGACCATTAGCTTCAATGGGGATAGAAAGTGAGGTTTTGATGGAACTGAAGCGCATGGATAATCTGTACGACAGAGTAATTGAACTGTTTTTGAGGAAAGAAAGGACGATGGATTTTGTTTACAAATAATCCGAATTTTTGGCGAGTAAAATGTTGTGATTTTCCTAAATGATATTGCATGTTTATGAGTTATTATTGCTGTTTTTAATGTGTGTCGCGGCTGTGGCTGCAGTAGAAATGAAGTTCTTCATCCCTGGTTTGTCTATAAAATAAAGGCATTTATTGTGGCTACAGGAGTGTGTGTGTGTGTATATATATATCTTTCCTGATCTACATACTGTCAAATAAACGAAACACACACCGTGGTGTAACACGAGAAGCTTCGCCTCTAGCGCTGACGTCCGAGGTTCGATTCCCGAGACTAGGTGCAGTGAGTGTGTACACCTGATGAGCCCAGAATTAGGGCGAAACACGTGCCGCGTTTTGTTTGCATTATTTGACAGTAAAACTATTTCAGTATATTCAATATATATAAATCAGCGCTTCCCGATTCATTTTACCCTCGCACCCCCTTGCTTTGAGAAAAAGTATGAAAAAATATGAGGTTAACGCAGAAAAAAAGATCACCAATTGAAGCTTTATGAATAATGGATACTTTATTCGCCATCAATAATTATTTTGGTAAAGCCATAATCAGTGTGATCCTCCTTCCATGTTCTAATTTTTTCGCGACTAGCTATGATTACATGAACGGTTAAAAAGTAAGAGCGAAGCGAGGTTGACATATCCAGTCAGGCAGGCGACAGCTTAATAGCTCGAATTTGGATATAAGTAGGTTCTATTTAGTCGACAGAAATATCTTTGGTAGGAATGTAAGTTGAATTTACTCTTTAAATTTCTAGGGTGAAGAAAAATTTATCCAATGCTGACTAAATTTACCTTTCATTCCTACCAAACATATTTCTGTCAACTTAATAAAAATTACTTATATTTAAAATTTAAATAGAACTTGAACAGGTACGATACTTCATAATACCCACGCAGCACTACAGTAAGTGCACGTAACAGCAAGACTCATCCGGGTTTTTTTTTTTCCATTTTTCTTCCTTGATGGATTCTGGCACCCCAAGCAACAGCTGCTCACACCCCAAAGGAGATATATAGATTTTATATTATATAGATATATATATAGATATAGATATATACATATATAGATATATATAGATAGATATATAGAGAGAGAGATGACAACAACACTCATATCAATGACAAAACAATTACATTAACAATCATGTTACATTATTTTTAAAATTTTTCCCTTTCTTTTTCATAACTTCTTTAACACACTACTTATTCGCTGCGAAGCGCGGGTATTCTGCTAGTAGACAGATAAACGCTGATATGCTGGAAATTTAACACCGAGCAGTCTCTTGAGCAGCGGTCTCTAGCTCCGGTCCTGGAGAGCTACTGAGGCTGCAAGTTTTCATTGTAACTCTTTTCTTAGTTAATTAGCAGGTCACTAAATTATTTCCCTTTATTTTAATTGACTTTTCTTGAGACTCTGACCACTGAGTTGATTCTTTTTTCCTTAAATGGCACCTAAACATAAATTTGATGTGAAGTGAGCCAACAGATGAGCAACTAATTTGGGGCCTCAAACTCCAACCAACTCCACTTCATTCAGTTTCTTAATTTGAAGCCAATTCTCGTTGCTAATTAAACCAGTTATTTAATTCCATGGTGCTCATTCTGCCATGGCAGACATTTCCAAAACTGTTGTTCTCAAAGTTCAAGGCAAGTGTTTAGATATCCCTCATCACATAACAAAATATGTGAACATTTTATGAAAAAAAAAACAGCAAATGCAACTTTGAAAGCAACCAAATGAAAACAATTACTTCATGAAAATAATACAGTTAAGATTTGTATGAACTGAAATGATGTTTTTTTTAAAAAAAATCCTTGTTTCAGATGTTCATATATACTTCCATACTCGTTAACAAGAAGATGGAGTTACTGGCCAAGGTAACATTGTGTGTGTTGTGTGTGGCGCTTGCCTGGAATTCTTCATCAAAATGTCTTGGCTTTAATGCACAGTAGATATATGAATGGATCTGCGCCTTCAGATAAATACAGTGCAAAATAAGCAAATTTTTAAGACTTAAAATTTTGACATAAAATTATAAAGAAACAGCCACAATTCTACATTGTAAAAGGCATAATTGTAGCCATTCACTGATGAAGT
Source organism: Polypterus bichir lapradei (assembly GCA_026402145.1). Lineage (NCBI taxonomy): Eukaryota > Metazoa > Chordata > Cladistia > Polypteriformes > Polypteridae > Polypterus > Polypterus bichir. Next base: position 26,539,199 of record JANRMT010062815.1, read on the forward strand.
GAGACAGGAGCTTGTTGAATTTTTGTATGCAGAAAATTGGACTCAATATGTATCATCGCAAAACTACGAGGTGGAAAATGATTAAAATGTTACCACAAATACATTGAAGTCAGAATAGACACAGAATGCCATTGAATGTAGAAAGCAAGCCTAAAATACAAGATAGATGATATTCTATTTTGCCAAAGGAGGAATTTAGCTGAAGAAATATTAGAGCAGAGAACAACTCCCTTAAAACACACAGAAGAATTACAAGAAGAAAAACTTTGGACTTGGCTAAGGAGAAGAGAGCAATCCAAGTGAGACATCAGAAGTCCCCCACAGCATTTCTTGACATATTTCTGCTGAATAATTTGTTGGTTGAAAGTCCTCAGTGTTGGTGTGTCATAGAGATGATGTGTAGTTTTTGTTCATAACAGCCATCAGTTTTGCCTTCATTTTCTATTTTGCTGTGATCTCCATGAGGTCCAGAGTGTGTCCCATAACTGAGCCTGCCTTTTTAATTAGCTTGGTGATTGGGTAAGCCTCTCTTGATATGATGTGACCAGTCTAGGATACCTCAGTATAGAAAATCTCACAGAGCTGAAGAAAATGTGAAGGACGTCACTTCCCACATTACAGGAACAGTGTCCTAAGAAACAGCCTGCTCAGCCCTTTTTGTTACACAGTAGTTCCTACTAATATTATATGATGTACGTTTCACGGTTTTTCTAGTGTTACCAAATGCATGACTGGACAGTACTGGACATTTACCAATGAGTTTTTTTTTTTCGTTTTCTCACTGCTTTTCAATTAGCGACAACCATTGTTGCTGTGCAGTTTAAAAGGACGGGCCTTGGTTAGTTTCAGTGCATGCCAGCACTAAAGGACGTGTGCTACCCGGACCTGACCGATGTAGGAAATGTGTATAGTGGAAGAAGAACTGATGTTAATCTATTAGTTAATTATCAATGGTGCCTTTTTCAAAGCCATTAATTAATTAATACATGCATGATGTGTGAAGGATCAGTTTCACCTCCCACTCAGGATGCCAAAGCCAGAAAGATGAAGAGATTAATACAATTCACGAACCAAGTTCATAAGTCAGAGACAGTCTGTATAAAGTAACTTTCACTTCCAATGTTGTGGTTCAGACACAGTGATAGACTATTTTTCAACAAACACACGTTGCAACAAACCAAATAATACAATTTATGCATAAAAGAAGGATAATACAAGATGGATACACACACTATTGGTCAAAAGTTTTAGAATACCCCGGTTTTTCTTCAAATTTAATCAGTTGAACTGCAATGAATGACCTAAAATGGTGAAAAGGTAAGCAGTAAACTGCCAGAGGTTTAAATTTAAAGTTTAGGTTAGCAAAAACTGAAAAAGGAAATATCAGAATATTACAAATTGGCTTTCTTCAGAGAACAACTAATAGGTTACAACCTACAGATGTTCTGCAGCAATTAAAGTAAAATTAAGCCTTGCAATTTGAAGCAAACAGTTTGCACAAGTGTCCCAACTTCTGTTGATTACTTAAAAATCCTTTGTCTTAAAGCAGAGTTGGAACAGACCGTGTTACTGCACCCTCTGAAATACTACCTGGATAATGTTACACTGGCATAGAGCCAATAAACAATGGCAAATAACACTACCGTTGTTTATATTTAAAGATTGAAAATGATTCAATATTTCTGACCTCAGTAGGTAGTGAGTTCCAGAGCTTGGGAGCAGAATGGCTGAATGCTGTGCTCCCCATGGAAGTTAAGACAGGCGAGAGGGACGGTCAGGTGGATGGAGGAAGAGGATGTACGGTTACAGGAGGGAATGGCAACATGAAGAAGGTCAGATATGGAGGGGTGAGGTTATGAACGGCCTTAAATGTTAATAACAGAATTTTAAAATCAATTTGAAACTTAATCGGGAGCCAATGAAGCTGCTGCAAGACCGGAGTAATATGGTGAATAGATGAGGCTCGAGTAATGATGCGAGCTGCAGAATTCTGGACAAGCTGAAGCTTATGGAGAGATTTATTAGAGACCAAAGAGGAGTGAATTGCAGTAGTCCAGACGAGAAGTAACAAGACTGTGAACAAGAATGGCAGTGGTATGGGGAGTGAGGGAGGGGCGGATGCAATTAGTATTACAGTACACAGGTGGAAATAAGCAGACCGGGTGACATTATTAATGTGAGATAGGAAAGATAGAGTACTGTCGAGGATGACACCCAGACTCTTGACCTGAGGTGATGTTGAAACAACGGAGTTATCAATCACAAGAGAAAGATTATCGGCTTTGGATAATGATGATTTTGAGCCAATGACGACAACCTCAGTTTTGTCACCGTTTAAGAAAATTTGAAGAAATCCAGGATTTAATTTCAGTAATGCAGTCAATAAGCGAAGATGGTGGAAAGGAAGAGGTGGGTTTACTAGCAAGGTAGAGCTGGGTGTCATCAACATAACAGTGAAAATGAATGTTGTGTTTATGAAAGATATTGCCAAGGGGAAGAAGGTAAATAATAAAAAGAAAAGGCCCCAGGACAGAGCCCTGGGGCACACCTGAAGTAACAGCGGTGGGTTGGGATGTGAAAGTTTTAAGCTGAATAAACCGAGTGTGGCCTGAGAGGTAGGATCTGAACCAATCAAGTGGAGTGTGGGTAATGCCAATCAATGATAATCTATTAAAGGAGAGTGGTATGACAAATAGTATCAAAGGCCACACTCAGATCAAGAAGGATGAGAATAGTAATTAAACCGTACTCGGCAGCCATAAGGTGGTCATTGGTAATTTTAACAAATGCCGTTTCTGTACTGTGAAGGGGGCAAAACAGACTGGAACTATTCGTATAGATTAGGTTTTGTGCACATCAGTGCTGTATAACATTTTGAGACTTTGCAGCCAGGATACCAAATATATGGGTGGCTGCCCCAAACCTTGCTATGACTCTGTGTTGAGTTCCTGACAGTATATGAACGACAAACGGATAATCCCACCCTATACAGCTGGCATGGGGCAACTCACTGATGTTTGTAAAGTACCCGATCTGTCAGCAAGTTCACGTTGGAAACCTCTTGTGATTAAAAACCCGAGAGTGGACAGAACTTGCAAAGGAGCAGGTAGAGCACAACTCTTCAAAGTCTGCCTTTGTAAAGCTGGAACCAGTTTAGCAAACAGCTCTTGCAAATCGAAATCGACTTAGAAGCCAGTCGTCATCATTATCTAGAAATATGTGCTCTCTTCTAATTTTTCCATTTGCAATAACTTGTAACAACACTAAAGCATCCATGGTAGCTGGAAGAGTTTGGTCATTCCATGCACCATTATATTGTTACAGAATGATTACAATCAAGTGAATTAAATTCGTGAACGGTATGCAATTAATTTGTGTATCTGATAAATCCTGCATCATTGATGCAAATATGAAAAAGGTAAATGGCACAGAAACAGTAGCACTGCTTTGACGCTGGGTGCCACAAGTTTGCAAAACTGAGTAGAAATGTGCCTACAGAAGGTAGGGGGCTACCGTGAAAATGTGTGTGGCTTTACGCCAAATTTAGTTTTTATACATTCAAAGAGCCACAGGAAACCGGTGTACGCAAAACTTTTGTGCGTACTCAATGTTTATATATGAGACCCCTGGATTCAAATTGCCCACAGCATCATGGTCATGCTTCTGCATTAATGAAGATTTGCAGGTTTGGTAACTGGTGATTCTAAACTGACCCCAATGAGATTGTTTAGAGGAACCTGTATTGGCCTACTGAGCTATCCATGGCTGGTTGTACCTGATGCTGCCAGGACAGAGTCTTGCTTATGAGCATGTCATTTTTAACCCAGACATTGCAGATTTGTGGATTGTGACCAGTGTTTTCACAAACAGATGTTGGATTTTGTTTTTACAGAAACCAATAAATAGAACAGAGCAGATCAAGCCGGCCCTGATACCGACTGTACCACAGGCAACTTTATGGATCATAAAAGACAAGATAGGAGAATGAGGAATTACCAAAACAGGGATTTAGTGGACAGATGCCACAAGCTTACATGAGGAGATCTTGGCTGGAAATAATAAAAGCATCTGATTTGACATGACCATATGACATATATTTTATGCTTTGGTTGGCAAAGAATCCATAAATTGCTTCCTGAAAGGCTAATCATCAAAGTAACTGAGACAGGAGCTTTGAGCAGTCAGGGCTTAAGCAGGAGAGAGACAGTGCTATGCTACAAACAGAACACAAGGGCTAGTGCTCAGCCTATGAGGTCATTTTTTTTAAGTAAATTAGAAGGATTTAGATTAAAATATTACAAGTTGATTACATTTTTAGATGACACCACATCAGAGTCAGGAAAATGTTTACAGGTGGACCTGGATAGACCTGAGAATTTGGTTGTGCACAGTGATGGAAACAAGCCATAACGAAGACTTCTTTAATAAATACTGTGCTGAACAGCGAGTTTAAAATCTCTCTCTAGATATATCTATAATATATATATATATATATATATATATATATATATATATATAAGCCAAATATCACTGACTCACTTATCACAAAATCTCCCAAACCAAGAGGTCTTGGGACTTGAAATTTGGAGTGTAGGTTACCCTTGGCCGATAGGTGCTCGCTAAGAAATGGTTTTAAACATTTTGTGGTCTAAGCACGTTCTGTCTGTATGTCTGTCCGCTTTTCACAAGAGAGTTACTTAACGGATTTAGATCTGGTTGTTTTCTAAACTTTGCTTGAACTTTCCGGTTGATTTTGCGACTTCTCTCATCGCACTAAGTACTATAGTTTGCTTGAGGTACCGATGTATTTATGCAAATCCAAGAGCGTGGCTGTGGGAGGGGCCTTCCTCATTCACTCACCAGCCTCTGTTCGAGTCAGTCTACATCTTGCCATGTGTTGGAGTGTACCTTGCCACCACTTAGCTAGCGATACCTGTTTGTTCAACAGACATTATTATCTACAGATTGTTAGGGAATAATGTTTGATGTTTTTGAGAGAGAGATCAGAGCTTTAGATGGTAGCAGCTGATTGCCAGAGATATCACGGCCATGTGCTTTTCTCCCCATGCGGGGAACGCTCTCCCTTCAGAGCTGAACACAATCAGCTATAGTGCCAATGTCTACTTATTTTTAAAGTTTGTCCTGTTTCACTATGTGGGCACAGCCACGGGGTACAGCTAGTAATAGTTTAGCAAAGTTAAAAGGGAATGATTGAAAAAGTTCAAACAACCGTTTTGAATTGTGAACTTACTAGCTAAAGGCAATAAAAACCCAATACTCATGTTTTGTCAAACGAGCCACATTTTTTACTTTTGTAACAAATTTACAGTAATAAAAGAATTCAATCACTCTATAAGCACTGGTAGACTACGTTAAATATACGCTTTCTACCTTTTCTTTACAATATGATGTAGTTAAAAGAACAATGCTTCATTAACGTGGCTCCATGGTAGTCAACTGAAGTGAGGTCAAAAGGGCATTGACTGATGTTTTGTAGTTAGCTATTGGGTGTGGAGGGTCTGTGACTAACTGTTACTCAAGTTTAATCTTAAACATTACATTTTTAAAAGAATTACCCGATGGAGAGTTAAACTCTCAGTTGAAGTCTGAAGGTAAAAATTAACTTGGCTGTTTCAGATAAAAGTGGTGCGCAAGTTTATAGTAGTGTCAGGGAAATACTGTATCATTACGAAAATGATTAAAATATATTAAAAAAAGTGTTAGAATATCAAAAGGATCCCAGAAACACAAAGCCCCCAATAACCAACAGGTGCTTCGTGTATCCTTCAGAACAATACCACACCACAAATTTGCCCAATGCCTGCCAACTTGCAGTGTATCAAAAAAAAAAGTGAAATTACCTGAAGGAAAGCATCAATTCAAAATGAACAATACTGGCATACGATTACAATCAATAACACCCCAAGGGGGGAATTAACTGCACTAAATTCCCCATTTAGCAATTAAAATAAGTTAAAACCCAATGTGTTGAATTCTCCTTCCCAGAACTGGAGGTGTCAAACCATTTTCAGGCCCTTGAGGAGCTGCACGTTGTCTCTGGAGATTCTGAGGCGGTCACCAGACATGAGGAGGGCCAACAGGTCACTTCAAACCAGTTCCCAGAAAGAGGGAGATTGTGATAGTTGGGGACTCAGCCATTAGGGGGACTGAAGCATAGGTTTGCTCCAGAGACAGAGACTCTTGCACGGTGTGTTGTCTTCTGGGTCCACAGCTAGGAGACCTCCTGAAAGAGCCAATTTTTTTTGTTGGAGGTCCAGTTGTCATTGTCCATATTGGAACAAATGACCAACATAAAGGTAGTCTGTCAGTTCTGTGATCCTAATGTAAACAGTTAGGTGCCAGGCTGAGGAGCAGAACTGAAAAGGTAGTTTTCTCAAAGTTCTTCCTGTGCCACGTGCCAGTTCAGGTAAAACTGAGGCGATCAGAAGGCTCAACACGTGGCTCAAATCTTGGTGTTGAGTAGAAGGGTATTGGTTAATGGAGTGCTGGGACTCCTTTTAGAACAGATGGGACCTGCTCCGCCGCGACAGGTTTGACAGGTCCCAACTGAACCAGAGGGGCACCAGTGTGTTGGGTAGGTATATGAGCAGATTAGTCGAGGACTGTTTAAAGTAGGGAATGAGGGGGCACGGAGATTAGGACAGGCTTGGCTTAGAACTGTACATGAAGGAACAAACAATGGGGTAAAAATAAAAATGCATTGTAATGTAAATTCTAACCCAATGTTTAAATGCAAAAGTAAAATGAGTAACAGATTAAAAATAGCTTGCCTTAAAGCTAGGAGTATCAAAAATAGAAGAAGTGAGTTGGAGTTGTATGTAGTGGAGCATAATGACAGTGACATGCAAAAGGTTGGGCACCCTTTCTTAAAATGTCAATTACCGTGAATGGTTAAGTGTGCAGAAGATGAACTGATCACCAAAAGGCATACAGTTAAAGATAACATTTCTTTTCAGCATTTTTATGCAAGATTACTGTATCGGTTTTATTATGAACAATTGTACAGTGAAAAAAGGATAGGAGCACAATGCAAAAGTTTGGGCACCTGAAGATATCGGAGGTCTCAGACCTTAATTAGCTCATTAGGGCTACGACTTGTTCACAGTCATCGTTACGAAACCCCATGTGAAGCAAGTTGCAAAGCTGCATAATTTCTCTGACTCTTCAAACTTTCTCTCAACAATCAGCAACCATGGGCTCCTCTAAGCAGCTGCCTAGCACTCTGAAAAATACAACAATTGACGCACAAAACGCAGGAGAAGGCTACAAGAAGATAGTAAAGCGTCCTACAGTAGCCGTTTTCCTCAGTTCTTAATGTTAAGAAATGGCAGTTAAAAGGAATGGTGGAGGTCAAGTTGAGGTCTGGAAGACCAAGAAATTTTTCTGAAAATACTGCTCATTGGATCATTCAAAAGACAAATGAAACCCCCATTTGACTTCAAAAGACCTTCAGGAAGATTTTGAAGATTTTGGAGTGGTGGTGCACTCTTCTACTGTGCAGTGATACCTGAACAAATATGACCTTCATGATGGAGTCAGCAGAAGAAAACCTTTCCTGTGCCCTAGTCACAAAATTCAGCACCTGAAGTATGCAAATTACATCTAAACAAGCCTGATGCACTTTGGAAACAAGTCTTGTGGACCGATGAAGTCAAAATAGAACTTTTTGACCACAATGTGTAAAGTTGAGTTTGGAGAAAAAAAAGGGTGCTGAATTCTAGGAAAAGAACACGTCTCCAACTCATTAGCATGGCAGTGAATAAATCACGTTTTGGGCTTGTGTTGAAGCCACTGGCACAGGGAACATGTCATTGCTAGAGGGAAGAATGTATTCAAATAAATACCAACAAATTCTGAACAAACATCACACCATCTGTAAAAAAAACTGAAGTTAAAGAGGATGATAAAGATAACGATCTGAAACACATCTCAAAATTTACAATGGAATAATAACTCAAGAGGTACAAGCTGACATTGAAAATCTGTGGACAGATCTCAAAAGAGCAGTGCATGCAAGATGGCACAAGAATCTTGCAGAATTTGAAGACTTTGGCAAGGATGAATGGGTGAAAATACACCAAAGAAGAACTGAAAGACTCTTAACTGGCTATAAATTATGTCAACAAGCTGTGATACTTGCTTAAGGAGGTGTTACTAAATACCGACCATGCTGGGTACCTCAACTTTTGCTTCAGGCCCTTTTAAATTTTTTGGGTATTTTGTACCATGGGAATGATGGGAATAAAAATGTAATCTTGCGTAAAATATTAAAGAAAGATGTTATCTTTACCTTTATGCCTTTTGGTGATTAGTTCATCTTCTCCTCATTTAACTAGTCACAGTAACAGACATTTAAAGTAAGGGTGCCCAAAGTTTGCATGCCACTGTATATTATAGCAATAACAGAGACCTGGCTAAATAACAAAGATGGGGATATGTATAACATAGAGGGATACATGGTTTTTTAGGAGGGATAGACAGAACAGAAAAGGTGGTGAAGATGCTGTTTGTCAAACAGAATTAAAACACCTCTTCAGTTGGAGGATGAGCCCCATCTTAGTGAGGACAAGAGGCTATGCCTGAAAAGCATTAGGAAAGAGGTCTTATTTTGGGAATGTGTTCTGGACTGCCTGATGCAGACAGCAATTTCAATGCACGTCTTTTTAGTAATATAACAAAGGAAAGTTTACAGGAGGATATTTTAGTCATGGGGGACTTTAACTACCCAAATATTAGCTGGATAATTTTGCAAATAGAAGACTGCAAGAACAGGTTTTTTTTGTTTTTTTTTTAAAAAAGAAGTAATCAGTGACTGTTTCTTAACTTAGTATGTTAAAGCACTAACGTGGGCTGAAGTCTGTCTGGATTTAGTATTTTGTAATAATCAGGATAGAATTGAAGGTGTAGAAGTGTTTGAAACACTAGGGTCGGCTGACCATAATATAATAAAGTTCAGTGTTATGGAAGAGTGTGGATGCAAACTCTAAAATCGTTAAGCTTAACTTTGGTAGGGCAAATTATGAGCAGATGTGGCAAAGTCTAAGGAGGATAGACTGGGATATGATTTTAAGTGTAGAGACAGTCGAGGTGCAGTGGAACAGGTTTAAAAATGTTTTACTTGTAATGCAAGACAAGCACATGGCTAAATGTGGAATATGAAATATAAAAAAAAAAACCCTCTGTAGTGGTTTAATAAAAAGAGTTAAAAATTAAGCTGCAAAAGAAAAAACGACTGTATAAGACATGCAAGACTAATAACTCTAATGCAACTTGCACCTGGCAAGGACAGGAGTTATTAAGAACAGTCAGCATGGGTTCAGAAGAGGGGAGGTTGTGTTTTACTAACATGCTGTAATTCTATGAGGAATCAAATAAAGGATATGGTCAAAGTGGAGCATATGATATTATTTATCTGGACTTAATAAGGTGCCATATGAGAGGCTGGACATTGAACTAAAAGAAGTGGGAGTTTAGGGTGATGTTTGTAGAAGGGTACAAAACTGGCTCAGACACAGGAAGCAGAGGGTTATAGTGTGAAGAAACCTATCAGAATTTGCTGACGTTAACAGTGGTGTTCCACAGGGGTCCGTGCTAGGGCTGCTGCCATTTTATATATATCATATTATATATTTGGGACTTGATTTTACCGTATAATTTCTGGTATTTTATAATGTCGGTTATATAAGTCGACTGTGGAAAACTCACGCTATTGGTCCAAGAGATTATGATATGCTAACGCCCACCTGAGAGAGTAACCACGGAGCACACTGCCTTTTTTTTCTATGTATTGTGCCTATAGTACGTGACCACACGGTAATACCCAAACTATTCTGAAGCAACGTTTGGACCGATTTGTGTTTTTTGCATATCAAACCCTCGTACACCTTTATCGTAAGAGCATCCCTTATCTACGATGGAGCATTCGATCAGAAGAAAATATGAAGCTGGTTTAAAATTAAACGTCAAAATAGTAAAAGAAATTGGTAACTGCACTGCTGCAACAAAATTCGATGCATCTGAGAAACTGATGCGAGACTGGAGGCAAGATGATGTTAAAAAAATAAAATAAAAAATTTAAATGTCGCATTTTTGAACGGTGCGTAAGTTAGGGTCTGATTTTATGATCGATTTTGGAGTTTCAAGACCTGACTTATACGTGAGTATATACGGTATATAACTTTGATAGAAATAGTTTGCAGGTGAGACCAAAATAGGTGGATTGGCAGATAATCTGGAATCCATTGAATTGTTATAGAGGGATTTGGGCAGATTTGTGGCAGATGAAATTTAATGTCAGTAGATGTAAAGTATTACATGTAGGAAGTAAAAATGTTAGGTTTACATACACAATGGGAGGTCTGAAAATTGAAAGTACACCTTAAGAGAAGGATTTTGGATTTGTAGTGAACTCTACATTATTAACTGCCATACAGTGTTCAGAAGCCATTAAGAAGGCTAACAGAATGTTATGTTATATAGCGCACTGATGTGTAGAGTACGAGTCCAAGGAGGTTATGCTTAAGCTTTATAACACACTGGTGCGGCCTCATCTTGAGTATTGTCTGTAGCTTTGGTCTCCAGGCTACAAAAATGACATAGCAGCACTAGAAAAAGTCCAGAGAAGAGTGACTAGGCTGATTCCAGGGCTACATGGGATGAATTATGTGGAAAGATTAAAAGAGCGGAGCCTTTTCAGTTTAAGCAAAAGAAGATTAGTAGTAGACACGACTGAAGCGTTTATAATCATGAAGGGAATTACTCCAGTGGATTGAGACTGTTACTTTAGGTTGAGTTCATCAAGAACACAGGGATGCAGTTTCAGACTTGTTAAGGGTAAATATTGCACAGACATTATGAAGTTTTTCTTCCCACAGAAAACTATAAACACATAGAATAAGCTGCCAAGTAGTGCGACAGACAGTAGGACTTTAAAAACTAGGCTTGATTTTTTTTATAAGAATTAAGATGTCAGGAACAGCGAGCTTTGTTGTGCCGAATGGCCTGTTCTCACCCAGATTATTCTAATGTTCTAATTGATCAAAATCACTCAAACATCTAAGAATCTGAAAGGGACCAATTTACTGCATTTTGGGAATACTAAGGATGACGATTATCTTAAAGATTTTATATTAAATCCCAAGATACACTGAAGCAAAAGCAAATTAGATAAATGCTTCATGCTCAGATAAACCAAAACCACAATATATGTATGTGTAGCTCTTTCAGCACGGTGCAAGCTCCAATCCTGCTTCATCTTTGCTGTTCACCAACACCTGATCAAAGTCCTGTACAGCTGCCTGGGAAGTTTGAATGAAAGCAGATACCCGAACCTGCCAAAAGATCCACTGTGTTGAATCCTCTAAGATGAAGCATTAAAGAAATCAATACAGAACTACTGAACAACATTTATGTTAGGTAGAATGCCCAGTGGGGGCTAGGCAGTCTTTTGGAATGGAATCTCTACAGATTGTTTTTTTTGTTTCTAACTTAACAAGAGTTTTTATTTTATTTTTTTCTGTCCATCCTGGCCAACTGACCTTATCATTAGACTGTCATTTATAGACTTAAAAAAAAAACTATTCTATATTTAAGGACTCCATTTCTCTTAACTATATATCTAACTTACGTAAATGTGCATTATTTATGTTTTGTAGACTATACTGTATATGCATTATTTTTCTTATCTAATATTAACTTGTTTTTCTTTGCATGTAACTACTTGTTTGACATCTCGTAAAGCACTTTGAGCTACATCGCTTTTATAAAAGTGTGCTAGTGTTATGTTGTGTAGGACTGGATGTTACTATCCCTCAATCGCATATCTGAGATATGCTGCCTAGACTCTGCAAGCTCATCTTCTGCACCATTTTAGCCATTGATGATGCAAAAAGCAACAGTTCCAATGTTGTTCCTCAGTGTAACTACTCCAACCTACAGACTCTGCAGGATGGTCAAGTGAGTAATGGTATCTTCTGGGTGATCATGTGGTCACCCTCTCTCCTCGAAGTTTTGCTACATCATCTCCAGAGGGATCAGCAGTGATTCCCAGCATCCCAGGCTTTTCCCTAGATACCATACAATTAAGTTAGGAATAAAGGCTGCTGTTGTTCTCTGCAGTACAAACTGCCAACTTCTTCACACAGAACCTGAACACCACAATGCAGTCCTTGTTGCACACATACTTCATGGTTCTGATCTTCTACCTACATGTCAACTACCGTTCTCTTTCTAAACCAATCCTATCTTTACATCAGTTAAGTGAGTTGCACCTTTGCCATGTAATTACTATAGTTCAAACACCTTTTAGCTGCAGGTTGATCATGTCTAAGCTTTACAATAATAATGTGCACATAATGTGCCTATGAGGTTCTTTCTACTGTAATGTACATAACCAAGTACATGTTTGTTCCCATTATACTTATGGAGTGATGCCTACATAATTTCTGTCCTCTTCCGTTCATCTCCAGATAAGAGACTTTTTTTTTTACTTAACTTTTACAGTTAGCTTACCTCAAGCAGCAGAAGAAATAAGCAGCTGCATAGGGGGTTTGGGTGGTCCTCTCCTGGAGTTGGGCTAACTTGTACTGGGGAATCTCTTTTGCCTTCAGGAGTGGCTGTCAGATGAGTAAAATAATAAAGTCTACAAAATATACAAACTGAAATGATCACTGTCAAGGTAAATTTGAAACAAACTAGTCCGCAACTTATGTTGCACAGAATGCTCTATTTGAAATGCCTCAATAAAACCTGAGCCATCTCAATAAATTCCTTGAAGAACAAGTGTGCCAAATTTCAGCCCACTGAGAAATGAGCTGTTTCGTGCGAACAGAAAGATGGACAGAGCGGGTGACCGCAGTAAGTGCTTTTCACATTATATGCAGAAGCACGTAAAAATGTGTACTAGATAGCAAAACTTTATTTTAAAAAAGTTATTTATTCAAAAATACTTACAACCAAACTTGTACATGTTGGCCCAAAAGTTACACGATTGGTACAGGGAAATTAAATGCTACATGTGAATTATTTTACAGTTGCTAGACACCCACTAAATGATAACTTAGTAACAACCAATATTTATACTGCTGGGTGAGTTGGAGCACTGCGTCCTCCCAAGTATAAAAGAAAAAACAGCTGTAGTAATGCACCTCTTTTAAAAACAAACATCCAATCTACAATCGCTTCATAAAAGTTCTAATATCAATACCTAATCCCGGCACTTACTTTTAGGGCTGGTGCAATCAACATACACCAAAGAGTACAGACCTTATCAGATCAGTAAAGAATGACCATTTTTGATGCCCCTCACTTCATTGTCACTCTGGTATAACAAGTGCCTATTGATATCTCACAAGTGTATTTCCAAGATGACAAACTTCTGGCCATACTATCTTTTTTGAAAATGCTTTAGAATAAATATGGTACTCTGAAACATCCCCTTTCCAACTGTTTAAAACAAGAGTGATTTGGAGAGGAGTTATCTCAGAGGATTAGGATAAAAGATGGTGACACAGCAGAACACACACCTTTGGGAGTGCTGGCTTGCAGTCGAAAACCCACGAGTTAGCTGATCTTGAATTTCCAGTGGTGAATTGAACATCCAGATTCTCTTCAGCTATGTGTGGTGCACTTCATGGAACATTAACTCATGAGGGATCTGGGTTTCTGGACCATGCTTCTTATCTGCATGCTTCTCAAATGCTGATACCATCTGCTTTACGATGTCGTCAAAAAACATTGTTGCCAGTTGAGAATGAAACAACGAGCGAAACTCAAAAGAAACCTCAAGATGGAGAAAATGAAAAGAAAAAAAAAAAAAACTTTGTGAGATTAATACTTAATAAAAGCAAACACAAATTGCTATATCATTTCACAGAGTCTTTAATAAAAAAATGCGAAGTGGTATGTTACAACACACATGTAGAGAAATACACTAGTTTACAATTTAAAGTTCCAGTTTTTTTATTTTTATTTAAAGGATAAATTCAGTGTTTTTCAAGTCAAAATTAATTTCCTTACAATCATATTATAGTTCAATTATAAAAAGCAAGGACGGCAGACTACTTATTTTTTGAAATTTATAAAATATGCTTCACTTTAGAACACAGTTTCATGTGGCAAATTAATATACTGTATACTGTGATTGTGAAGAAAAAATTGTGACTTGAAACATACCAAACTTAATCTTTAAATTTCATTTTATTACCTATAAAACACTATCAAGGCAACCTCTGCTGATTGGATGCTGAAGTTTTTCCCAGTGTTTTTATCATTTCGATGTTGAGCAGATCTTTCTGCCAAACATTCAGAATGCTGTTGCTATATTGTGGACTCAAACTAAACATGGCAACCAAAGACCAAGGTATTTCCCATTTGGATCACCCACCCTGGTGTCTAGTTCAGTGCTTAATAATCTTTAAAACTTTGCTATCAGCTCATTAAGCTGTCCTTTCCACCACTTCAGAACACTTATGTCTATGCTGCTCATACCATATTTACCAGTTAAGACAGCAGAATCTTACTGTGCCAGGAGTTTTGTAACAGTGTTTTGGAAAACACTGAGTTGCAGTGTCAGTCAAAGCACATTTCAAGCAATCGGTGGCATGGGGGTTTGGGTGCTGATGGCATCCCGCGATGTCCATAGTGGGTACTCTGTATTAGACTTCAATCGTTGGGGGGATGATGTTCCCCTAGATGTTCAGAGCAAGTGTCCGTTCAGTTACATAAATGGTACCCCTCTGTGTATTACACACTGTGTGCACACCTGGACACAGTCGTTGAAGTCTAGTAAGACTGTTTGTGTGGCATTTATGAAATTCAGGGTCTGTAAATTCCACAGTATGTACAGAGGAGGGTATGCGATCCCCTTTTGTGTCCACAACATGTACCCCTTCAGTTACACCTTTGTGGCCTGTGCGTGAACATGATTTCAGACTTTATGGAGTGCATGCCTTGTGGTGTCTGGTGTATGCAGACCTTAAGTTTCACAAATAGTTCTCCTAATGGACTGACTTGCTCAGGCTGCAATCACCATTCTGAGTTTTTGTGGGAGCCCCGTGCCACCCACAGCAAGATGCTATCCCTAGGTGCCTTTCCATGTTGCCCATACCTAAATTTGCCACTGTTGAGCTGTGCACTCCATCCTCTGTAGGTCTCTCATCTACTGTATATTGTGACGCTTTATCTGTGTCAATTTTCATATCCAACTTAAAGTATTACTTACAGTCATATGAAAAACTATGTTTTTCCTGCTCAGCCTGCATAATAATTTACTCTACTTTCAACAAAAAAAGATAACAGTGGTATGTCTTTCATTTCTTAGGAACATCTGAGTACTGGGGTGTTTTCTGAACAAAGATTTTTAGTGAAGCAGTATTTAGTTGTATGAAATTAAATCAAATGTGAAAAACTGGCTGTGCAAAAATACGGGTACCCTTGTAATTTTGCTGATTTAAATGCATGTACTGCGGTGGGTTGGCGCCCTGCACGGGATTTGTTTCTGCCTTGTGCCCTGTGTTGGCTGGTACTGGCTCCAGCAGAACCCTGACCCTGTGTTCAGATTCTGCAGGTTAGAAAATGGATGGATGAATGCATGTAACTTTTCAGTATTGATTACTTGCAACACCAAATTGGTTGGATTAGCTCGTTAAGCCTTGAACTTCATAGACAGGTGTGTCCAATCATGAGAAAAGGTATTTAAGGTGGTCAATTGCACGATGTGCTTCAATTTGACTCTCCTCTGAAGAGTAACAGCATGGGATCCTCAAAGCAACCCTCAAAAGATCTGAAAACAAAGATTGTTCAGTATCATGGTTTAGGGGAAGGCTACAAAAAGCTATCTCAGAGGTTTAAACTGTCAGTTTCAACTGTAAGGAATGGAATCAGGAAATGGAAGGCCACAGGCACAGTTGCTGTTAAACCCAGCAGGTCTGGCAGGCCAAGAAAAATACAGGAGCAGCATATGTGCGGGATTGTGAGAATGGTTACAGACAACCCACAGATCACCTCCAAAGACCTGCAAGAACATCTTACTGTAGATGGTGTATCTGTACATCGTTCTACAATTCAGCACAATTTGCACAAAGAACATCTGTATGGCAGGGTGATGAGAAAGACGCCCTTTCTGCACTCACGCCACAAACACAGTCACTTGTTGTATGCAAATGCTCATTGAGACAAGCCAGATTCATTCTGGAACAAACTTGTTTGGACTGATGAGACAAAAACTGAGTTATTTGGTCAAAACAAAAAGCGCTTTGCATGGCAGAAGCAGAACACCGCATTCTAAGAAAAACACCTGCTACCTACTGTCAAATTTGGTGGAGGTTCCATCATGCTGTGGGGCTGTTTGGCTAGTTCAGGGACTGAGGTCCTTGTTAAAAGTCGAGGATCTGATGAATTCAACCCAATATCAACAAATTTTTCAGGATAATGTTCAAGCATCGGTCACAAAGTTGAAGTTACGCAGGGGTTGGATATTCCAATAAGACAATGACCCAAAACACAGTTCGAAATCTACTAAGGCATTCATGCAGAGGGAGAAGTATAATGTTCTGGAATGGCCGTCACAGTCCCCTGAATTGAATATCCTCAAATCTACGGGATGATTTGAAGCAGGCTGACCATGCTCGGTAACCATCAAATTTAACTGAACTGGAGAGATTTTGTATGGAAGAATGGTCAAAAAGTATTGATGTAATATCTCTGTTGGGGTGCCCAAATTTATGCACCCGTCTAATTTTGTTATGATGCATATTTTCTGTTAATCCAATAAACTTAATGTCACTGCTGAAATACTACTGTTTCCATAAGGCATGTCATATATTAAAAGGAAGTTGCTACTTTGAAAGCTCAGCCAATGATAAACAAAAATGCAAAGAATCAAGAGGGGTTCCCAAACTTTTTCATATGACTGTAATTGTCCTGCCACCGCCGCCTCTACAATACCATTTACATTTGCCTGCCAATAATAGATAGATAGATATACACAAGTATTGCTTTCCATATACACTTTGGCACATTATACCTACAATAAAAAGCAGTACCCTACATATGTGAATTCTTTAAATGAATAATTAACAATAACAAGTAAACATCTGTGGAGTTTGAAAAAAAAACTATAAAAAACCATATAATCTAATTGATCTACAATTGGTTATAAAATACCTAAAATAATGTATTACCATAGTATAATAAAATTACATCTTGCCTGAAGAAGGGGCCTGAGTTGCCTTGAAAGCTTGCATATTGTAATCTTTTTAGTTAGCTAATAAAAGGTGTCATTTTGCTTGGCTTTTCTCTACACAGTATAATAAAAATCATATGTGTGATATTGATAACTGCTGAGCATTTGGTGGTCTCTTAAAATGCTATTATGGTGCCATTGTGCTTTCAAAATTACTGAGACAATCAAGAACCCTATAAGAAGCCATTCCTCTCAGAACACAAATGGAATATTTTAGGAGAGCATTCCAGTAGAGTAGCAGAAGTTCACTTACAGAGAAGTCAAGGATGCACGTTCTGGGATACCCCGGGACACCAGGGCTGAATCGCCAGGTTATTTCCAGATGGTTAAAGAGTTTACCGTCAGTACAGGATGCCTGTGAAGAGAATAAGGTAAGCAAAACTGCTTTATGAATTTATGCACAATTCACATAATCAAATTAAAATGTATATTATTATGCAAATCATAAAAAAAGACATGTCTTATAAAGGAGCACATAAACAGGTCATTTGGATTATACAAATGCTTGAAATATAAAATAAACTGTTTATATTATCTAAAACAAGGCACATTTTGACTGTCTAAGACAGCTGAATGCACACATTTTTAAATGTTCATTGTAAACTAAAGTGGTATCACCCTACTTACAGTAAGGCTTAGCTCCTCCTGCTCCCATAAATGCACTGGGCAGCAACATCATCTCTCCATTTGTCCCAGTCTATTATGATCTTTGCCTCATACCAGGTCAAGCCCATCTCCTTCAGGTCATTTATTACTATCTTTTTCTATGTCATTTTTTGGTCATCCTCTTTTTCCTCTAGGTGGAATCCATTCCCCATGCAGTCTTGATGATGTGACCCAGCATTCTTAGTTGTCTCTGTTCCACCATATCACTTAAGTCACTGTTGTTCCATTCTTTGCAATATTAACCCATTGGCAATTCTGACTATCCAGTTCACTCCCATCAAACTACGTAAGCATCTCTAATTTATAAGCAATGCCTCTTGTCATTCTCCAGGTTTCACTAAAATAAATTGCCATGGGTATGACTAAGGAATCGAACAGTTGCATCTTACTTTTAACACCTTAGCCTCTGAAACTATGCCTAAAAGAAAAAAAATATTCCCTTATTTCATTGATCCAAATAAACACCATTGCAGAATAAGACCCACTAGGCTAAAGAGGCCAAATTTTACTAGGGATAATCTGAATTCATCTCCAGTAAACAGCCAGACGAAATATTGATCCGTCAGGTTTACTACAGCTGGGCAATAAAGATAACTGACACATGTGCTGGGTAAAAAAAAAAAAAAAAAAAAAAAAAATAGCTGTTAAAGCTTTTGAATCTCAATCCAAGTGGAAAGGTGGAACCCATGGATTCTTTTTCATAATGTAAGTTTCATGGAGGAAGGACAGACACCCTGGCTGGGATGGAGGATGATTTCTTGCCTGGACAGGAGGCCATAATGGATGGACCAACCGGACATGGGTGTTGGGAGCAGTTTGTTCCCCGACATGGCAGGTGGCAGTGTTCCTCAGGGCCCAGCCCAATCAAGACACCTGCAGAGAATGCTGAAAATTGAAGTTCGGAAACACAACCCTGTCAGGGTCTTTGGGTGCTGCCAGAGGGTCCTGTCAGGGGAGGACTGCCCTGGTTTCCATACAACCCAGAACTGCACTGGATGACTTGTGCGTGATACCAGGAACAGTTCCAGGGTCTAATTCAGGGGTGGGCAAACCTTTTGGCTCAGGGGCCACATTTACCTTTAAAATTTGACAGACAGGCCGGACCAGCACTAGATGCATACATATCAAACAAACATAAAATAGGCATTACAGTGTTAATATTTACATTCACTTTTAGTAGGAACAGTGTTGTTTATCATCCTTTTTACCAGTGCATCAAAGTTTGGTGTTAGTTTTGTTGTGGCAATTCTCAGAACAGATCTGAGGTGTTCATCACTCAACTGGGATCTGTGGGTGATTTGTTGGTGTTCATCACACTAAAAGTCTATTTACACACACATACGTAGAGCCAAATAACACCAGCATCCTCTGTGCCATCTTCTGGATGTTTGGAAATTTGGCTGTGCTTAATGAAGCATAAAACTCATCCAGTTTAAGAGAGTTGAACTTCTCCTTTAAGACGATGTTACATTGGAGATCAATCAGTTCCAACTGCAACTCCCACAGTTTCAGGGTCCTGTGTGAAGGGACATGACACCAGCTAAAGTGACTTGTAAATTTTTCCAAAATCAGAGAACCGACGGCAGAATTCTCCATGCAGGTCGTCCAGTGATTTCCTGTATTTTTTTGCAAGTCGAGGGGCCTCTTTCAACGTAGCCAGTGTGGGGAAATGAACGAATGAGTTGTTTGACATTTGTTTGAGAATAAAGCTAGCTTGCCTTTGAAGGCTCCGACGTTTGTGTACATTTCATGTACAAACTGGTCTTTCCCTTGTAGCTTCACGTTCAGCTCATTCATGTGTGTCAGTATGTCCACAGCAAAAGCTAAATCACAAAGCCAATCTGTGTCACTCAGCTCAGGAAAATCGTCAGCTTTCTCAAGTAGCTCCAAAAATGAGATAATCTCTGGTTTGAGCTCCCACACTCATCAACTTACTTTCCCCAAACTTAACCAGTGGACATTGGAGTGGTAAAGCAAGTCCTGGTGATCAGCATCAATTTCTTCAAGAAACTTAAACTGAAGATGCTGAAGTCCCCTCGCTCGAATAAAGTTAACGTGGTTTACAACTGGCTTCACTACGTAGTCAAGCTGCAATACGGATTTACACAGTGCTTCCTGGTGGATTAGGCAGTGTAAGAAAATTACCTCCTGCTCAGGGTTGTCCTCCTTCACCCTCTCCTGGATTCTTTTGAGCAACCCGATGTTTTTTCCAGTCAGATTTGGTGATCCATCTGTGGTAACGTTGGCGAGCATACTCCAAGGTAGCTTGTGCCTATTGATGACCCCCAACACGCTGTCATACAACTCCTCTCCCCGCGTTTTCCCCTTTAGGGATTCCATAGCCAAAAACTCCTCCATTATCTCAAAATTGTTATTAATCCCTCGGATAAAAATTAAAAGCTGAGCGGTGTCCTTTATATCATTACTTTCATCCAGTACCAAGGAAAATAATGTAAATGACTCCGCTTTTTTGTTTAACTTGCTAGCTAAGTCTTCGTCAATTAGCTCAACATGGCGAGTCACTGTCCTGCGTGATAAGCTAATTTTTTAAAATTTGTTCTTGCTCTCAGGGCACAAGATACCTGCTGTCTCTACCATGCACTCTTTGAGAAACTCCCCTTCGGAGACAGGCTTGCTGGTCTTTGCTAATTTGAATGGTAGTACATATCTTGCCTTCGTGCTTAATTCTTAGATGGCAGTTTGTCGGATAAAAGTGTTTTGCCGACCCTGCAAACTAGCTACCAACCTCTGAGCGGTAGCCGTCCGTTCTTGCGTTGACTGGTTGTTAGCGTAATTAGCATGCTTGATGGAAAAGTGACGGCTGATGTTGTATTCCTTTTAAAACTGCAACAGTTTCTTGGCAAATAAGACATACAGCCTTTGACCGGACTTCAGTAAAAAAGTATTTAGTTGTCTATTCCTTATTAAACACTTGGCACTCAGTGTCAACTTTTCTTTTCTTTGGCCCACTCATTGTTGCAGATGGGTTCAGAGCAGTAGCAGAGTAATAACAGAGAGTAACCTGGGCTCCGCAAAATCAAGTCAATGTATCACTGCGCCTAATGCGCCACCTGGTGGAACACCAGGCATTACAGGACAAGGTCAAATGAATGCAGTCATAATATGATTTGGGCAATTTTGTACCAGTCTTTCGGAGGGCTGGATTAAAAAGACCAACGGGCCGGATGTGGCCCGCAGGCCATAGTTTGCCCACACCTGGTCTAATTCAAAGTAACCCTGAAGCCTTACCTCGGAGGAGTCAGAGTCAAGAGGCAGGTGGTGACACTCAGAGGAAGAAAGGAGGGAGGGAGGAAATTGATTATTTATTGTATTTGATATTGCTTTTTTGTCTGTTAATTATTAGAAACATGTTATTGGCAAATAAATACATTAATTTGAACAAAGAATTGTGTTGGGCAAAACTGTGTTTGAGGCTTCTTTTGGTTATAAACACTTGGTCCCTGGCAATCAAAACTGGATGCTAAAATCTACTGTACATACACAAAAATGGTTGATGGTCCTGTAATGTTAATAGAGAAATCGTAAGATCCCATGCTGAGCCATGAGAGTAGAAATGGGGACAGAATACAACAAAACTGAGCTCCATTCATCTTGGAATATCTTAAATAATTTAAGCAAACTTGGGAGAGCAGTTTCATGGTCACTCACTGTTTTATTGATCTTTTTTTGCTCACATTTTTTTGTTTATAATAAGCAAGTCTCCCATTTGTAAAACACCACTTTTTAAATAATTACTTTTTATTTTCAAAATGAATGCAACTTACTCACTTTCATTTGTCTATGTCTAGAAATACAGTCCAATGAGAAATGTACTCAGATATATTTGTTGCTGTCACCTTATGAAAAGTCTTTTTTAATATTAGCTTTACCAAAAAGCAAGTAAAATATCAAAGCAGACAATTCCCCTACGGATTGCAAAGGTGGTCACTCTATTCTTGGTTTAAATCATTTAGCTACCAGCTTAAGGTATACACTGTGGTGCATTAAGATCATCTCCCTCTCCATCTATTCTTCATCAGCCTGAACTTTATTCAGAACTATTTGGAAAACGCTAATTAAATAACCTCTGCCCAGCAGTAAAGACTGATTAACCTGTGTAAAATAAGTCACTGTTTTGTATCTAACAAGGAATACAAAAGTACAGCAAGACTAAAATTAGACAATGGGTTTCTTAATAGATGCAAAGAATGTCATTGACTCAGAGAAGCCTTGTAACAGTTTTTGCTTGTCAAACAATAAATTTGTGGTTCAATGAGTGGAGTCTCCATGAAATGCTTCATCAGTCTATCACATGAAAGTGACAAAGGCAAAGAATACTACTCTTCTGAATGTAATAAACATGAGTTTCTAACAGACAGCTTTTTTAGAAATCTCTATGTATCCCATTACAGAGACTTCCATACATAAACTTAGCCACTGCAAATTTTAGATATACAATCTTTATAAAAATGAAAATCTGCAACACCTGTTACTCACTCTTCAAACAACATTCTTCAGTAATCTGTCAACTGTAATGCTATATTCCTTGTAACAAAAGCAAAGGAATCTTGGCCTAAAACACAATACCCAAAACGTAAACAAACTCATCTAAGCTTACAGACCACCCTCCATTGCAAATATGGACATTACACTAGTGAGCAAGGCACTTGCAAACAGTGTGAGGAAAAGTACTGCCATTCATCGTTTCACATGATCAGACCAGGTTTATCAAAGGAAAGCAGTCACGCTACACATTCTGATTTTTACTTCATGTAATATACACTACATCTAAATTACATGAAGTTTTGCCCTCTTTAGACGCTGAAAAGCTTCTTGATAGGTCTGAATCAGAATGCATAAGAGATGTCTCAAGAACTGATAACTTTGTTACCAAGTCGATACTAAAATGGCAAAAACAGAATGGTACCACCTTTTTTAGCAGTGTTGGTAGTACCAAATAAAAGTCAGTACCACACTAATGAGTGACTATAAGTGGATGTTTTACTTTGGAAGGCACAATAATATGTGATAAAAGCATGAGTAAAAACTGCACATGAAATGATTCACAGTATTAACGCACTGCCTTAATAGCAGAAGTCAGGTTTGGTAACACTTTGTGTTTGGGGCAGGAGAATTTCAGTGCACGATTGCCAGAGGTTGTGTCAGACAAAAATATGAGTTATACAGTGGACCCTTGACTTACGAACTCAATTCGTTCGCGAGGCCTGGTTGTAACTCAAGTTGGTTGTAAGTCAAGACTATTTTTCCCATAAGAAATATTGGAAATACCCATAATGCGCTCTGAAAAACTCCCACAGCAACACTTACTTAACCTTTTCATAATAAAAAAGGGTTGCATAATGTGCATAATTTACCAAAAACACCAATAAATTTTTCTAATGTAATAACCAAAAATTTATAAAAAGTGCGTAGCCAACCAGAAACAACAATTTCACACTGTACTCACCATTTAATTTGACATCTTTGGGCTGCAGGAAGGGAGGAGGAGGAGAATGAAACGGAAGGTGGTTATTGTTTAGAAGGAGCCTCCTTATGCAAATCTGTTCTTTGTAAAATTGTCGAGATGGTGGATTTCGACATGCTGTACATATTAGCAAGATCGGTCACACGAACACCACTCTCATGTTTCCGCACAATTTCCTTCTTCGTTTCGATTGTGATCGCTGTTTCTCAAGTTAATAATGACAGTAGTCGAGCACTCAGTTCAAAGCTGGTCGTGTTGTGAACTGCTGTAATAATACACACCAAAGCAAGCCGGTGCTGACTCAGCCTGATGACCTCATCATGTGCCGCGCCAGCCCGCTAGCTAACATCCCTTAACAATCGCTTTTTTTTCCTTCGTTACCTTCTCTTCCTTCCTTAGCAATTATGCGTCTTGCTTGCCATGGTTGTAGTGAATTATATAATATAATATATATATCACTGCACTGACCGAAATTACATCCACAAACACATGTATCTGGGCTCCGACTGATGCTTATGAACACTCTCGGCTCTTTACAATCGCACAAGCGGATACACGTGACCGCATTCGGGTCGTAACGCAAGATGTTGGTCATAAATCAAAACAAAAATTTTGGTCGTAAATCAAGTTGTTCGCATGTCAGGCCGGTCGTATATCAAGGGTCGACTGTAGTAGCATCTAAAAGGCACATTCAAGAGTGGTGTGGAAAGCAGAAATAGTTAAATATGTTTATCCCAGCTGACACAAAATGTTTATCCAAAAACAGAAATAGGGCAGCTATCAACAGGGAAATTTAGAATACTAAACATTTGAAAAAATTGACTGTTTGCCAGAGTGTCACACTGTAGAAGACAAAAAAACGCAGGAATTATATGGAAAAACTTAATATCCTCCACCTACAGAAATGATGAAACATCAGGGACCATCCAGCTGTTGGGGGTATACATGGATATTATGCTCGACTTTGGAACTTTCTTAAGGACCATAAGCACCAACTAAGGAGAACTCTCCAGACAAATCAGGAGGCAGAAGTAATGATTAATAAAGCAAAATATCTGCCAAGACAAAACCAGTACCATTACTCAAGGCAATGGGGAGAAAGACAGAGGAGGCCATTATTAATACTTCCCAACATCTGAGACACACCATAACCAAGACTAATTTTTTGTATGATACACTGCCTTGTGTACTGTGAACCAAGTATCTTTCAGATACAGATCATCATCTGAATGAACTTGTGAAATAAGTAATGTCAGATGTGAAACCCTTTGGCTTCTAGGACATAACCAAGCCCAGCACAGTGGGTACTAAGGCAAATGTCTCCAGAGTCCCCTTTCTGTTGGACTATTGTTCAAGGTAGCTGGAATGTTGAGAAGTTTTGCTATGCAGACTGGAAAACATTGCTTACCAGCAGTTTGACTAAGTCAGAATTTCTTGAAATATTCTCATTTGGTTTAATCAGCTTTACGCATTCAGACAGTCCATAAAACGAATGGGGAATTATCAACAGCAATGACACGGATTATGTGCCCCTGAGATAGCAACGTTTACCGATATGCAAAATGAGGAACCATGTTAAAGCTGAGTATGTTCGAATTGAGCTATTGTTTGGCTTGTGATGAGTGAACTAAAAGATAACATTCAGGCTCATGAAGAATTATACACACAGCACAGCCAGTCCCTCATTAATATTGTGAGAGAGCAAAAAAATACAAAGATGCAGTAAGAATAAACTGCCTGACTGCATGAAGCGTGAAGACCTACTTCTCATTCAAAAATGAACCTCACTGAATATGCTGTCATTTCCTGGTGACCTATGATAAGTGGTCCAGGGCGTTGTGCAGTTTTTTTTTTCTTGTCTTATTAATTTTGTTCGAAAAAAAATAACTATCAAGTCTAACTTATACAACGAAGAAGGGAATATTACAAAAAAAATCAAGTCAACCCCTTCATGAGAGAAAGAGAGGAGAGTCAACAGCATGTCCATAAAAACAACAAAGAAGGGAGCATGTTCATTTCCCCAATGTAAATGCTTATTCTAAAATGTCATTAATAAGATCTTGCCATATTTTTAAAAAGTTCTGAAGAAATCCTCTATTGACTTTTTCCAATTTCAAATAGTATAAAACATCAGTCACACATGGACTTAATAGCAGATGAGCTAGGATTCTTCCAGTTAAACAAGATAAGTCTACATCCTTCTCCACTTTAAGCCCACCTGGGAATACACCAAACACAGTTGTTAACTGTGGGTTAGGAATGATTGTGACACTAAGGCTGTCTGATTCAAAGATTTTTGTCTAGAATGATGTTTTTGTCTAGAATGTTCAAAGGTTGAATCTTAGTCTGGATACATTTTGGAAAATTTTAAACAAGATAAATGTGCTTGACAAAAGATTTTAAGTTGAATGATTGAGTGCTTTGCACATATGGAGCTAGAGAGTATTTTATGTATGGCTCCCTTCCACTACCTCTTTGAGATATTAAGTGAAAGGTCCTTTCACCACTGTACCCTTGGATCTTTGAAATGAAGATACTTTAATATATTTTTATATATCATTGAGATGCCATCCAAGTCTTCAAGACTAATCAATATTTCTTTTAGAACAGACATTGGTTGGAGATGTGAACAATTTGGTAGGTTCCTTTTAGTAAAGTTTCTGATTCGAAAGTAGTGGAACAATTGTGTTGATGGGAAGTTGAATTTGAAGCACAATTGTTCACAAGATGCAAAGACATTATTTATATACAAATCTCTACATGTTTTATTCACAGACATTTTCCAAGCATTAAATACTGTGTAGGTCCGAGGAGGTAGAAAAGGGTGATTGTCATGCAAAGGTGCAACATATAAAAGCTTCTCTACCTAAAAGTGCATCCTGCATCTGTTCCATATTTTGAGTGATTGATGGGAAATAGGATTATTGGTATTTTGATTATAATTTGTATTTACTGGGGCACAAAGCTGGGCATATAAATTAGTACAGCAGAATTTTGTATCTATTGCAGACCAGGCTTGTGTATATTCATCAATATGTGTCAATGTCCAGGGGCCTCAGATATAAATGGTACGCAAAAAATTGTTGTATACAGCAGTTTCCATGCCCACATCGCAATGTATAAAAACTAAACTCGGGGTAAAAACACACACCTTTTCACAGCACCCTCCACTCTTGCGTACAAATTTTTCTGCTCGGATTTGCAAACTAGCGGCACCCAGGATCAAAGTAGTGCTACTGTTTCTGTGTGATCTCCCTATTTTCAGATTTGCATCAGTGGCACAGGATTTATCAAATACACCAAAATTAATTGCATATCATTTACAAATTTAACTCACTTGATTGTAATAATTTTGTAACAATATAATGGTGCACAAAATGAACAAACTATTTCAAATACCATAGCTGCTTATGTGTTGTTACTCACTGTGCATCATTTAGAGAATTTTAACCCACTGTATGTGGGTGTGGTATCAAAGCTGCACAGCAGCTGATCGGAAGGGTCTACGGCAGGCTGTGTCGAGAGCCCAATGGATTATCAGGATATAGCTTCCAGCCCTGGAGGACATTTATAGCATATGCTGCCTAAGGAAAGCCACCAGCATCTGCATGGGTTCTACTCAGAAATGCCGCAGTCTATTTGAACTTCTCCAATCCAGCAAATGCTTCAGAGCCTTTCCCACTTGGGCCTCGAGGCTCAGAAACAGTTTCATCCCAAGAGCTATAAATGTACTTCAAATCAGTCCATTAAATGCTCCCAGTCAAACTGTTTGTACATAGAATTACAATTACCTCACTGTAAACTTGCACTAAAACTGTAATATTGCACAACCTGAGCCACTTTATGAACCATTTTCACTAGCTGCACTGCATGTACATGTTCATTGTACTTATGCTTTCATATTGTATATTTTTCATTATTTTTTAAATTGTATTATTATTACTGTTATTTTATCATTTTATACGAAAACAAGCTTATGGAGGATTTGTATTTTGAATCTCATTATAGCATACAATAGAAGAATTCAGTTCGATTCAATAGAAGAGAGCGCGTATTTACAGATGATGATGATGACCAGCTTCTAAGTCAATTCATATTTCCAAGTGCAATCCTCTTGGAGCCGTGTGTGGTTAGAATATTAGGCTGTATACTATTACAGGATGTATACTATTATTTTTATGATGAAATCCATAAAAGTATGCATATTACATTTTACAGATAAATTGTTGTTAACTTCACTTAAATAATGTATACTGTTCATAATTAAACATATTATGGCACGGTGGCACAACGGTAGCAAAGACCTGGTGCCACATCCAGGGATGGTTCCTGCCTCACGCATGATGCTTGTGGGATGAATATAACAATTAAACAAGTATAATGAAGAGTTTTAATTGTTCCATAATAGTTTTGAAGAATCTGCATGAAATTATTCCATTCAGGGTTATGCGTGTCCCAACAACAAGCATCTTGCAGGAGGCAGGAACAATCCTTGGATAGGGCACCAGCTCATTGCAATCGCTGTGCCACCGTTCCCCCACATGTTTAGTACATACTTTACTGCATTTCATCATGAAATTATATCAAGTATACATCTTACTATTCTAAAATGTTCAGAGAGCTGTAATATCATGAATGTAATGTATTCTATGTAGCGATCACTGCCTGCGTGCTCCTGTCTACGAACAAGAAAGCCAGTTTAAGTAGCATATAGTGATTAATAACTAGGTCAGGGAACATGAATATGAAGCATTTAACATGCTATTTTAGTTCTGATGATATTTGAGAAACTCTAGTAAATTAAACATTGATCGTAAGATGAAATTTATGACGTTTTACTTTAATGACAAAATAATTTCCACTTTAATCTCGTAGTTTGAGTCTACATTTTGACTTTTTTTCCCCCCCCCCGTGTCCCTAATTTTTTTTTTCTTTTCTCTGTGCCCTAATATGTTTCCGGATGACACTCTGACAGTGGTCTAAGACTCAATTTTGACCTCAACTTTGACATCTGACCACTTCTTTTTTATTTTGGGCACCGTGCAACTTTCTGAACTTGAACTTTTGAGTGTCATTCCATGAAGGTACTTTTATTGCTCATACCACTGTCTAAGTCACCTTGCCTCCACTTGGTACGACCTCCACTTCGCATTTACTGAAGTTTTTGTTTTTTTTGCTTTTTCCATTGTCTTTTCACAATACACTGAACATAAGGGGATATTTATATTGACTTGCAAATTGAAAGGGCGTAATTCTGGGAGTCATGGTGGGGCCACAGGCACGTGGACATGTGTCACATCTCACATATCTAGGGCTTATGAAGCGGAAACGTGTGGAAGTTGGCTTATGCACGTTTTTGTGCATCTGAATTTTTTTACTGCATTTGCACGTTTCCATTTATGTCTGTACACCATGTTTTTAATGTGAATTCTACGCATTGCCGTTATACATGGCGCCCCAGGTCTTTATACAGGGTGTCCCTAAAGTCTGGACACATAGGCAAAATGCATATTTTAAATTAAAAAAATGAACATTTTATTTAATTGAAATATTAATTAATAACATTTTCAATGTGATTTCCACCATTTGTGATGCAAAGTTCAATGCGCTTTGCGAGATTCACATGAACCTGATGTATTAACTTCATAATTCTGTCAATTTGAGCATGTTCATTTATGATGCGTTCCCTCAGATGTCTCGTACCTTTAATTTCCATCAAGTAAACCTTCTCCTTTAGCATACCCCAGAAAAAGAAGTCAAGGGGGCTAAGGTCAATTCTTTCTTTTTCGACAAACTCCTATTTAATCTGTGGGGCCAAAAAATACACTTAGATATAAATAGTGCCATTTCCTATATGTCCGGACTTTAGGGACACCCTGTAGTTTGTATATTTGTCACTGAATAATAAAATTTAAAGTTAGGTAGTGCCATGCCACCTTCTGCTTTAGGTCTTTGCAGAGTCACCCTGTCTTAAAGTTCAAATAAATGAAGTTATAATTGAGTCTGATTTCTTAAAGAAAGATTTGGTAATGTATATGGGTGTGCTCTCAAACAGAAAAAGCAGCTCGGAAAGGAAGTTTCTTGACAGTGTTGATTCTCCCTGTTAATGCGAGATGAAGGGTAGACCATGTATTCACACCTCAATTGATTTTTTCCATGGTGAATTTTGCTGAAAAAGAGCTTTACATTTGCTTGTGATGTCTACCCCATGGCATTTAAACTGATCTGATAAAACAAATGGATCTATGTGCATTCTAATATAGTGTGCAGGAGAGTTCAGTGGAAAAAGAAGACTTTTATTCAAATCAATTTTGAGTCCAGATATCTTTTGAAATTCCACTAGTGAATTAAGGACTACTGGTAAGGAAGTTTGTGGGTCTGATATACACAGTACCATGTTATCTGCATATAGTGATATTTTCTATTCAAGCTCTTCTCTGATGCATTTCGAAAGTGAGTGGCCAATGATAGGAGGCATTCTTATCAAGTACCAAATTTAACTTTGACATAGTTTGAGATAATTTTATTAATACAGACAGAGGCATCTGGATTGGTATAAAGTAGTTTTATCCATGCACATACTGTATATTTGGGCCAAACCCAAATTTGTGCAATGTAGTGAATAGGTAGTCCCATTCAACCATGTCAAATGCTTTTTCTGCATCCAAAGATGATAAAGTCTCTGGTGTGATAAGATTTCATGAGTGAGTATATTACATTAAACATGTATTGTAGATTAGAAGCTTAAGTACCTGTCTTTAATAAATCCAATATGGTCTTCTGATATTACAGAAGGAAATACTTTCTCAATTATTATTGGGCTGACCAGATATGTGGTAAAGGAAAAACAGGACAACCACCTGTACCAACCACCACCATTAATAAAAACTTGTGATGTTGAAAGTTTGATGTATAATGATTTGGGTCATATAAAGGGCATTCAAGTGTGATGCGGATGCACTTTTAAGAGAAGCAGCACAAGCAGTTACACCTGTAACACAGGTGTGCCTTGAAATATTGAGAGACTGCTGTATATTTTAAGGTGATTTTGTTTTAAAGTAATGCTTACATTAAAACTGGAGTAGATCTTGTCTTAAAATATTTTACAGTTTAGACATAGGAGACATCTTTCACAAGGTACAAAACTTGAAGCTGCATTCTAGCATCAAGGGGAACCTGTTTTGTTAAGTATCCACTAAATTAAATTCCTCCAATATTTTTCCACAGCAACTGTCTAAAGTGAAAAAACCAACAAACTGTGCCATTGCAATAACAGTTTTGTAGGCAATCTGGCAAACATAAATTGTAAAAACCTGACGAAAAAGGTGAGGTGATGCCATTAAAATGTACCTTTATTTCTCAGCTAATGTTTGCAGAGCATTAGCCCCACACTCTTAAGTTATGCACGGTCCTAGCAAGCTGCCTCACAGTGCCAATGGTGAGTTTCCAACAAATGCACGAGGACACTGATTGCATATTAGGAAGCTGCAGTGTATGGCTTGCGTTTTTTTTTTTTTCTTAATCTGTGACGTCTGGTCATCCTAATTAGTATCATTATTGTTAATAATTTTATGATTTTGTTATTTTAACTCGGCAGCAATTGAATTTGGTTTTGCAATTTCTTTCAAGAATTTCTTCATACATCTCCAGCAATGAAGCAGCAACCTCTCCCCGAGTGTAAATCTTTTTCTCTTGTGGTTCGCTGTTGCACTGTGCATCTCCTTCACCGGCTGACATCTCAACCAGTTGTTTCTCAAGTGCTTCCTGCGCTTGTTTTTTAGTATCTTGATCACAAAATTGATCTTTCTACCGTGGATTAAGGACAGTAGATAGATGGGTGTATTCTCCGAGCCACTATACTAAGTGTTTTGTGGACAGCCTCCAAAAGTGAGTTTTTCACCCTCTGAACTCTGGAATCTGTCTTGCCATACTTGCTAAGCAGACATTTAAGCTCTTCAACAGATGGAATCACATCCGCAATTGTAGATGAATGTGCGCTCATGTCTTTATTAAGTTGCTTGAATGGTTCGAGTAGAGTAATCATGTTTTTCACAAGTTCCCACTGATGCACCGTGAGACAGGAAGGAAGCTTGTATGCGAAGGAAGCTCATATACGCAGCAATAGTGTGTCTTCTGATCAACCAGACTTTTCAACATATAATACGTGCTGTTCCAACGTGTCGGCACGTCCTGCTGAAGCATTCTTATTGGGGTACCAAGGTCTGTTTGTATTTCTCTCAGCCACGAAATAGCAAGCTGTGAGTACTTAAAATGAGTAATTATTCACCTCTCAATGGCAACACAGTCAGAGATGCTTTTCTGGCTCAATAAGCATTCATTTACAGCAAGCTGCAACGTGTGAGCCATACAGCTTAAACTTTTAATGCCACTTTCTTCCATACATTTTGCCATATTGCAAGCGATTTCATGAAGCACAACGTGCACATTACTTTTTGAAATGTTCCACTTCATTAACATGGAGTCAAAAGCTTATGCAATGAAGCAGCTTGGAAGAATGTACTTAGGTTCTAAATGATGTAGTAGCCCGAAGAAACCCTTCGTCCTCAACTAGGGAAAAAGGTTGGTCATCGAGTGCAATTTTTTCCATTATTTTAGTAGTTATGCCTTTAGCTCTGGTGCTGTCTTGAGGAAATTTTTTCACGTTTTGAAAGGTTTCCTGTATAAGTCTACTGCTAGTGACCTCGGTAGCGTCTGATTAAACCTTTGTTTTTGTAGCATTAGCTGCTAGAAATTCCATGTATAATTCATTATGGTGGTTCTTCAGATGGGTAATTAAAATTTATGGTATTGATAGATGTAATTCTGCAGCCTCCTCGCATTATCTAATTTTAGCAGGTAGAGCAGATAGCAACTCTGTTGTTTTCCTTTTTCACAGAAAAATATAACCACATGACTGACATGCTGCTCGAAGAACAAACAACACGCATAGTACTCCTGTCAGTGATTGCAAGGGGCTGTGCTTACATGCATGTTTTTCTGCAGCTTAAAGTCTGCCTCACCGAACAAAGAAAGCAACATTTAATTATTTAGTGAACTGACAATGTTGACAAGCCTGAATTATATTGGTCAGCTGTATTGGTTAAAATGTACACATCTGACCGATTTCAATGTCATCATTTTTAATGAACATCGGCCAATAATAATACAGTTCCTGATATATCGTACATCTATAATTTGTATGTATGAAGATTCCCACACCTCTAGTTTTCTTTGTATAAACAGAGTAAAAAACTGGGCCACTCCTATCTCTTTGCAATCAAAACTGGTCCTTACTTATTAACAAAGTATTCTGTAAATGTACTATCCTGGCATTTAGCCCCGTTAGGTGAAACATTAGGTGAAAGAAGGTTTAAATCAGGGGTGCCCACACTTTTTCAGTTTACAAGCAACTTTTAAAATGACCAGGTCGAAATGATCTACCTACATTAAAAATGATTATATATTATACACACACACTGAGTATACTTTATACATAAAATATATGTTGTCGTACCTTGCATAACTGAATAACCTTTATAGCACAATAATAATTCAATACATTTATGGTCACTACAGTATTTGGATTTAATAATCTTCATGTGAGAAAAGGCTGACTCGCATAAATAAGTAGAGCCGAATAATGCGGTCAAGGAATTAGCTCTTAGAAGGACTTCTTATGCTTAATGATCAAGTGACTTACCCAGAACGATGCTTCAGTGCGTCTGCCTTTGTTTTTGAATTCAGCCGAGTGAAAAATGACAGCTGTCCGATCAACTGTGATTTTAGTTCCCTCTCCTTTCTCTTTCTCAGATCGCTTTTCGGAAGGAAGTCAGTTTTGTAGTTTTTATGTACAGTTCAAAAGTGCCTTTCCACATTTTCCTTCTTTGGAATAGCAATGATAGATGGACAGATCAGACAAACGCACTTCGATTGTGACATTGTGAGAAAAAAAAAATCCTCTTCCAATTCCACATCCAGCCCATACCCTCCCAAAACAATTTTTTTTTTTAATCCCTTCTTTAGTACTTTTGCAGTAGCTTGCATGTTTGATTGTGTGTGCGGGATGACCAGTGTGTTAGAAGAAAAAGAGATCTCAGACTGGCCACCCTGTATGTCAGTCAATCAAGTGGCAAATGCCACAGGGAGGATATACGATAGACTAACGTTTAAAAAATTTTTTTTGAATGCAATGTGATCTGCCTGCACTACCTTTCTGATCTACCGGTCGATCGCGATCGACGTCTTGGGCACCCCTGGTTTAAATAAATAAATTGGTGTTATATTACATTTTTCTTTATGTCACTATATCTGGACAATACTGATATGAGTTTTATTCACATGTGCATGTTAAATTTGGCACACAGGGGCTCAGCAGTTAGAATTGCTAGCCAAGCATTGGATTAGATAGCCAAAGACAACTGGAGGCTTGTATAGTCAGCTTAAACACAGGATAGTGTATTTCTGTCCTCTGTCAGCACAAAATCTTCTTTCCTTATTGGGAGAATGAGAACGGCATGTAAGCACTATGATATTTCTGTATTTTGTGGAGGAGGAATTCAGCCCTTGTTTGGAGACAGAAAGGACCAGCAAGTTGAAGAACAACAGTATAAAAGGCTTGGACAGCAGCCAGACCCTTGAAGGCTGTGTCGACAAAGTTCGAAAAACCTCCCAGCGTGGGGACGAGAAAAATGGCGGGCTGTGTTGATCCAGATTTCCCACCTGGATAAAGTCTGTCCATATGCCTCCCCGTCTGTAACCGCGTTAACCGTCAGTAAATATAAGCTAAAAGATATTTTTTCTCATGTGATTCTTGTACCGCCGTAATCACGATGGGAGGGATATCGCCTTTTCTGGTATATTACGATATTGTTTAATTATTTAATATGCCACAATTTCAAAAGAACACATTTCCAAGAGAGCTAATGCCTCTTCAGGAAACAATTGGGTAGTGCAAAGTGAGTAGGTCAGTCAAGTGCCACACTCATACCTCGGAGTGGGTGGAGGTTCACATCTGAGGCCATTCAAATTAATATTAAGAGAAGCCTGCACGGCAGACAGAGAGAAAACAGAAAGAAAAAGCAAGAAGCGAAAGAATTAAGTGGAGGTTAAAAGGTAAAAAGATTCTGGAGATGGCAGGAGTGGGAGTGGGAGTGGGATTAGAAGGAGGCAGGCAGCCGGAAGGATAGTTACTATGAAGAGAGTAGAGTGTTAAACTGGATTGTCTTAAATAAAAGCATTTGACACTTTTTTGCACCTTCCCCTTGTTTCATTTGTGTGTGTCCTCATTTCCCCGGGTCATCTCAGTTCATGACTATTAACAGTTATGTGTCGAAGAGTCTCCCAGAAGTAACAAGGGAGAGTGGAGCCAACTAGGACAATCACATGATCAGATTATAAATTCCTCAAATCCTACTGAGATACATGAAAAAGTGCGTGATGGTCACCAGGAAATTGTTAAATACTGTAAATGTGCCAAGCAAAGTGTTCAGTAGCCTGGCAAAAGCAAAGATATTAAGGCACAGGTTTCATATTGAAAAGACTGTTAATAAGAAAACCATCATACCAGAGGGAGAGAGTGACCCCTTCATCACAAAATCCCAAGTCATTCCTAGGAGAGTTACCAATGACATCTATAAGTATAACATTGAGAATTACCCTGTGGTGGTGGAGAATTAATTTTCCAAATACTGTATGTTGAGGTGGCATTCCGATTGAACATTCCATAAAATGCTCCAGAGTTTCCTAGGATGAAGATCCACAAATTTCCAACATATTCATCTAAGCCCTTACCAACCACAGGCAAAGGGTGAGCACAATAGTCAGTAAAACTCATCATGAAACTGGAGAACAATTTTCTTGCATTGCCTAATTAATAAAGCCAGACATTTATGAACAGCTGGCCTCTAGTCAGACGCAGCTCTCATTCCACAAATACAGCGGCAAAATAAGAAGCAATAGTGACACTGGTACCTCACACTGCTGATGGTGCTCCCACAAACAATTCTGGGGTGCAAACCTATAAACTCTCTTTAGAACCACAAAACACAGACAAACTGTCTCATTTAGTCTTGGAAATTATGAGCATGTATAGGTGCCGGTCATAAAATTAGAATATCATGACAAAGTTGATTTATTTCAGTAATTCCATTCAAAAAGTGAAACTTGTATATTAGATTCATTCATTACACACAGACTGATGTATTTCAAATGTTTATTTCTTTTAAATTTTGATGATTATAACTGACAACTAATGAAAGTCCCAAATTCTGTATCTCAGAAAATTAGAATACCAATTAAGGCCAATGCAAAAAAAAGGATTTTTAGAAATGTTGGCCAACTGAAAGGTACGAACATGAAAAGTATGAGCATGTACAGGACTCAGTATTTAGTTGGGGCTCCTTTGGCCTGGATTATTGCAGCAATGCGGCGTGGCATGGAGTCGATCAGTCTGTGGCACTGCTCAGGTGTTATGAGAGCCCATGTTGCTCTGATAGTGGCCTTCAGCTCTTCTGAATTGTTGGGTCTGGCGTATTGCATCTTCCTCTTCACAATACCCCATAGATTTTCTATGGGGTTAAGGTCAGGTGAGTTTGCTGGCCAATCAAGAACAGGGATACCATGGTCCTTAAACCAGGTACTGGTAGTTTTGGCACTTTGTGCAGGTGCCAGGTCCTGTTGGAAAATGAAATCTGCATCTCCATAAAGTTCGTCAGCAGCAGGAAGCATGAAGTGCTCTAAAACTTCCTGGTAGACGGCTGCGTTGACCTTGGACCTCAGAAAACACAATGGACCAACACCAGCAGATGACATGGCACCCCAAACCATCACTGACTGTGGAAACTTTACATTTGACCTCAAGCAACGTGGATTCTGTGCCTCTCCTCTTTTCCTCCAGACTCTGGGACCTTGATTTCCAAAGGAAATGCAAAATTTACTTTCATCAGAGAA
This sequence comes from Polypterus bichir lapradei, assembly GCA_026402145.1. Lineage (NCBI taxonomy): Eukaryota > Metazoa > Chordata > Cladistia > Polypteriformes > Polypteridae > Polypterus > Polypterus bichir. Next base: position 26,575,561 of record JANRMT010062815.1, read on the forward strand.
CATAACTTTGGACCACTCAGCAGCAGTTTTGTCTTTAGCCCAGGCGAGACGCTTCTGACACTGTCTCTTGTTCAAGAGTGGCTTGACACAAGGAATGCGACAGCTGAAACCCATGTCTTGCAAACGTCTGTGCGTGGTGGTTCTTGAAGCACTGACTCCAGCTGCAGTCCACTCTTTGTGAATCTCCCCCACAGTTTTGAATGGGTTTTGTTTCACAATCCTCTCCAGGGTGTGATTATCCCTATTGCTTGTACACTTTTTTCTACCACATCTTGTCCTTCCCTTCGCCTCTCTATTAATGTGCTTGGACACAGAGCTCTGTGAACAGCCAGCCTCTTTAGCAATGACCTTTTGTGTCTTGCCCTCCTTGTGCAAGGTGTCAATGGTCGTCTTTTGGACAACTGTCAAGTCAGCAGTCTTCCCCATGATTGTGTAGCCTACAGAACTAGACTGAGAGACCATTTAAAGGCTTTTGCAGGTGTTTTGAGTTAATTAGCTGATTAGAGTGTGGTATCAGGTGTCTTCAATATTGAACCTTTTCACAATATTCAAATTTTCTGAGATACTGAATTTGGGACTTTCATTAGTTATCAGTTATAATCATCAAAATTAAAAGAAAAAAACATTTGAAATACATTAGTGTGTGTGTAATGAATGAATCTAATGTACAAGTTTCACTTTTTGAATGGAATTACTGAAATAAATCAACTTTGTCATGATATTCTAATTTTGTGACCGGCACCTGTATTTTTGATTTGATATACTTTGTTAATCCCCAAGGGAAAAAAAAAAGAAAGAGTAGAGAGGGGTTGAGAAAACAAAATAATAATATGGCACATTTATAGTGCTTTCCCAACCTGGCTTTAATTACTCAAACAAAGAAAGGATCTTTCTTCAAAGATATAATGGATTTACTTTTCTCCAGTCCTCTTAAAATGTACTTACTGAAAGTAAAACATTATAAGATTTTATCACTAATAGTACTGCAAACAAGCTACATTTAATTCATTTAAACACTTCCTCTTAGAAATCAAAACCTAAATCTTAAATTTTACCATCTAAATATAGCAGTTTGTTAAAGACTTTGGACCATTTTCTGAATGTAAGGGCTGGTTATGCTATTCTGCATTTGCAAAAAATATTTTCCCTACGGTACATCTTTGTATTATTTTTCACTTTGTTTTTGTGATCTTTACTTATTTTTCTGTATGTAAGAATTTATTTCACAAGACAATACATCTTATTTTCAAAAAAATATTCTACTAACAGGCTCAGTTGCACTGCACACTTAACTAAACATTGTTCACTTCAAGAACCTTGCACTCAAAGTGACCCTGAATGTAGATATCACTCCCGACAATTGAACACCACCATACCTCTGTACCTTAACTAGGTGAGGCCGCACCATTGTGACAAGGGATGTATAGCTCTCCAGCACAGGCGGGAATCCAACTTCTAGGACAGCTTTACAATAACCAGAACGTCTAGAAATTATGACTGACTTTTTACACCAAGGCACAAAGTGTCTATAGTCTTGAATGTTGGCCACCACATCATACATCTCCAACATGGAATACCTACAAAAAATTGAAATAGAAGATAAATCTGGATTTCATGTCATCCTTCATAGACTAGAAAATTTAGGGATATTTTTGTATTGTATTTCATTTATTAAATGCATAGAACTTATAAGACAATCCAGTCCCCATCAAACTACATAAACAGTACCACTTCTTTATAATTTTGTTGACTTTAATTCAGTCTATGATAAAACTCTTTGCTACAGCTATTTCCCAGATTAAAAAAAACAAACTATTAAGCATTTTAATTGTGTGAAACTAAGAAACACTCCCTGTATGCAGCATTAAAAAAAGTGCCTTGAAGAAATAAATATAAAAAAAAAAAATTGTATAAAAAAATTAAGTAAAAAAGAACAATTTGTACTACATTTATTTCCTCCAGATCTTCCATAAAGGCCAGACAGCCAACTGAATGCTGTATATCATTTAAAAATAAAATCACAATAGTGTGCCTTCTACTGCTTATTTGGGCATTCTCATACTTCTTGCTCGCTGCTGACACATGGAAACTGAATGGGCACTTTCCCCACAGTGGTATTTGAAATCTAAAGTAAATCTAGCTTTTTTTCTCTCCTTAAGCTATCTTACATAGAGCCCCCTGAAGCCTCAAAAAGCAGTGTCTTTTTAAACTTGTGCAATAAAGATTTTATGGATACAAGTAATACCTTGAGACTACTACAAGTTATAATGGGGTGGGGGAAAATAGGTTTACAGTTGTGAGTAAACAAGGCCGGCAATTTAAGCACTTACAAGATTGTACCTAAGTACACTGTGCCATTGTGACATTCCTTTGAGTTAATAAGGTTAATAAAGCTATTGAGTTAATAAAGCTATTGTAATAATCATAACCTGCATGTATTTTTACATATGAACAACTTTAAACCTAATTTTGCTCCCCCCTATATATTGGCCAAAAAATCTCCATGTGTTGCACTGGATTCTTACGAACTCAAATACTGAAACACTAGAGTGAGCCCAGCCGTGAAAGTCGCTGGTTAACTGCAGAAGACAGTCTTGGGGTTCAAACAAGATTTTATGACCTGCAAGAGGTTCTGCCGTCTTTTGTTACGTGAGAGCTAATAAAAGGGGTGTCAGTATTTTTTCAAGCAGAGAGAAGTATTTTTACTGCTATCTTATGGAATGTGAGCTCAGGGAAAGCTAACAGAACACTGCCCTGCTGACCAGAATCTACTTGAGCAACAGTGACTAAAGACAAAAGTGACTTATTAAGTAAATATTCTAGGTTTTATCTTTAATGTTGAACTTTGGGCAGCAATACATTTTATCTTGGTAAATTATTGGAAAAGTAAATAACATCCGTTATTCTGTCTTCCACTGAATTGCAAAGAGTGCAACATATTTTCTCTGAGCTGCTCTTTTTATTAGCCCTTAATGCAATTCAGTAGAAAACATTTCAATTTAACAGAACTGAGCCATATCCAGAGCATTATTTGGTAGAACATTGACAAATTAGTAATGGACATTTTATTACATTGAAGTTGAATTGTTACATTGAAGTTGAATTATTGCAGTGTAATAATAATAATAATAATGCAAGTTGGTGTAATGCTTACGTGTGTGCACAAATGCCATTATGTAGAATTTAAATTGTCTATAGAAGTGCACTAAAAATATGAATATGTACTATGCGACAACCAATTGGTTATGCTGGAGAGTTAATATGCCTGGAGCTTAATTGTGGTTGATCCTATAAATTACATAAGTACTCAAGCAGGTGATGATAAAATTGGGTACCAAACTGAGGGAAAAAAATACAGATTTCTTAAGAGAGTTCTTGTTAAAGATAAATAATTCTGAAATTGTATATCTTTTTAATATAAAATAATTGCCCTTCTAAAACCCATTTTTAATTTGGTGAAGTATAATAAATTAATGTTGATTTTCAGTTTTTTTTTTATATTGTGTATCTATTCAAATTTTTATTGTTATTTTTGTATTTTATTATTCTCCTCTCTGGAATAGAGGTACCTCAACTACTGCTGCCGGGTATCCCAATTGGGGTGGCACAGTGTAAGCCACACCCACACGCAGGGTAATCACTGTGACAGACTGCAGATAAATATTGATCAAAGGCAGGATTGCTTGTGCATGATTCATGATCCTGTAGTTAAAATATTGAGTGCTGTTTAAAAATAAAATGTATTGTGTTAACTAGCAAAAGCTTTCCAAAAAAACAGCATCTACCTTCAATGAAAGTAAAAAAAATGATGAAGTACTTTATTTTTAATTCAAGCACCATTTCAGTACTTTTTACAAATCTGGTGTTAATAAATCATATGCTGCTTTTTCTACTATTATCGTACCTCAACTTTTTCCTCTCCCTGGCTAGGCCAAGAATTTTTTCTCTGTCCAGTCTGATCCAAAGAAAATGTGTACTCAAGACAAGCTGCTACCCAAGAACATTATTCCAGTGTCACAGAATAAGCTGCATTTCTTAAAACAATAGAATTTTTTTTTTTTTTTTTTTTAAACAAACTTGAGTAATATTACACTTAATATTACAAAGAAGAAAAGGAGTGCACCAACTGAAAGTTAATGTATACTTTACAAATATGTAGTTTAATATTTTAAACACAGATACTAGTAGTTCATTTAATTAGAGGGTATGGTGGAGAACAAAAAAGTATAAATAATATTCTAATAAAGAATGACCCAATTACAAATTTGAGAAATATTCTTCCAGCATATTGATCTTCTTTACTTTAAATAGCTGTTTCTTTACTACAATTTTACAGTTCATCATTATTAATTCAGTTTTACCAGGCCTACCTTCTGTTTAATGTAAAAATTAACCTAAGTATCATATTGTTGTTACAGGTCAACCCAAAAAAATGATGTACCCTTATATCATTGCTTTTAGGGTGGTGTGGTGGAGCAAAGCAACTACTGAGAGAATGGGCAAGGCTAAGGCCAATTTACACATCATTGGACAAGGCATAGAACTGTGTACCTGACATGCCAGCACTAGTGTCCCTGAAATAGTTATTTAAAATTGAAATTAAGCACCAGCTGATTTGCAACAGTAATGAAATATGCTGCACTTGATATTGCCAGCATTCCTGTGCTACACTTCTGACGAATTCAGACCTGATCAAACTCTGACAAATTCATACTGGAACAAACACAGAAGCCATTCACTACCAAATTGGCTTACCTAAGAAAGTGTCTATTTAATGTAAATAAAGCATGCAGCTTAAAAAAAAAAAAAAAAGTACATTTTCACTATAGGCAGCTAAACTCACCACACACAAGTTAAACAATAGATTTAAATAAAAGCTTGCACAGAATCCTCTGTGAAAACAATATCTTCTAACAGGCAAGAAAAAGTACCTTCCCTATAACACAACATATTTTTGGTTACTACACTGTATTTTTTTTTTTTTACTTTACAGGAACTTCATGCAGGTATGCAGTTATTAACTATAATTATTACAATATTAGAACCTCTTCCATCAACAGGAATTGTAGTGCTTATTATTCCAAAGTCACTTACCCTATTATTCTGCGCTCCGAGTACTCTTTCCTCTTACTGATCAAAGTTCCAGAGATGTTTAGGAAGCTTCTTCTGGCAATAAAGTTGCAGTCAAGTGTGGATATTTTATGAGCAGACACTCCAGTCATCAAACTCCCGCAAGGTGATAAATATCTGAATTTAAGCCAATGAATATGAGGATCACTGGATGTATACAATACACTGAAGCAAATATCAAAAACCAAAGACTGTTCTAAATGTAATGAAGATTTTACATAAACATAGTCTGGAGACCAGCCTGGAGAAATTCACCCCGGATACCACAGATCCCACCAGCCTTCCCTGTCCTCAGCAGGTTCACCATCAGTGCAATTTCAGTGAATTTGGGTGATTCACAGCTAATTGGAGGATCAGCCTTAAGAACTGTAGACCCAGAGATGTCCAACATCCTAGCTAGAGGATCAACTTTAAACAGCTGCTCAAAGTAGCCAGCCTAGCAGATTACAATTGCAGCGTCATCTGTACGGATCGTAAGGAAGAGAGGGTGTGGATAAACTGCCCTGGGTAGGTGATGAAAGTTCAGGGAATTTTAAAATGAGCTAGCAAGTTTAGACCATAAGACTAAGGACCTTTCAATTTTCTAATAACATGAAAGCCAATTGCGGACAAACAGTCTGAAATTACAGACAACATTCTGAAATTTTAGAGAATCAAGAAGGCTAACAATTTTATTAAAAAACAGATATCAAGCATCAGAAATACCAATGAGAATAAATCATAGTTTGGGTAATCCCTGGATAACTAAACATTAACAAATAATCTTCCATCTAGAATGTTTTCAGGTTTGAGTGCGTCGTTCTGAACAGAAGGCGTTATTATAGTAGCCCCCAAAAACGTATCCAGAGAAAGGATGGGTTCAGGGTTTGCAACTTTTTCATCCAGCTCGTACAAATAAGACAGAGCATTAATTTTTCCCATTCTTGTACCCAAGTTGGTATGACATAGTGAAGTCAAAATGGCTATAAAAAACTCCCATCTAGCTTGTTGCACATTAAGTTGTTTAGAGGATTTTAAATACATAAGGCTCCTTAGTATCTGTGCATATTGTACAAGCAAAATTATTACCCTCCACCCAGGGTCTCTGTTCCACTAAGGCTAATTTATCTATACTAATAAAAGGCAAAGCCCTCACTGAGTGACTGACTGACTGACTCACTCACTCACTCATCACTAATTCTCCAACTTCCCATGCAGGTGGAAAGCTGAAATTTGGCAGGCTCGTTCCTTACAGCTTACTTACAAAAGTTAGGCAGGTTTAATTTTCGAAATTCTACGCGTAACGGTCATAACTGGAACCTACTTTCGTCCATATACTGTAATAGCCTGCAGCTCGGTCGCCGTGTGAGGCGGAGTTGCGTCTCGCATCATCACGCCTCTCACGTAATCGAGTGCCTGTCCATATAAGGTAAATATTCGCGGGTGAAGGACTGTGCTTAGCATATTCATAAGTGCAGTTACTGCGGAAACCCTCCCTCAGTGAAAGTGCGAGAGATACTTTTAAGTGCCGGGTCTGAGCTAAAATTAAATAAAGCCATGAACATTACAAGATCTCACAAGATATTCACGAGGTACAAGTTTAATGTGAAGACGCAGGGTATAAAGCCTCGATGCTAAAGACCTGGTGAAGTCATGCCTTCTCTGCTGGCCTAAAAAAATATCTGAATCACAAACTGATGTTAATTATATTTTGTCCATCAATACTTAAATTATTCCAAATAGTCTGTCCGCTTCCTTTCATAGCTTTTCCGATGGTTGTGCTGCTTCCAGACATGTATTTTCGTATTAAAGCATTTAACTAATCACATTTCAGCCATCATTTGTTGCCAGGCAGAAAGGCCTTCACAATCCGTTGTGCAGGCCCTCTAACACAGAATAAATGTCGATTAAACTGTTACTTCAACCAATCAGATTTTGAGTTGGTGTCAGTAGGGCCCTCTAGCAGGCGTATGGCAACGTCACCGTATTCAGACCCATTGATTGGATAGAAGCCGATATGAGGAACTCAACAAGGCCACTGAACGCACCGCAGGCGCTCCGAGCGCAAGATCCTCGCGCAAACTACCGCCAACTCCATGGCAGGATTCTGGACAATATTTGCCAGACACAGACCAGATTTCAAGACCACGAAAAACTGATGTTTGTCACGCTCCTCGACCCCCAGACGTTTCGGGAATACAAGAAAAATTTCTCGCATGCAGCCTTCTCCAGTTTAACACAAGAGCCATGGGGCAGTTTTTGATCTGTCGCGGCTAAAAACAGAACTGACTGTAATGTATGCCATGGATGATTTTGCACGAAAATCTCCCACTGATCTCCTTGACTTCCTTCATCAGAAAAATCTGAATGAGAGCATGGGGCAGATGTTCACATTGGTATATTTGGCAGTGACCACTCCCGTGAACACTGCCTCTGTCGAGCGGACATTTTCAGCCCTAAAGTGAATTAAAACTTATGCCAGAAATACGACAGGGCAGGTTCGACTTTCAGCATTAGCTTCGATGGCGATAGAAAGGGACTTTTTGATGGAACTGAAGTGCACGGATAATCTGTACGACAGAGTAATTGAACTGTTTTTGAGGAAAGACAGGAGGATGGATTTTGTTTACAAATAATCCGAATTTTTGGTGAGTAAAAGGTTGCGATTTTCCTAAATAATATTGCAAGTTTATGAGTTATTATTGATGTTTTTATGTCGCGGCTGTAGCTGCAGTAGAAAGGAACTTGTTCACCCCTGGTTTGTCTATTCAATAAAGGCATTTATTGTGGCTACAGGAGTTATCTGCGATGCAGCGGCTCTTTATACTGTATTTCTGCATATTAAAATGGTTTTTATAACCATAAATTAGTTTTTGAGGGGCGGGTTGATTCAGACGGAGCACTACTGAAGGCCTAGGTGTGAGATGCAGGGTCCGCCACTGGACCAAATGATATGTAAATTTGATGAACATTACAACCCGAAAATAAATGAAACTGTAGAGAGGTTCAGATTATACTTCTCCCAGTGCGTCTCTCCAAATCCTCCATGCGGGAACATTATCATAAGGCTTAACAATCCTATTGTTACACCTTTTACATGCACAGAACCGTCCTTATTACGAAGTTTTCCTTGCTTTACCGCTGACTGCTTCTTTCCATTCACCTTCCTAGCTCTTTATTTAAACAGTTTTCCTTCTCACTTTTCCGCTCCTTCGCTGTCTTCTCCCTTTTCGTTCAAAACACGCACCTCCTTGCCTTTTTACAGTCAGCTCCCCTTACGTCACACCATGGTACGTTTAGTACAAGTTAATACCAGGAATGCCTGTTAAACATCTTACATTCACGAGCAGCGATTTGCGTAGTGAACACTTCGATGAATAAAACCTGTTATCTTTACAACGGTTGACAAACACGAAATGTAACTTCATAACAACACGTCCTCCAAATATGAACCTGATTGAAAGAAATAATGATAATCAAATCCTTGATGACAGCAACACTCATAACAGTGACAAAACAATTACATTGACAATCAGGTTATGTTATTTTTAAAATTTTTCCTTTTCTTTTTCATAACTTCTTTAACTCACTACTTCTCCGCTGCGAAGCACGGGTATTTTTCTAGTTAGTCAATAATTCTCTATTTCCTATATTGTAATTTTGTTCTGCAGAAGTTATTTTTAGAATAAAAGGCACATGGATGTAGTAACCCTACATGTGAAAATATCTGAGGGAGCACTCCAACTACACCAGTACTAGCGGGGTCTACTTCCAATATACAGTAGATTCAGAAAGCATTCAGACCATTCCCTTTCTACACACTATTAATTTTTTTTAATTAATTTGAAAAACCTTCCTGAAAACATGTACAGTAGAGTCTCGCTTATCCGACATTCTGTATTATTCGACGTCGCCACCGCAAAAACAAAAAAATGCATCAATCGGCAACAAGAACTGCAAGTTGCGAGCGTAGTCCGTTTTTGTTGCTCCCGACTCTACAGCAGCCAATTACAATGGAACCTCAGTTTGCAAGCATAATTCATTCCAGAAACGCGCTCGCAGTCCAAAGCACTCGTACAGTATATCAAAGCGAATTTCCCCATAAGAAATAATGGAAACTCAGATGATTCATTCCACAACCCAAAACTATTCATATAAAAATGATTAATACAAAATATAAAGTAAAAATACATAAAACAAATTAACTATTTTGTATAGTATTTTTGACAGAATGAGGTCCAATGCACTTTATATCTAGCTATCCAATCTTTCTGGGGAATGTGGTCCTGCAACCAAGGAAATCCAAAAATAAGCTGCAGTATGGATGATTGAAAAACAAATATGTTTATGGTTTCTTGATGAGACAATCTAATGCAAACTATGATCGCAGAAGGGGTTGCAGACTAGTGCTGAACAACGCTAGAATTCATCTGAACTTATGCTTAGTTTGGTATTCTAAGAGCTCAGTACTATTCTTATATTAATTAGCTTCAAGGGTCTGTACAGTGCAGTTTGCAACAAGTCAGATTAGTAAACTAAAACATAGGCCACTTAAAAAAAAAAAAAAACACTACAAATTTGCCAGTTTTTTATTTAAAAGTTATTTTCCTAACAAATTAATGTATTTTTAACTTAAGAACTGTGTTTAGGTTAAAACATACTGGATGAAGATCATTATTAACTAAAGACATACAATTAGTAAAGAAACAAATGATGACGTCTATTGCAGGTTTTAAATAAAACACTAGTAACTTTGTTATTTCCTTTGTTTAATGAGATACTCTGTATCAGGGGTCCTCAATCACGGTCCTGGAGGGCCGCATTGGCTGCAGGCTTTTATTCCAACTAGTTTCCCAATTAGAAGACAGTCCATGCTGATAATGCAACTTGGTATTTAACTATCTAACTTGTTAATGCTTGCATTCATTCAAGAAAAACATCAATTGCACTGTAGAGTTTCCTTCTGGGAGAACATTATCCATATGTTTTCTGGACCAGAATACAGTGCATATTCAAAAAGACTTGAGGCTGTAATTGCTGCCAAAGGTGCATCGACAAAGCATTGAGCAAAGGCTGTGAATATTTATGTACATGTGATTTCTCAGTAGGGCGGCACGGTGGCGCAGTGGTAGCACTGCTGCCTCGCAGTCAGGAGACCTGGGTTCACTTCCCGGTTCCTCCCTGCATGGAGTTTGCATGTTCTCCCCATGTCTGTGTGGGTTTCCTCCGGGCGCTCCGGTTTCCTCCCACAGTCCAAAGACATGCAGGTTAAGTGGATTGGCGATTCTAAATTGGCCCTAGTGTGTGCTTGGTGTGTGGGTGTGTTTGTGTGTGTCCTGTGGTGGGTTGGCACCCTGCCTGGGATTGGTTCCTGCCTTGTGCCCTGTGTTGGCTGGGATTGGCTCCAGCAGACCCCCGTGACCCTGTGTTCAGATTCAGCGGGTTGGATAATGGATGGATGGATGATTTCTCAGTTTTTTTATTTTTAATAAATTTGCAAAAACCTCAAGTAAACTTTTTTCATGTTGTCATTATGGGGTGTTGTGTGTAGAATTCTGAGGAAAAAAATGAATTTAATCCAATTTGGAATAAGGCTGTAACATAACAAAATGTGGAAAAAGTGATGCGCTGTGGATACATTCTGGATGCACTGTAGATGTAAACTTAATGGTCTTTCCAATTCACCTCTCATTCATTTTTAAACATTTTTTTTTATCACAGATACTTCATGGAAAGCAAGTTAGCTGGAGAGCTGCTGGTTTATTGGTTATCTGCATCTCATTATTAAATAATGTCTGATTAAGAAAACAGGCAACAATTAAAACTTAAATGCAGCTCCTAAAATCTAAAACAGGAAATTAAGGGTTCTGAATGGTAACAGGCAAGAGAACTAAAATTAAGCTTAAAAATGTATTGCTTTAGTAGTAAATAAAATGGTTCTAATTAAGAAATTGCCTAAAGTGAAAACCTGCAGCCATAGCAGACCTCCAGGACTGTAATTGAGCACATCTGATCTACACAGTAACTAAAATTTGTCTTTGATGAATAAAGGCACTAACAAGGCATAGAGTTAAAGAGCAACTTTCATTATCAGCAAGGACTGAGTTCTAATTAGGACACTGGCTAGAATGAAAACCTGTCGCCACTGCAGTCCTCCAGGACTGTGATTGAGGACTCCTGCTCTGTATAAACAAGTGAATAAATAATATTACTAAATCATTGAAAACACACCAACTAATGCCCAGTGAAGCCAACAGTTTACTTTCAACAGAACTGAAAATTAAACTTTTGAAATAACTTGAAAGAAAAAAATATTGTTCATCTGATCTTTTAAAATAGAAAATGTATAATTATACAACATTTCTCTGGCACCATGATCCTTTGTTGCTTTCTGAGAATGTTTCATTTTCCCTGTAAACAAGGTCTTCAAAGCATTTAGGATACTTGCAATTTCAACACAATAGCTGCAAGATGGTAAAAAGACAGCATTCTGAATAAGTATCATAAATAATCATCGTCAAGATGCCTTGCTATATTTTTCCCCTTTAACATATGCTTGCTTTTGCCCACACACTAATCTTTATTCCCCTATGCCCATTTTCTCATTATCCCTGCTTTCCTTAGATAAAAAAACAAAGACACCCCACAACATAAACATATCTACAGAACACATGAAAAGCTCATACTAAATATATATAACTATTTTCTTAAATGCTTTTCTCCTCATTCCCTAAAATGTCACTGATACAGATAATGACTGATATCAAACTTAATCATTAGTACACTAGTTAAGAATAAAGGTGTGCATTTATTTTTTCATGGAATGAATAACACAGTCATCATGACAGTACATACAGAAACAGAGAAATCTCTACAACATAAATGATGCATTTATGAACTGGAATGATATTGTAAGATCCCCAACTGAAAAATTCGGCAGAAACAAGTCACACATCTGAACTAATAAAAACAATGTCAAGCAGAGATGGCGACAGTTCTGACTTCTTAAAGATCATTGGTAATATAATCAGATTAAATTACAGAACAGCAGATGGCAATGGAAAATTCAAAGAAAATCAAAAGATGTTATGCTTCCAGGTAATAAAATAAAAACATCCGTAAGTAACAGAAAGAAGTAAAGAACAGTGCAAATGTCTTATATTTTTGTGAAGAATGTGGGCCAACATTTAAACTCTATTAAAAAGAGATGCTGTAATTTTATCATAAACATTGTGTTGATAAGTGTAAATGAAATATAAAGAAGTTTAAAAATTAAAAAGATTATTATTTGTGTAGCCCTTGACAAATATTAAATGCAAAACATCTTCATTTTTTTTTTTCAAACTTAAATTTACTTTTGGCATGACTTTCTGTACATAGCCAAGAGTTTCTTGTCTACCTGCCAGTCAGTCAATCAATCAATCATATATATGTGTGACCGTTAAGCAATTTTATTTAAAATATTACTGTGATGTACCAAGCAACAGGTGCATACATTAAGTACATAGTGACGATATTACTTGCACTATAAAGCAAGCCAGAAACATTCCCAGTATGATACTAAAATGTACAAAAACAGGTTTTGGTTTGTTCATTGACTACTTCAGTTAAAAGTACAAGACAGCGACTGTTGCATTGGCTTTGCTGAATTTGAGAAGAGTGCTGTAGATGAGACTCGGAAACAAAGTGTGCACAACTGAGCTTAATGCAGTGGTTCCCAACTTCAGTCCTGAGGAACCCTGATGGCTACAGGTTTTCATCCCATACCAATTACTGTTTAATATTGAACTTCTAACTAAATTAAGAAATACTTCTTCCCCAACTTGGTATGTTTTCCTGTCAACGCATAAAATGCGCAAGCCCTATAAGAAAGATATAAAAGTTTTTTGCCGTTTCAATGTAGATGACCTACTTTTAGAAAACAAAGTGAAAATGCTAGTATGGACGTAACATTTTTCAAGAGAAAAATGCATTTTCAAATATAATAGTGTGGAGTTGTACTAAACCACTGTCTCTACCTTGGGACATCTGATGGGCTTCCATGACTGTCTATGGGAATCCGCGGCATCTGATCAGAACTATTCATCCTAAGTATGTAATTGTAACTATGGGAGAAACTTAAGGATTTTCAGAAAACACATTTCCATATTTAACTTTTCTAAAATGTATTCTTCCCTAATAAACCCTTGCCTTTTACAGTTCAAACGTTATTTAATCAATAAAAATGTTCTTTCCATTGCACGTAACAAGTCTGTTTTCACATAAATACTTCATTATAAACACGGCTTTTGATTACTACGACTTGTAGAAAACTCACGTTTGGTTAAAACAGAAATGTAAACACAAAATTCATTCACGACCGAGCCGGGAAGCCCCTGTTGAAGATCTCCTAATGACGTCTTCACTAAACAGAATACAGTAATTGTCAGTTAATCTACGATGAATTATATTATAAAGATAAAGGTAATGGAAAGAACATATGAGATAGTTTCGCATGCATAACAATGATGTTATGTTACGTTGCGGAAATCTTAAGAGTTTGTTAATCAAAAGGTCCCTGATGGTCACTACTTCAACTGGTTCTCGCCAATTATCGCCGTGATAGACACGAGCTAAGTCTCTGGAAGCGTTACAGACTTTCTTTAAAAGATTCGGAATGAACCTCTGTCACTAAGTTCGTGCTATTTTTATAATGTGTGCTGAAAACTTACCTGATGGGATTTTTAGAACAGCTGGAAAAAATGGATAAATTGTTCAAAGCGCTCGTTATTACTCTCTTCATTTGCACTCCGCTCTTCGCCATTTTTTCCAGTTTCGTGGATTTCGCTACTTGTGATTTAACAGTCAATTATGTAAAACACGCCTCTCTCCGGGAAGCTATTAGTCTCATTCGCTGATCCGTTCTAATTTTGCGCGCTGACTGGCTGCACCCACATCAATCATCCAAACCGTCTCATTGGTAAAGGCGTCAGCTAGAACATTACAACGCTAAGAAAATCGTTAAACTCATCTTAAGATCAACGTTTAATTTAAGAGTGTTTCTCAGACTCCATCAAAACTAAACTTTCACGTCAAATCATTCGTGATCTACGTGCTCCTTGATAACAGTCTTTAATCACTAAGTGCTTTTTAAACGGGCTTCCTCTTGCGCCAACCGTACCTACAGGCAGCGGTCGCCACATAGGATATATCCTATATATTCTATGTATCCATACGATATATCCTGTATATAATATAATAAATCCACGTTATGACAGCTCTCCGAACTTTTGGAGTACAGTACTAAGATTTATATTTAAATTATAAGTTATGATAAAATGCAATACAGTGTTTATAGTCTGACTGTTTAGATAGACAATTAATTTCAGTAATTTAGGCTATAAGCTAATATCTCTGTATTATTTTAAAGTGTTGAAAAGAGGCTTTCAAAGGCTGCAGCTACTTTTATTTTCACGGAGACGTTTTCAGTATTGCAATTGGTTATGTGGTGAAGCGTGGAAAAAGAAAAAGGATAGGACGTGAACTGAGGATTGTGATTTGGATAGGCAGTACAACTGCAATAAAGAAAGCCGACCCAGAAAAATGCCTTTTGTATTTTGTGTCTCCGACCACAGCTACTAAACCCAATTATTTAAGTGTTATTTAAATTAAACCAGTGGGCTGAAGCTGAAACCCATTCATACATCCTGTCTCTTGGAGTCACATTACACTTACCGTACATGTTCTCTGCCTTGAATTTACACGCGGCGTGCTTATCATTTCTTTTGCGTTCGTCTCAGAAACAATACATGTCCAATTTTGTTCCCTTTAAACATCACATTAAATCTCATTCATTAGATATGGGAATGTCCCTACTTTACCAGTCCATTTGGCCCAGGCATTCGTGTTGATCCTGATAAAACTCAACTGCAACTCCACAGAGGCATCTTCAGTGTTTGGAAAATGGAAATTGCAGTGGCACAAAGACATCCAACCCTTTACAGTACCCTTTAAACATCACAGTTAATCGCGTTCATTAGATATGGGTGTATGCCAACTTTGCCAGTTCTTTTTACCTGCGGGCACCTAAGCTGGGCCAGGCAAAACTTAACTGTTATGTATCAACATACGTCTTCCTATTAATGTTGAAAAAGTAACTGCTTTGCAGAAGGAATGTAAAGTAGTTGTCTGGAAGCGAATAAGAAGCCAAGCGAATAAGGAGCTGCGAATAGCAGTCAACTCTAGCATCCTTACTCTGTTGTCGTATTTAGTTTTTAAATTATGATGTAATGTATATTTTGTTACTTTTCACAAGTTTATTTAATTTCATTGAATGTCCAATAATGAAACTACATAATATTGTCAATCGGTTGACTTTCACTTGTCTTATTGTGCTTATTTTTGTAAGCTACAGGGGAACAGTTCACTAAACTAACATTTTGTAAACTGGCAGCTTAAGAAAGGGTTTAAGAAACGCACGAAAACGTAACTTGTACATTACGTTCAGTACTCGCTAAGATGTATTATTTTCGTGAAGTGCAGCCCAGCATGGTGTTGATTTTTGCGCTAGCTTTAACACAGTCCTCGGTACCTATAGTTATACAATTATATTTGTTAGATGTGGAAAAGCGTACCCCCTTGTGGTTTCACACAGTCAAGTTTCCTCATGGGTGTTCGCGCATTCGTTCATGCAAATCAGAACGCATAAGGGTGCATGGGGATCTGTCAGCATCCACGACGCCACTTCTCCCGTCTCGACAAAATTCCATCTCGTTTCACCTCGCTTTTCTCACGCGCCTGCAAAATGTTCAGCACCGCTCCCGATCGCATTCCCGCTACCCTCTTTAAAGCAACTGAACTGGGCACACAGACTAAATAAAGCCTGGCCTATACTTACCGCGTAAGGCCTGCGCACAGACCGCTGAGCAAAGCAGAACCACAACACATTTATACTTGTTGCGACCCGTTCGATCGGCAAATTGAATTCATAGCCTCCTTGTGAATTTGTGAATAAGTGACAGGGTTTAGTCAATGTCGCATAACAATATTATAGTAGATGATGTGAGTGTTTGCTGATGGAAGAAAAATTGTGCCTGCTATTACTGACTTTAAGAGGATGGAATATCATTAATAAAAGATTTGATACTGTATTTGGTTAACGTGAAATTTATCTTTGAGTGGAAGAATATTTGGTAACACTTTAGGTACTGCAAAAATAATTTCATTACTCATTTATTTTTATCTAACAAGACCTTAATAAACACCGTTTTGGGTCTTCATAACACTTACAAAGCATCGTTTATTCATCTCTGCAATGTGACCTACTAACAGAACTTCACTTTGGGGTGGTCTGTCACTGAAACACACTTCATTTGATGTTACATATTTAGTATAAGACCTGTGCAACCTTCATATTAACAAGGTATTTTACCATCATGTAAATAAGCCACACTGAACAGAGATGAATAAGCAATGATGTTTTATAAGTGTGATGTCCGAAAGAAGCCTTTGTTAAGGTCTTGTGAGTAACAAAGCTAAGGGGGGTTGTCAAGATTGGTGCATACAGCAATGGTTTTAGATGTTCCAAAACCAATAATTAAGAAGGCTAAGAGGATGATGTATGATTTCATTTGAAATAAAGCCTCATTATTTGAACAAATATATCCCATGTAATTCATATAGTCAAGATGGACTGAATACATTTGATTCTGAAACTTTTAATACCATATTTATGATTAGATGGATTCAGAACTAGATTAAATAAAAAGACATATTATGGTAACTTATCCCAAAATCTTGTTTCTCAAAAAAGTGTATGGCATTGAATTTCTCCTCAGCTTCAATTTTGATGTTAACAAATTCCCCATTAAATTATTTTACTTCCATAGGCAAACCTTGATTTCCTGGATGATTGTAAAGAAACAAAATTTATCCTTATACAGATGTTTTAAACATATTAAATATAAAAATAAAACACCTTTTTTCAGCAACTGGTTTAAAAATGAAAATTTCTCGATAGTACAATTGTTTCATAATAATAACTATTAGCTTACCTATTCAGATTTTTTAGATATGTATGGACTTCTAATATCAGTTAAAGAATATGCAATTATATTTGGCACCATAACTTCTGAATTATTACAAAATATAACCATTGATTGTGAATTTAAGCCTAAATGTTGATTTTAGTCTGATGTTGGAAGGTAAGACCTCTTCTTCCTCTTTCAGCTGCTCCCGTAAGGAGTTGCAACAGCGGATCATCTTCTTCCCTATCTTCCTGTCCTCTGCATCTTGCTCTGTTATACCTATCACCTTTATGTCCTCTGCTTTTCCCAATATACTCAGCATCTCTCCTTTGCAAACCAAATACCAATGCAATCTCGCGTCTCTGACTTAATGACAAATGTTGTAACAAGTCAAAAATATACAATCTCCTAAGGAAAAAACTTCTGGCTCTCTCAGTTTCAAGATATTAATTGGAAGGAAGCCTATAATATCTCAAGAAGTATTATATCACCAATAAAAATCAAGAGGTTTTGTTAAAAATATTCATTGTATTTAAACTTTTAACCAGGTGCTAGTATGATTTTAAAAAGATATTGACTTAACTGGCAGAGGTGGGTAGTAACGAGTTACATTTACTCCGTTACATTTACTTAAGTAACTTTTTTTAAAAAAATTTACTTCTAAGAGTAGTTTTACTGCACCATACTTTTTACTTTTACTTGAGTACATTTGTAAAGAAGAAATGCTACTCTTACTCCGCTACATTGGGCAACACTCGAATCGTTACATTTTTTCCATTAGATACGCTATATTTTTGCCAGAGAGAAGCCGCCAGTGGATCTACTGCATGACTGTTTCACCAATCAGGCATAGCAATAATAATCACAAGACTCCATTTCACCAATCAGATGTCGCAACAATAATCACATGGCTCCGTTTCACAAATCAGATATAGCCATGCAGTCACATGACCACACACAAACTGTGGTGGCATAGCGGCACAAACTCCTCACAGACAGTGGACAGGGAAAGAAAGAATACAAGTGGAACCCCAGTTTGCGAGCGTAATTCGTTCCAGAAACATGCTTGCAATCCAAAGCACTCATATATCAAAGCGAATTTCCCCATAAAAAATAATGGAAACTCAGATGATTCGTTCCACAACCCAAAATTATTCATATAAAAATGATTAATACAAAATATAAAGTAAAAATACATAAAACAATTAACCTGCCCTTTACCTTTGAAAAGAATCATGGCTGGTGTGAGTGAGTTTCTAAACTCTTGTGGGATTTCACTCAACAGAACGACATGCGGAAGAGCATCCCGAAGCAACCGCAGGCACCCAGCGTTGTAGCAGTTCATTGTAAAAGCGAATCAGAAAAGATCACGATCATGCTATAAGAACCTGCCATTGATGGGTGATACAAGGAACAAAGAACATTATAAATGCGCAGGGCACAGTATTGCTTGGCCACTAACCTGGGCATGACCCTGCCTGACTGCTGTGTCTGTGTATAGAAGAGTGGCAGATCCCGTTATAATAAAAATAACCACGCTGTTCCTGTTTCAAGCTGAATAAAGATGGTGTCGCTAAAGTATTGAGACTCAGCTTTGTGTTTTGGGACTTGCATGTCACAGCACACACACGGTCACAATGCTGTAGTAAACAGTATACGCTCGTACTGATGTTGACTATATGAGTGAGGCACGCCGACTGACGATTGCCCACAATTCCGCAGTGAGAGAGAGAAGAACCATCAGCTCAGTTATGAGCACGTGACGCTCGGCAAACAAAGTGTATACGGACTACTCGTATTGCAAGACCTCGCTCATTTATCAAGTCAAAATTTATTAAAGATTTTAGCTCATCTTGCAAAACACTCACAAACCAAGTTACTCGCAATCCAAGGTTCCACTTGTACATGAAAAATGAGAGCCAACTCCTGCTGAAGCTTAACCATCACTTCACTGAGTGAAGAACAAGCACGTTTTAACCAAACATGCACAGACACAGACAGGCAAGGTAAAGTGAGACTTCATGTACGTGCACAGGCTTCCTTGTTCTAATTTTATTTTCTATCAGCTTTGCTATTTGGAGGGCAAATGAATATACAGTATTATACTGTCAGTGTACAGTATATATTGTCACTGTAAGTAGTTTGCACTGTTCAAACATACATGTTACCTACTGTAGGTATTGGCTTCAAAAACCTGTTGTGAAAAACTGAGATTTGGAACTTTGTGTTATTTGTGCATCTTTATTTTGTAAAGATGTTAGTTATTTTTACTCATTTTTTATTTTATTATTTGAAAATAGCAGAATTTGCACATTATTTTATATTTTTGTCTGTCTTATTACAGCATTTCTAAAAAATAAATCATTTATTATGATCAAACAGTTACTCAGTATTTGAGTAGTCTTTTCACCAAATACTTTTTTACTCTTACTTGAGTAATTTTTTCGATGACTACTTTTTACTTCAACTTGAGTAATATTATTTTGAAGTAACGCTACTCTTACTTGAGTACAATTTTTGGCTACTCTACACACCTCTGTTAACTGGTGTATTTTGTAACTTTGAGAAAGTAAGTATTATTCCTTTACTTTCTGGATGTATTTACAATTCGTTTGGTATGCTCTTGAGTCTTTCTTTAAGATGACTACTGGTGTTAATATATCCTTAAAGGATAAAGATGTTTTGCTCTTTTATAATGGTAAAGTGGAATACAAAAGTTAGTATATTGATTTGGAGACTGAGACATACTGAGCACATCCTTGCAAACGGAAGAGAAGTGGCCGAGAGTATTTATGCTTTCTGTGGTGTAAGAGTTTTTTGGTTGCTGCTAAGGAGTTGTGCTGGAGATTTTAAAGCCTTTTTTCCCTTTAGATGAGTTGTTTTGCTTTTTTGTTTTCACCCACACAGAAGCAGAAGAAGCTGAGTGTTTGGGGGACCATTTGGAATTGTTTCTTATACTTGTACTTGTTATTTGTATTCAAACTAGCATTGCCAATGCAGGGCAGTATACAGCAGTAGTGACACTGGCATCTCAGCAAGAAATAACTAGCATCATATCGATGAATAGTTAGTTATAAATAACAGAAACAATGATTCCATAATGGCAAAAAAGACAACGGCTGACTTTAAAGAGATAAATATGGGCTCAGTGCCACACAGACAGGCGGCCTGCGTTAAGATACCGGTCAGGCACAAGGTAAAGGGTGCACACTGTCCAGGGATATCAACCTCAGAATTGGAAGTGTCCAACTGTTTTCAGGTCCTTGTGGAGCTGGACAGTATCTCTAAATATTCTGACTTGGTAGGCAGGCAAGAGGTCCCCTTCAGTTCCCAGAAAGAGGGAGGTAGTGATATTTGGGGACCCAATCATTATAGGAATTGAAGTGTAGGTTTGCTCCATAGACAGAGAGTCTTACGCAGTGTGTTGCCTTCTGGGTGCAGAGATGGGAGACCTCCTGGAAGGGATGATAGGCTTTTGGCCAGAGCAGAGGTGGATCCAGTTGTCATTGTCCATGTTGGAACAAATGACATACATAATGTAGTCTGTCAGTTCTGTGATCCAAATGTAAAGAATTAGGTTCCAGGCTGAGGAGCAGAACAGAAAAGGTAGATTTCTCCAAAGTTCTGCCTGTGCTACATGCCAGTCCAGGTAAGATTAAGGAGATCAGTAGGCTTAACGTGTGGCTCAGATTTTCGTGTAGGGTAGAAGGGCACAGGTTTATGGGGCACTGGGACTAGTTTTGGAACAGATGAGACCTGTTCTGCTGCAACAGTTAACATGTGAACTGGAGGGTCAACAATGTCGTGGAGGCGTATGAGTAGGTTAGTTGAGGATTCTTTAAACTACAATATGGAGGAGCAGGGAGTTTTGGACAGACCAGGTTTAGAACTGCACATGGAGGAACAAACAATATTGTAAAAATAAAAATGCATATTAATGTCAATTCTAACCCCGCATTTAAATGCAAAAATAAAACGAGCAGCACATTTACAATAGCTTATCTTAATGCTAGAAGTATCAAAAATAAAACAAGTGAGTTGGAGTTATATGTAGTGGAGTGTAATTATCATATTACAGCAATAGTAGAAACCTGGCTAAATAACAAAGATGAGGATGAGTATAACATAGAGGGATACACATTTTATAGGAAGGATAGAGAGAACAGAAAAGGAGGTGGGGTTGGTGTTTATGTCAAACAGAATTTAAATGCAAGTCCTTTGCCTTTGGACAATAAGTTCTATCTTATTGAGGACATGTAACTTCACCTGGATAGCATCAGGAATGAGGTCTTATTTTAGGAGTGTCTTATAGACCAACTAATGCAGACAGTAATTTCAATGCATATCTTTTTAGTAATATTAAAATGTCAAGTTTACAGGAAGATATTATAGTCATGGGGGACTTTAACTTCCCAACTATTAACTGGGATAACATTGCAAACAGCACAGCACAAAAATAGGAGTTATTAGAAGTAATCAATGACTGTTTTTTTAACACATTATGTTAAAACATCAATGTGGGTTGAAGCTTGCCTGGATTTCGTATTTTGTAATAATCAGGAGATAACTGAAGGTGTATAGCTGATTGAACCATTAGGTTTAAGTGACCATTATATAATACAGTTCTCAGTATTTTGGAAGAGCACAGATGCAAAGATTAAAACTGTTAAGTTTAACTTTGGTAGGGAAATTTTGAGCATATGTAGCAAAGTCTAAAGAGGATAGAGTGGGATAACCTTTTAAGTGTGGAGACAGTCGAGGCAGTGGAACAGGTTTAAAAACATTTACATATAATGTAACACAGATAAATATATAAATTTGGAATTAGCAGGAAATTTAAAAATATTCTACATTGGATTAATAAAGAGTTAAAAAAAGAAGCTGCAAAGGATAAAAACAGCTGTATAAGGGGATAAGACTAAAAACTCCAGTGTGAATCATAGGGTGTATGAGAACATGAGGGAAACCATTAAGAAGGATATTAGTGAGGCTAAAAGGCAGTATGAGAGGCATATAGCAGATAAGGCAAAATATGACCCAAAGAGATCCTTTCAGTATTTTAGTAATAATAATAATACATTTTATTTATATAGTGCCTTTCCCATGCTCAAGGCACTTCACAAAGTTTAAGAAAGAACGGCAGGGTATACAGTGTACAGTATAGCATTTTACTAAACCAGATAAATAAATAAAGAAGAGTAAGATAGTAAATTTAGAGAAAAAGCCTAACAGACAACATAATTGATGGTTTAGTACACACACATACAGGTTACATGAGTATCTTGACATAGTGGTAAACTGAGAGAAGGGTAATAAAGTCAGGTAGAGCTAAAAGCCTTTTCTGAACAGATGAGTTTTGAGTTGTTTTTTAGAAGAATTCATGGAGTCAGCTGACCTGATTAATTTTGGTAGGTCATTCCAGAGTCTGGGCGCAATACAGCTGAAGGCCCTGTCATCCATGAAGTGTAGATTAGTGTGGGGCACAACAAGATTGCCAGAATCAGAGGACCTTAGTGGGCTGACAGGCACATAATGATGGAGAAGGTCACTGATGTAGTTTGGCGCAAGGTTGCTTAAGGCTTTGTAGGTTATTAATAGAATTTTATATTCGATTCTGTAAGACACGGGGAGCCAGTGAAGGCGGAGCAGGATTGGTGTTATGTGCTCGCTGCTGCTGGTTCGAGTAAGGACTCTTGCAGCCGAGTTTTGAATAAGCTGGAGCTGTGATATAAGATTAGAAGGGGCACCTGCCAGTAGGGAATTACAATAATCAATGTGGATGTGATAAAAGCATGGACAAGATTCTCAGCATTAGAAAAGGAGAGGAAGGAGCGAACACGTGATATGTTATGGAGGTGAAAGTAAGAAAGTTTCTTAATGTGATTTATGTGGGCGAAATAAGAAAGGGAGGAATCAAAAATGACACCAAGATTCTTTGCAGTAGAGGCACGTCTGATGAGATCACTGCCAAGATGGACTGGGAAGGAGCTCATTTTATTTAGTTGCACTTTAGTTCCAATTTGCAGGAGTTCAGTTTTATTGCAATTTAGTTTTAAAGAGTTCTGCTCCATCCAGGTATTAATTTCACTGAGGCAGGTTGTGAGCTGAGAAAGCACTGATGAAGTTCCACTTTTAACATTGAAATAGAGTTGACTATTGTCTGCATAAAAATGATAATCCAGTCCATAGCTACAAATAATATGGCCAAGGGGAAGCATATAAATACAGAAAAGCAGAGGACCGAGGACAGAGCGCTGAGGAACTCCTTGTGTGACTGGCGCTGAGCTGGATTTGCTGTTGCCAAGACTAACAAACTCTTGCCTATCAGTCAGATAGGACTTGAACCATTGGAGGGCAGTGCCAGAGATACCCAGCATGTTCTCCATTCTGGACAGTAGAATGTCATGTCTGACAGTGTCAAATGCTGCACTGAAGTCTAATAGAATTAATATGCTGGTTTGTCCAGAGTCTGCTGCCATAAGCAAATCATTGGTTACCCATAGCAGAACAGTTTCACAGCTGTGCTGTGGCCTGAAACCAGACTGAAAGGGTTCCATCAAATTATTACAGGTTAAGTAATTGGTGAGTTGGGAGGCTACAACACGCTCAGGAACTTTTGGTAGAAAAGGTAAGTGGGAAATAGGCTGAAAATTGTTAAGACTGTCAGCATCAAGACCAGACTTTTTTAACACTGGGGTTACAGAAGCAATTTTAGAAGTGAGCGGCACAGAGCCAGTGTCAAGGGATGAGTTTATTATTGTTGTAACAGTCGGGATTATGGCATTAAGGCAGGATTTAAGTAGTGTGCTGGGGATGGGATCCAGTACACAAGTAGTCGGCTTCATCTTACAAAGCAGGTTATTAACAAACACAGATGTGACTGGTGAGAACTTAGAGAAGGAGCTGGATGGAGTAGGAAAGCAGGGAAAGATATAAACAAATAATGTATTTATGTTAGTTGAATTATTTAGATCTTTAATTTTGTTATGAAATAAGTGGAGGAATTTCTCACAGACTTCAGCAGAAGAGGTAGTTGGGCCAGATGCGGGTTCGAGTAGTTTATTAACTACAGAGAACAAAACCCTTGTGTTGTCATAGCCACTTTCTATTATTCTGCCAAAATGGGTGTTCTTGGCAGGACTTGGTGCTTCTCTGTAAGCTCTTTGGTGGTCAGAGAAAGTCTGGATGTGCACGGTGAGGCCAGTCTTATGTGACATTCTCTCAAGGTGTCGGCCAGTTGCTTTCATAGATCGCAATTCTGAGTTATACCAAGAAGTTGAACACATAAAAGATAACCTCCTTATGTTTTAAAGGAGCTGTTTTAACTAATGCTGAATGAAGGGCTGAGTTATAGTGGTCAACAAGACTAGTGTTGATGGAATAGGTGAAGACAGTAAAAGATCAGAAATGGAGCCAGAAAGAATAGAGGGACAGATATTTTTAAGGTTTCTATAAGAAATTTGATGTTTAGAGGTAAGAGGAGGGAGAGATAATGAGACAGTGAAAAGTACTGCTTTATGGTCAGAGAGTCCCAAATCAGTGCTGTAAATATTGGCAACTGATAGTCCAGAAGTACAGATTAGATCCAATATATGAACCCCAGAGTGGGTGGGAAAATCAATATGTTGTGTCAAGTCAAAACAGTCCCGTAAGGATAGGAATTCATTTCTCAGTTTAGATGTAGTAATGTCAATATGGATGTTGAAATCACCAAGAAGGATAACTCTCTGGGAGTAGGCGCTTAAGTGGGTTAAAAGTTTTGTCAGATCAGATAAGAAGGATGCATTGTATTTTGGAGGACAATAAAGAACAATGAGTGAGACAGGACCTGATTCCATTATTAGTTTAAGAGCCAGACACTCGAAAGACAATGGACAGTCAATTGGGATTCTTTTGATGTGTAAATCCATTCTGACAATTAGTCCACCGCCTTGTCTTGAGCTGCGAGGCTCTGTGAGGAAAGCATATCCAGGAGGTGTTGCCTCCGCGAGAGACGTAAATTCATTCGGTTTTTGCCAAGTCTCTGTTAAATACAGTATATCAAGTTTGGTGTCAATGATGAATTCTGACAGCACCAATGCTTTGCCATTAAGAGATCTTGAATTAAACAATACAATATTAGTTAATGAGGCTTCTTTTTGCACAGAGCCGTGATCGGAGTTTATTTTCACATACAGTACTTTAAATTTGGCACACTGACACTTCTATTTCCAGGGTCATGAGTAGGACGGCATATTCCTGAGCAAATGTCGCTGGTGGTCTTTTCATTCACTGCCCGGCAGTGGCGGTGACCTGACCCACGATGTACATATTTCGAGTGTGCAAAATACCAGTGTCATTAAGGATGTTCCAGTCAGACCATTTGCTCTGGACAAACTGTTTAATATGAAGAAGTTTGTTATGAGAGTATTTTAGCATGATACTGAGCAATACTTATCTGATAGCAGTGGAGAAGCAACACAGCACAGCGGAGCCGGTAGGACAGGCGGGTGCGGTAGCATAGATTAGCGGCGATAGTAAAGCAGCAGAAAGCATAGCAGGAGGAGGTAGCAGGATTTGGAGGTTCCAACATACAGTCATAAACAGTAACGTTGGGTATTACAGGTGTGATCACCCCAGAGCCACAAGCCAGGTTGATATAAACATCAGATCAGTTCTTAGTCATCGAGTACAGTAAAATGAATCGGGAGCAGACAAGCATAGCAAATATAATCAAGGAGACAGATCATCCTAGGCTCCTAGATCGCCAGGTACAAAGAAATGTTCATAGGTCTTGTCCCATGTTCCACAGATTCAGTTGTTCCCAGTCAAAGTAAAGACCATAAAATCTGTAAAAATTAAACCAAATGCATACAATTCAAGTCAGCTGCATCCACAAACTATACGTACAATAAAGAAAATAAAAAAAGCGTAAGAAAGTGTAGGATTAAGGCAATTTTGCAAAAAGTGTTGTTAACTGGGCGGAGCGGCAAAAGCCTGCGTGCGCCAGCGTCCCCTCCCTGAATGTTGAAGTAGTAAAAGAACAGTCAAGGAGGAGGAGAAGTGCATTAGGAACAGTAAAGGGGAATTAAAAAATACAGGCAGTGAAATAGCAGATGCTCAAAATTTGTATTTTTCTGAGGTCTTCACATGCGAGGAAGTAGATAAACTGTTAGTGGTAAAAAGGACTACCAAGGATGTACTGAGGGATTTGGAAATTGAAGAGGGAGAAGTAGTGCAGTGCTTAGATTAAATAGTCTGAAATCAAACAAATTTCCAGGACCAGACAATATTTACCCTGAAGTTCTTGAGGTTAGTGAGTACATATATAAACTCTTGAAGTGTATTTTAGGAAGTCACTGTGCACTAGGGAAATTCTGAAGGACTGGAAAATGGCAAATATTATTCTGTTAAATAAAAAGGGCAGATACAAGAAACTTGAGGCCAGTAATCTTAACATGCATCACAGGAAAATTAAAGGAAGGAATTATTAAGGATAAGATTGAGCAACACATGGCAAGAGAAGGAATTTTACTGAACTGTCAGCATGGGCTCAGAAGTGGGTGATCATGTTTTACCAACATACTGGAATTCTATGAGGAAGCAACAAAAGGGAATGATCAAAGTGGAGCATATGATATTATTTATCTGGACTTTCAGAAAGCGTTTGATAAGTAACACATGAGAGGTTGAGTATCAAACTAAAAGAAGTGTGAGTTTTGGGTGATATTTGTAGGTGAGTGCAATATTGGCTCAGACATAGGAAGCAGAGGGTTATTGTTTGAGGAACCTCTTCGGAATTGGCTTATGTTAAGAGTATTGTGCCACAAGGGTCAGTTACAGGGCCGCTACTATTTTTAAGATATATAAATGATCTGGATAGGAATATAAATAACAAGCTGGTTATGTCTGCAGATGATACCATGATAGGTGTATTGGCAGATAATCTGGAATCCATTGAATCATTACAGAGGGACTTGGACAGCATACAGGTTTGGGCAGATTTATGGCAGATGAAATATAATGTCAGTAAATGAAAATATTACATGTTGGAAGTAAAATTGTTAGGTTTGAATACACAAAGGGAGGTCTGAAAATAAAAAAATGTACACTTTATGAGAAGAATTTAGGAGTAGTAATGGACTCTACACTATTAACTTCTAGACAGTGTTCAGAAGCTATTAAGATAGCTAACAGAATGTTAGGTTATATAGCATGATGTGTAGAGTACAAGTCCAAGGAGGTTATGCTATAGCTTTACAATGCACTGGTGAGGCCTCATCTGGAGAACTGTGTACAGTTTTGATATCCAGGCTTTAAAAAGGACATAGCAGCGCTAGAAAAGGTCCAGAGAAGAGCAACTAGGCTGATTCTAAATTAATAAAAGTATTCTGAAATGTGAATAAAAATAAACAAAAGCTGCATGAAATGTTAGCATAAATAAATAAATGTGTCACAAAATGTTTTTTGGTGCTTATTGATTATTTTTTGTATTTTGTCAGTGATATTCCTTCAACTGCATCATTAAATATTGCTTAAAATAAAACAGTCAGTTTTCACTTCTCAAAGTTGACAGGGTGGGCTCTAGCACATATTGTGTTTTGGTTGGTGAACTGACTTCTGTAGTTTGCTCATGCCTAATTCATTGTGTCTGTATTGGAGATGGAAGTAAATGAGACAGCACATGAATTAATTAGAAAAATGCTTACTACTGCTGATGAAATGGATTCTGCTGAAGTTATCATATATTTCAGAGAGAAAATTGAAGATTTATCAGAAGAAATAACAATGTTGGCTGCCTTTTTAGACTATTTATTGATGAAACTATTTTTAAAAACATCAAAGGACTGGTGCAACAGACTAGACTACACACCAGTTCAGGTGACGAAGTTACCTGCCCTGAATGCCCATCCTTAGACATTCCAACTGAGTCAAAAAAACAGTTTTTTTTATGCAGTTTAAAAGTACTGCATAAAAAAATGTCATGACACATTTATTTATTTATGCTCACATTTCATTACATATTTAATTATTTATTTATGCACACATTTCATGCAGTTTTTATGTATTTGTGCATTTATTTATTCATTTAATTTTGTCCATAATATTCCACCATAGAAAAATGCTTTGTCAATAAATAAATAAAAACAAACAATAAAATAAACACATAAATAAGCAAACTATTGTAAAGCATTGAATCAACTTACATCAATTTATTTGAACCTTTTAATGTTATTTGTGTGTAACATTTAGGAAATATTTGTTTTCACAGTTTTTATGTTTTACATTTTTTAATTGAAAATTTTCAGAATATTACAATGTATATTATATTTACTAAAAATAAAAAATCTCTCTATTATAAAAAAAAATCTCGGGAGGGAGACTAGGGAGACGAGACGTGATGTTTTCGGAAGACAATTTGATGTCCCGCGAGAGACACTTTAATGTCACGCGAGACAAGGCCCCCCTACCCCCCCTTCACAATGCGATCGGCAGAGATGTGAAGTGGCAAAAGGACAGCTGCTATACAGGCTTTTAAATGATCGATGCTCTGTGCGACAAGCAGTACATGCAGTGTGCCAACAGCAGCAGCAACAAGCCAGCAGATGATCCAACCGCTTCTCCTTAGCATGTGTTCAGCCGCCCACCCCCCCCACCCTTCACAACGCGAGCAGCGTTATACATCCTGTGAGAAAGATATTTAACCACGCCTGGGGCCGGAAATATAGGACAAGTATTGTTTTTACAAAAGTTTTAAGGTAAAAGTGAAAATAATGCATATGTAACAATTCCCATGAAAATAACAATCTCTTTAAATTGCACATCCGGTAAACCAAACCTGGGGGTGGGTGAGCTAAGTGAGCAGGGACGGAGTCCCCGAGTTATTAAAAAGAACACCTCAAGAGGATCAAAAGGAGAGGGTCGGGTGTCAGTGTCAGACCTTGAAGAAAAGCTGTGAAGGAAAGGCTAGTGCAATATTCTTGTGAATGGGGGACGTACATGATGAACAGATGCATTTCAAATGTTTACCATGTCTTCCTTGTGTTTCGATGGCCTTTGGCATCATATTCAGCCCTTCATTCTTCATTCCGGCACCCACGTTTATAAGAAGTTTACTAATAAACTAATAAACTGCAGTATACTGTATGAGGAGTCATTCACCTCTGAAGAATTACCACCCGTATGGAACAAATGCACAACTACCCTCAAGCCAAAACCTCAATAAGACACTCAGTTGAGTGATAATTGGTGCCCCATTACCCTACTTAATAATGATTATAAAATTATTGCTTCAGTCATAGCTAGACATCTTAAATCAGGCCTAGACAACATTATTAGTCATTAACATTATTATTGGCTTTATGAGAGGACATCACATTTCAAATAATATTTATCTGATATTGGACCTTATTATTTAACAGAATGGTTAGATGGTGATCCATTGCTATTATTTCTTGGTTTTCACAAAGTATTTGATGCTATTAGTCATACTTACATACACTTTACATTTTAATTTAGATGATTTCTTTCTTAAGACCATTAACGCTCCATATAAATGTATCAACAGTTCAGTAACTTGTCACATAGATTTAATGCTACAAGAGTGTCACAATAATTGACAAATAGTCCAAAAAAAAGTTTTGGGGCAGCCACCCCTATATTATATCCTGGCTGCAAAATAGGATTAAATGTTGTACAGATGTGTAATAATCGGAGTCCAAAGAATATCTATGTTATATATTTTGGACTATACAAAACATTTATTTATTTATAAATGCCCTAAAACTCTCAAGGATTTTGTCTTGATTGTTACTTAGACTGTGTAAATAAACATCAGACGACATATTGTGTCTGATCAATGAATATGTTTTGAATCTAGTGTAACTCGCGTGCACCGCAGGGTTTATTTAGATTAGTGGTTTCCAACCTTTTCTATGCTATATACCCTAGAAACTCTTTGATTTATATTTGCACCCCCTACAACAGTAATTTCACATTTGAAGATGAAGTCAAATTACTAATTTTTGAATCATGAATTACATCACTGAATCAGTTCACTGAATGAACTGAACTCAAAAAATAACTTTTTAACTGGGCATAAAGTTTAAATATAATTTGAGCAATATGCCATTGTTAATAGTTGGATTGGATGTCCCTTTTATGCAACTGGTGCTGGCTTACTGCTAAGCAATTAAAGCACAGCCAACAGAACTTTGTCTCCTGATAACACCTGAACTGCAGTTCAAAAACAGATGCGACACACAGTTAAAATTGCTGTGCTGCTGCCAGGACCGCCAGAAGGAGAGATGAACTGAGATTAAGCCGGTGCTGCCTCCAGGTCAGTCCTCCTTGCCCCAAACCAGTAAAAAGGTCAATCAAACCTTGAAATTGGTGAAGTTTCACAATCAGAGCTAACACAGAAATCAATACAACTTCTTTCTACAGATAATTGCAAGGTCCAAATTCAATTCTCTTAAAAACGTTATTCTTTACAATACACACAGACCACAACAAGACACCCACGAGAATGTGCATTTCTGTGGCTCATTCACAGGTCACAGCTGCCCGCGCAATGCTTTATTGTTTTCATACTACAGAACAAGAGTACTAATTAGTAAATGACCTACAAATGACCGCACAATGCAAGACATCCACTGCACCATGATAAAGTCGGACAATGCAATGCAGTCTTATACTCAACATTTCTCCTCTGCACATGTCCAAACCAGCGCAATCTCACCTCTCTGACTTTGTCTCCCAACCGTCCAACCTGGGCTGACCCTCATTTCTAATCCTGTTCATCCTCATCACGACCAATACAAATCTTAGCATCTTTAACTCTGCTACCTCCAGTTATGTCTCCTGCTTTCTGGTCAGTGCCACCGTCTCCATATAACATAGCTGGTCTCACTACTGTCCTGTAGACCTTCCCTTTTACCCTTGCTGGTACCCATCTGTCACAAATTACTCCTGACACTCCTGCATGCTCAGCAAAAAAAAAAAAGGTAAAAGAGTTAGATAATACATATTTACACAAAAAAAGGTTACAGGATATATATCAAACCTTAATCATTATCTCTGATATTTCTTATTGAAACGTCATATGGCACTAGGAAGAAAGGAGTTTCTGGAGCGATTTGTGTGAGTTTTCAAAGCGACTATCCTTCCTGATTTACTGAAGTTTAGTTCTACATGTAATGGATGACTGTCATCAATTGTGATGATTTCCAGTTTCTTTGACATTGCCCTCTGACACACACTAGTCAAATCATCTACATCAGCCCCAATAACTTTAGCTGCATACTTCGTAATCTGCTGGAGCTTTAAACCAGGCAATGTAACTGAAAGTGATCACAGACTGGATTATACTGCGATAAAAGGAAAACATGAGGTCCTTGTCTACTTTAAATAGTTTTAAGTTTATGGATGAGAAATAAGCGCTGGTTGCATTTAGAGAATAATTTTGTTGTACTGTATTTGTATTCTAGTTAAGATTGTTATCTAGGTTAGTTAGTATTTATATTCAGTCACTATTTCTACCTCCTCTCCCAGAACTACAATGGGTGAACATACAGATTTCTGTCTCTTAAGGTAAGGCACCCTGATCCTTAACTAATATTGAACGGTGTAGACAATATATATATATAAGATATATATAAAATACATAAGATAATATATATATATATATATATATATATATATATATATATATATATATATATAAGCGGGTATCAAAAATATGTGGATTGATGGGTACTTTTTACGGGCTCCAAACTAATCGGCCAATCTCCTTTACTGTAAACGTTAAGTACGTATATCGCAGTGTGCGCATGCGCAAGGAAATTTCACAGTGAGCGGAAGTTTCGTGCTTCAGGCCTTCCGGTTAGGAGTGCGCCGTAGGCATCGACACAGACGAACATGGCGAAGATTGCCAAAACACACGAAGGTAGGAAAATGTTAATATTTTTCTTTTGATTTTCAATTTAATGACTTGGTGATATTAGCAATTGTTTAACAAAGCAGCAATTTCAAAATACTTGTTTGCATTTAAGTACAACCTGGTATTTGGCTGAGCCGACTTTGTTTCCTTACTGAAAGCAGATAATGGCGTCTAACATTGATCTCGAGTGTTAATTGGCGATTGAACCGGGAGCGTTTGCAATATTTAACAGATATCAACTTCTTCCAGTGTAAATTCATCACAGAAATAAATTTTGATAAAAAGGAATTGTTCATTTTACATAGTTTCTCTCAAAGAGTGTATACATCAGGTGCGCACCTATTTATTGAGAGGGCAAATTTCGCAGGCACCACGGTGGCTTTACAACATACTACTTCTGTAATAAAAGCAGTGTTTACAGTTGTAAGGCCTATTTGTAAGAACCTTAACATGGCATTTATCTTTTCAACATATTTTATCGATTGCTTTATTTCCTTTGACTGTAGATATTTTCCGAGAAGGTTTTTATGTTTTTTTTGTGGAATGTAGATCAGATATTTCCGAATAATAAATACAGTATATACAGTGCATCTTTACAAAGAATGCAGAACGTCGTTTTTTAAACAGTTAAATGTTGCAGTATTTTAAAATTCCAACAAGGTGGCTGTTTGTGATATGCTTGAAACAGGGTGTCTGGCAAAAGTCGCTTTTATCACCGGTATTGGCCATTTAGGTGTCTTAAACAGCTTTGCATCACACACACACACACACATATATATTTACTGTATAGAGAGAATGAATGTTACCCGCATGATTGGCATTTTGGAGGAGAAAGCAAGAGGTGTTTATAATAAAGTGGTGCTCCAGTAGCGTTCAGAGCTGACTTCACGACCGTTTCTAGTGTTTTTTAGTTTTGAGCCTAACACGTGCTCTGGCCGGATGCAGAGTTCAACATGCATTTATAGAGCTCTTCGGGTTTTTTTCAGAAGTCCGAGGAACTATATATTGTTGGACTTTCTTGACTATAGTTTAGATGTGTTGTTTTTCCGTTAAGCATAGTGGTGGTGATTACAATAAATGTATAGTTGTTGAGTCTCCAGATCAGCTTGGTCGATGTAGATATACTGTATTAATAGATAATATCTTGGAGCTTGAAGCCTGTGACAAAGTTTTTGGTTTACTGACATAAAGGGAGAATTTGTTGTGGCACCCCATTATCAGCAGGCAAGTTTTTTTTTTTTTTTTTTTTTTTTTTTTTTAAATAAGGTCTTTTGTCGTGTATTGTTGTGCTACTTGCAAATTTCATGATGCAGGACTGGCTGTGCCAGGCTACACAGTCATGGATTAACAGGAAGAATAGTAGGGAACACAACATGCTGCCCTATGATGTGCCTGTGTTGAGGATCAATGTGGAGCAAGTTGGTGCTGCCAGTTTGCACATGCATGTCTTTCATTTATGTGTAAGGTGGCTCTGCGCCTCTACCCTAGGTCCGTGACAATCAGACTAGATTGCATTATTGTATTAACTGCTGAACTTTAGTGTTCAAGTACTACTTTGGCAAGGCAGATTTTATTATCCAGGTGTGCTAGAATGTGAGGAAGTGCAAGGAATGTGGTATTTACTGACTTTTGTACAGCCATTAGACTTGATTTTGTAATACGCAAACTACAGTCCAAACTGTTTCAAATACGACTTAAAGTGTGTGCTTTCAGTGGAAGTGAGTTCCTCTTGACAGTGAGCGACTCTCCATGCTAGTGTTTAGATCTGGATGGTGTATTTGCCCAAATACATTAGCCCTAGTTTGTGCTTGGTGTGTGGATGTGTTTGTGTGTGTCCTGCGGTGGGTTGGCACCCTGCCCGGGATTGGATTTCTGCCTTGTGCCCTGTGTTGGTTGGGATTGGCTCCAGCAGACCCCTGTGACCCTGTGTTCGGATTCAGCGGGTTGGAAAATGGATGGATGGATGGATGTACCCAAATTAGAAGTCTAATTGTATTCTCGTACCATTGCTCGCTTACTGAAGGGTCAGCAAGCATTTTTCATGACATTACACGTGTAATTTGTGAGCTTGCCCTTGTCGATCAAACAGAGGAAGCTCTGCAGTTTACTTGTACTTTACACTGTAGGAAGATAAATAAATAAATCAAGGTAAATAACATTCGATCTGGCTTTTATATCAGTAACATATACAAGTTTCTTATGTAAAGACATCACAAAACATAAGCAAAAACAGCAGTTTGCACGATACGCTGGTGAATAAAAAAAAAAATTCTAGCCTTTACAAGTACCATACCTTTACACCAGCTGTTACAGTCTCAAATCAAATGTATATTTTTATTGTATAATAGTAACAATAAGAGCAGCTCACTATTCAAAATGTTAATTTTGGAATGTGGGGAGGCTCGAACCTGAGACCTTTCGAATAGGAGTCAGTAGTTCTTACCGCTGTACTACCAAATAAGTCACAGCAACAAGCCACACTAACACGATTTCTTTTTCTTCGGTTATAGTCTTGAATAAAAGCACACTTGTTCTGTTATATTTGTACCTTTTGTGAAAGTGCTTATTGATATTTAGACTTCAGTCTTCTCACATTATACATTTCATGTCAAAATTTTGTCGTTAGTACTAAAACAGGAAAAAAAGTTTATCTTTTGGGTATGTGTTCAACATTTCTTGCATTTCCTGTCATCCTATATTTACATAAATCTTTGTAGACACGGAATGCAAGTGAAATGCATGTGTTCCATATAACAATATATTTTTTAGCCTGTACAACTCTTTGTACCTGACTCCCTGACAAGGCTTCAGTTGGGAGAGGTTTTTGCTGATTCTGTAGCTGTTGGGGGGGTGGTATAGCAGGCTGCTTGGGCTTCTCGATACATTTACAAGACAAAAGACACTGAATGGAGAGGTGCAAGCTGATTTAAGGTGGGCCGGATTTACGAGTTTTTTCGTAAGTTTTGGTAATTCTAGTGTTAAAATGTAAAATGTCACAATAGGAGATTACTGACCTCTAAAACATTTGTAACATATGATCATTGGCATATGATTGCAGCCGTCAATACGTCTGCCTTAATAAGGATATTAACACAACTGCAAGGTGTGCATGACCTGCCTGAGTGGATAAAGTTTCTCAAGAATATGCTGAAGGTGAATTTAGCAACTTCAGCATATACTAAAAAATAGTAGGTTCTGAAAATGAAAGGCCAAGTACATGATATGCTATTTGGTGAGCACTATCTCTCCAACTTCTTGCCTGGCAAAAAATGGGTAACTATGCAAAATTCATATAAAAGTGAGTCATGGTTTATTTGATTAAAATTTTTTGCAGGCTATTTGGGAACACAATACTTGTGCGTTACAGTAGTTGTATGGATTGATTTATTTACCACTTGTCCAAACTGATTTTTTCTCCTAGTGATAATGCAATTTATACAAAAAATATTTATTATTGCATTCACCTAAGTGAAACATAAATCAACCTCTGTAAGATTTTGTTTATGCGAGTGCAATGTACTGAATGTCATGAACCACAACTATGATGAAAATGCTTGCAAAGGCAATAAACAATCTAAACCTGCAGGTGATATCATTCCAGGAAATATCAGTGACTGATGTTTTCTCTTTCATTCATGTTAATATATAGAAATTTTTTTCCACCAGTGGTGGAAGCACCACACTCTACCAGTTACAGTATCTGTTGGAAGTATTCTTTGCATTGCTTTGCTGATTGTGCATGTTTTATAATGTGAAAATGTGCTAGAAGACTGTTTAAATTATGTTCACTGAAATTTCACTCCTGTTTCACCAGAGAGCTTAATTTTAGTAGTTTTTGTTCCTGACAGCATTTTGACATGAACAAGTCTTGAGTAGAATTTAGGCTATACATTACCATATTAGTATTGGTAGGCAATACCTGTATAGTATTGTTTTTATTGTAGTTACTCTGGACAGTAGATGTGCACATTGAGTTAGATTTCCCGCAGATTTGTTTGAGTTCTGGGTATTCACGTTTATTTAATATCCTATTTCAAGTTACAGTGTATCAGTGATCAGCAGTGTGCCACTTTCTACTGAGTGTTACAGAAAGCTGTATGAAAGGTACAAGAGGGAGAGCAGACTAATGTCATCTTTTGTGCAGCCATTCCATCTACTACTCATGTTAATTCCATCGATGGGCTCATGCCTTCAACTTCTGACCTCTCGGGTCCGTCTGTTTCAGTGAAGTTAAAGATGCAGAAAGTGTGGATTCTCCAGCAATGGGGTTCAAAGAAATCTGTGCCTCTTCCTCTTTTTCTTCTCCATCACAAACCTGCTTAGTGCTGCAATCATTACACAACAGCGGCGTCTAGTGGTATGGCTTTTATTAGGAGATGATGACGTTTAGGGTGACCATACATCTTCTGTTTCCCGGACATGTCCTCTTTTTGATTCTTAAAATATTAGTTTGGCTGGGTTTCATGGTATTCCTGAAGTTGTCTGTGATACAGTTTTGCTCATTACTCAGGCTGTGTAAACAAACAGACCAACATATTTTGTTTCATATACTACAAATAAATATTTTGGACTTGCCTATGGCACAATGATGTGTTATGCGTAGCAGATGTTGGTTGAAAATGCAGGGATTTCCTTAAAGAAAAGCATGCCTAGCCATTTGACAGAGCTCCATATGATTGAACACTCATTTTAAGTACAAAGCATACCAAAACAAAATTCACACTCCATTTCACTTTACTCTGTGCTCTGTGACAATAATGACCCTATAAACCTAAAATATAAAGTAACTTTTGTGCAAAGCCATCCATATTCATTTATTTATTTACATCAAAGATTTGCGCCAATTCCTGGCCTTTTTATTTCCTACCTGACAGCCTTATTGGCTCGTTAGCTGTGGGTCCTGATTGGATTAATAAAGAAATTATTATTTTTAATTTCTAGAAAACTAAGACTTTTCTGCTACAACAACATTGGGAACAGATGTGATGGGGACACATCTAAGATTTCACCAGAAAGTCGAATTTTGGGAATTTCGTTGCTTTCTCTATCCACCATGCTGGAGGACTATTCTCGAGAGCAATGCAAGAAGCACTGCATTTGAGTGTATCATTAAACTGTTCCATTATGATAAGCTTTGCGCTTTGTAGGTCCCAATAGAGTCCGATCTGAAAACATACCTGCAGAATGCACTGTTATATTTATGAAACAGTGTTGTGATTTGCCATACTTGTGTAAGGATGTGATTCAAGTGTGTGTGGAAAAACACTTAACCTGCTGACTCGGCTCACTTTCTCATATGTTGATGCCTATGTTGTATGCCAACAACATTCACCTTCATATTTCTAAAATCAGTGAATAATGGTTCAGCAAAATTGCAGTCAGTTGGCATTTTATACATTGTTTTTCAGTCATTTTTAATCCCTCTGCTTTTGAAGACTTTTTCGTTTGCCTTTTTTGTTTGCCATTCCAATCATCATGATATTGTAAATAAATCCACAATGCAAAGTAGAATTGCGTATTGGAAGTATTTTCCATCCATCCATCCATTATCCAACCCGCTGAATCCGAACAGGGTCACGGGGGTCTGCTGGAGCCAATCCCAGCCAACACAGGGCACAAGGCAGGAACCAATCCTGGGCAGGGTGCCAACCCACCACAGGACACACACAAACACACCCACACACCAAGCACACACTACGGCCAATTTAGAATTGCCAATCCACCTAACCTGCATGTCTTTGGACTGTGGGAGGAAACCGGAGCGCCCGGAGGAAACCCACGCAGACACGGGGAGAACATGCAAACTCCACGCAGGGAGGACCCGGGAAGCGAACCCAGGTCTCCTAACTGCGAGGCAGCAGCGCTACCACTGCGCCACCGTGCCGCCCTTGGAAGTATTTTTCATTGTGAAATTCCATACAGCAAAGTATTGTCTTATGTCTAATGCTAAGAGTTATAAACAGAATGTGGTTAATATAAAGCTCACAGAAGCACCTTACAGGCTTATGTTCACTCTAAAAAAGTACAAGACTTCTGTTAAGGGAGTGAATTCCTTGGTAAAAGTTTGCTTTTTGTGAGACCAAGTAAAACAGTTTGTTGTGACTGTTGCTGAGGACATTGTGATGTTTCAGAGTTATGAATCGTAATAGATCAATGTGCATTTGCCTTGATAAAGGAGATCCCTGAATTCGAAATAGACCAAACATTTTCCTTGTGCTTGCAGCAAAAGTGAAACAATAATTATTGGCTTTATTGTATCATATTGTGACACTGCAATTGATAGCAACAGTTAAGAACGTTAAAAAAAAAAAAGACAAATTTTGAAAGAACACAGTTTTTCCCTTTTGTCATGTGGAAGAGAAATATTAATCCTGAAACTTCAAAAATGCGGTTCATATTTTTGAAGAACCAATAAATACAAATTAAAATACATTTGCGATTAGAAAGATTAATAAACATTCATGTCTTTGGCTAGATTCTTGGCCACAAACTTTCTCCAATTTTTGCTGCTTTTTTATATATAATTCATCTCTCAATCTTAAAAAAAAATAAAAAATAAAAAAAATGCAAGGTCCACTTTATCCTGCCTCCTTCCTCCTGTAATGAGCATAAAAACCTATTTCTGAGCTGTGATTCATTTTCTTCACCAAGGTTCAGAAGATTAATGTCCCAGCCAATCGTTAATTTAAGCTTATGTACTACGTGTTTACGTATTTCACAAAAAACTTGTACTAAATGATGGATTGTTGATCATTTATTTGGATCAACTTACAAAAAAATACTCTTGTATGGGCGATGCAAAAACAGAATGCAGTTAACTTGACTTGTGTTTTTTTTAAATCTCATTGTTTTCTTGTCAGTCTGTGTAAAATTGTGTTTTAGCTGAGGTAGCTAAAAAAAGTGTAAATTTCTTTGTGATGTGTGCAGGTGGGATGTCCTTTAAAGGTGATCAATCTTTGGCTATGATGCAGACATGTTAACCATGGAGGCATGCCAACTTTGATTATATGTAGTGTATGTTAGCCAAGCATTCCAAAATGTACATTAAATACAAATAATTTAGAGAATGAAGACAAACTAAAGAGAGGCTAGCAAACATGCATCATCGTACAGTGAAATGACTCTCCTGATATCTCTCTCCTCTTATAAAATTGAAGCATGTTATTGTATGCTCTAAACATGTGTGTCAACTTCTATAGAGCTGCTTGATGAAACCTGTCGATTCTGTAGCATGTAAAGTAGAACATAATCTATAAATGCAACTTTTATTATTATTACTTGTGCTCTTTTAGTAATTAGCTAATACAAATTCTTCTCACAAACCTGTGTGCTGTAAACAACTAATTATTGAAATGATACTCAACAATTATTGACCCTCCATGATGATTTTTTCCCAGTCAGAATTGTTTCTGCCCAATGCAGTCAAACGTCAAGCAAAATTACACCTTTTATTGGCTAACTAGAAAGATTTCAATATGCAAGCTTTCAAGGCAGCACAGGCCTCTTGCCTGAAGAAGAGACCTGAGCTGCCTCGAAAGCTTGCATATTGTAATCTTTCTAGTTAGCCAATAAAAAGGAATCATTTTGCTTTACTTCTCATTGCATCCATAATGGCTAACATAGCACAACACCCTAGTATTTCTGCCCAATGAAAAAAAGTCCATCACACACTCGTGAGTTATTTATTGGTACATTGTGGTTTGTTTGAAGTTAAAAAAGCATTGAATATGGCTGAACTAACTGAAGATTCAAATGAC
Organism: Polypterus bichir lapradei; assembly: GCA_026402145.1. Classification (NCBI taxonomy): domain Eukaryota; kingdom Metazoa; phylum Chordata; class Cladistia; order Polypteriformes; family Polypteridae; genus Polypterus; species Polypterus bichir. The sequence continues at coordinate 26,615,352 of JANRMT010062815.1, forward strand.
GTAACTACAGTAATCAACTCAATTTGACACAATTCAAATGGATCATGAGTGTAAAAATATGTTAAAAATGAGTTCTGTTCTGCTTGTCTAGACAACTCAGTTCCAAAATGCATGATGAATGCTCATGTTTTCACGATGCAGACAGGTATGTTGATAATAATGACCCCAACTAGCCGTCTAAAAGTTTGACGAGACCAGGATTAATATGTAAAAACAGCTGTAAATTACCGCAATGATGTATAGCATGGCTGGACTACTACATAGATGAAATGAGTGCAAGGTAAAACAACTGATCATCTAGTTTTGAATGTAATTTGTTTGCTTTTGAATGAGACTTTTTTTCAATCTGTTTGATTTATATTCAGTTATTTTTCACAAATGTCACCTACTTTTTCACTACTAAAATGCTGCACTGACTGCAGTCTTTCATGTGCAGTCAGAAAACTGTTTTCGTTTTTTATTTATTTGATATAAATAATGCAAGAATCTTGTACTCTGAATGTGTGACAACTTGATGGGTTGTACGTTTATAAGAGAAAAGCATTATGGGAGATACTTGAATTAGTTTTTTTTTTTTTTGTCCTTTCTCTCTTTTTTCCTCAAGGGTTATGAATAATGTGTGCAATTAGCAACCACATTTGAAACCAGCAGGCTCTCTTGTGTGTCCCCATTTGAAATTGAAACAGTGTGGCTATATTAATTTTTTTTTTTTTAATTAAACAGATGGCTCTTTATGGAGAGTCATGTGCAGTGGGATTAGTATTTTTATTTAATTTTTAGTGTTTTTTCATTTGTTGTTTTTTGAGACAATAGTATATCATCTCTGCATATCACAAACCAGGGCTTGAATTTCATGCGCAACCAAAAGAGGGAATCTCTTCCAATCCCATACCCACAACCAACCCCCACACTACACCTCCCTCCAATGTAAAATTAAGCATACCCTTTATAAAGAAAAAACGTTATGGACTACCTGATTTATCTTGACATGTGCATGTAAAAAATGCAATTAATAACATTTTTACTACATTAAATGGAAAACAAGTACTGGTTAATTAAAATTAACGCTAAAAATAAAAATTCAAAAAGTTATATCATTGCTAAATGAATTATTAAATTCCAAGGTATTTTGTGATATTTTTGTTGAGAAAACACCTTTTTTGTCAAACTTGAGGATATTACACAAGTTAAGGATGTCTCACTTAAATAACCTTTATTTTCCAATCGCGGCTCAGTCAGTTCCTTGAATGGCAAGTGTATCTCATTAACTAAAGCTGGGCTCGGCCATCAATGATTATGTGTGCACTAGTGAGAAGAAAGCTATAAAGGCTCTGAGGCAATCCAGATCAGTGCCTAAGTACATTATGGTTCTGAACCTGTGCATTGTATGACTAAATATTTATGGTATTATTCACATAAAAATAATAAGTATTAATTTGTGAAATCATACTTGAAACATACATGTTCTGTAGCAGTATGAAGTGGATTTGGCAGCAGTTGAAAATTATATGCAAGAGCATACACTGTATTATATATTATTATGCAAACATATATTGCACATACATTGTGTTTGCCCCCATCATGATGTCAGATTGGGCAGTAAGACTGGTCATACATGTCAATTTCATGAAATGCCAAAAGGTTTGTGCCAACCTAAAAACTATTTGTTACACACAGTCTGAGCTGCCTTGCTTATCAGATTTTCAAGGACAAGGCATGCCATGCATGACCCCAAAAGCAAGCCTGACTTTTTATGCATTGAATGTAACCACACACATCTGTATTAAAATCATCTCAAAAACCAGTCCAGACTTGACAAATTTTGTGACAAATAGAGATGTCACAAAAACCATTACTTCGGTACCAAGGTTCCGAAAATGTAACTATACCAGCTTTTTTACAGTATTGGTTGTACTGTACTTGTGTGACTGCAAATAAAAAAAAATTTACTTCGAAAGGCACAATTAAACAGTACATGATAAAAACTGAGTAAAAAAGCACATAAAAATCACTCGCAGTTGTTTGTACAGCACTGCATCAACACAAGTTGAAAAGAAAAAGCAGAAGACATGTCTGGAAATGCTTTGTGTTTGCATGGGAAATGTTTCATGCTTGTTATTTATATAAAAAAAAAAAAAAAAAAAACAAATAAAGTAAAATATACACACACTAGCTTGCTTTAGTGCCACATTTACCCCATTATGGAGTTAATTCAGAAAACGATTTATGCACGCTTAAAATGTAAAATAACATTACCGGTCAAATGAGGTATAATTGTTTAACTCTTATTGTCACACATTTGTAAGGAGATGAAAACATACAGAGAGTAATCATTTTTAATAGAATCCTGCACCCTCCGGAGAAATGAGATTTTTACATATGTCCATCAGTTCAAGCTAGAGGTGTGCAAAATTGGCAAAAAAAATATATCTCGTTATTTTCTGGGACTTGGACAATAATGGTAGACAATATTTTGCATTTTTTAAAAATGTTTGCGAAAGTCTTCTTGATCTAGCTTGATCTTGTTAAGAAAATTTTTGTAGTTTACTAATGAGATAAATGGAAACAACATTTCAAACAGGTCTTGTTTATTTACTTAAAACTGAAGTAAAATAACACAGAAACATTAAAATCACCAGTCAAAGTGTTTCTGAGATTAAACAGTGCAAGTATGAGTAAACCATTTCAAAGTGGTCTACAGGATTTACGCAAAAGACTAACAAAACTGTTACAATGAGAGCATGTTAAACAGAGACAACTGTTAATGTCAGCAAGATATAAATCCAAAGGGAATTTAAATATTAATCATACATAATTGAACTATAGGACATGAACATTAGTCTGGATAAACTGCTTTGCTGTAATGTGAATTGTGCAGCATACAGGCATGAAGAAAAATCTAACATACTATACTATAGTGTAAAAATCCAGAGTTCAATCAAATACGGCACAGGAAAAACACTACAGCATTTGTTAACAAGTCCTGTCATTTATTGCACAAAGATACTAAAAAAAAAACAAACGTAACATTTTAAAACTTATTACGGACTTCAGGTTCTGTGCAATATCAGAGAAAAGTAAAACACAAAATTCCACAGAGGAAAGTTCAAGTTGTGTGGTAGAAAGACCAGTCTCTTCATGGCATCTGGCTTCAGATCAGCACGGTTACATGTTACATCATTTCCTCCGGTGCTGTAAGTCCTCTCATAAGATTTGCTTGAGGCAGGGATACATCACTGTCCACCTCAGGTATCATCAAGTAGCTTTTGATGTGTTTTTCGATGGCAGTATGCAGGGACACACCTTCTCTGAATTCGTTTTTTTTTTTTTTTAATAGCCACCAAAAGACTTTCCCTTTTTTGCTCTCTTCCCTTGTGACATCACCTGGTCCAACTTCTGAAAACATGGGGTTAGGTTGGAACTGGTTGAGGAGGTGGGTATCTACAAGTGTTTTAAATAATGAAAGAAAAAAAATATGCTTTATAATCGAGGACCGCAAGGCAAGACAGCTTGTGAAATAAAATGCACCCAATAGGCATATGTTTCTTACGGAAATAAAAATAATCCTGTCAAGCGAATTACATAATTTGTTTGAACAGATTTATTCATAGTTTGAACTTTTTTTTTTAATAAACCTGTCTCCCTTGGGGCTCCGTACATTTTTCTTAAATTGCCTTTTACAGTGTGCGTGTGTGTTTTTCTGCTTGTACCTTGAGTGATTTAGACCGCTCATGGACAGCTGACTCCTGAAGCTTTTTGTATTCTTCATATTCTGTGCAGTGGTTAGTTCGCAGACAGTGAAACAAGTTAATTGTCAAGCTTTCTTTAACAGTAACAGATTTCTGATATAGTTTGCAGATTTCCATCTTTTGAGCAACATCAGTCTTTCAAAAGCCAAACCACTTCCATGCAAGTGATGATGATCCACGTTTTGCAATTAAGTTTAATGACATAGATTGTGTGCTGTCATTAAAACAATTAATACATTATTGTAGACAATACATATTGCATACTAAATGTTCAAGCATCTGTCTAGGTTGCATGCAGGTTGATGTCGCAGGTCCTGGAGGAGGCCCATACACACGCCCATAATTACACATATGCCAAACATTCCATCAAGAAGTGGCCAGCTGTTCTCTTTTTCTATTTGATTGTCTGCCCTCCCTCTTCAAAATTGACAAATAAGATTTCTCCAAACTCCGGTCTACATCATTTGCATTTCACACCCAGCCATAGCCCGCTAACTACCGCTCTGATGGTCCTAGCTAAATATAAGTGCTACTCAAAAGTAGGGATGCAACAATTAGTCGATCGTCAACACGGATTTTTTATTGTCCTCGCGTCATAAACAGAACCTTCAATAGAGGCTCCAGTCACAAAGAGCCACATTGGTTTTTGTAACTGCAATGCAGTACATGAACATCTGGGGGCAGTATTGTTGTTGTTTGTCAAGACTGCACACAGTCCTGCCAACGAAGAACGTCTGAGGAGAAGAAGAATGTAGAGGAAAATAAACGTGGTTGCAATGGCTAGTCGGATATAGTAGGGGGAAGGAGATGGAAAAAAATTTAGACAAACTTTCTAAAGTGTGGGAACACTTCACTGAAAAAGAAAAAAAAGTTGAATGCAGATTATGTAAAGCAGAGCTTTCTTTTCACGGCAGCACCATTGCGATGCATGGGCATCTGAAACGAAAGCGCCCTAGAGATGTGATGCTGCCGTCTCTTGGGAATTTATGCTGGCGCAGTTAGGGTCAGATCTGGAGAGTAGGGAGAGCGTGAACGAGACTGAGAAAATAAAGTAAAAAAAAGCACATTTTTTTACAAGTAACAAATTTACACCTGATCTGTTCGTTTCCCAAATAGTATTGCATTAGTGCGATGATGTTTTCTGATTGGTGTTATTCAGGTCATACAATGATTTCTTCAAAATGTCACATATTTGTTTTTTTCTTGGTGCTGTGTGCTGACACCAGAAGGTGTGAGCTTATTCAGTGCTAGCAGCAGCATGCAGGTGGCTGGTTGCTTGTGCTATAACAAGCTTGACCTGGCGGCGATCAAAAGCACATATACTGTGCAAGGCATGCACGGGGTCCACTGAGAAAAGAAGAGTGTTCATGACTCACCTTGCAGAGGAACATTATTTCCTCTGCATGTCCTGGAGTCCTGTGCAGACTGGGCAAGATCGGGGTTGGGTGTTTTGGAGACACGAGGTCATTGATTACAACTGCAAGAAGGTACGCGAATGAATATGAATAATGTCGCATCCATGCCACAATGTTTTCCAAAATGTACTATAAGTTCATAAAATGAATAATTCCAAATATCATATGTGCCTTTTTTTTTTTTTTTTGTCAGTGCGGCTTTGACATCACGGGCCTTAAGGTGCATACTAATTCAGCGTAAGCAGGAACAGTCAATAAAATTGAGTAATAAAAAAATTTTAAAAAGTGACAATAAGATACGAATAAGGCAGATTCGCCAGTGTTTGTGTGTCAGCTTTTATCCATCCAGATCAGAGAATTTCCAGTTCGATTGACTCAAAACACCACTCACATCTACAGTTATTCCCAGTTTCAGATAAAAATTAACAGCGTCAGATCCCTGGGGGTGCGGTAGTATGTATCGTGATCATGACTGAGAGAATAAAAGTGGAAAAAAAAGGTAACTTTTACAAGTACTATACATTTAATACAGTGGCTGTTAGACGCAAATCAAATGTGTGTATTTATTGTATAATATTAACAATAAGAGCAACTCACTACTCAAAACGGTAAATATACGAAGCAGTCAGGATCGAACCGGGGGACTCTTGGTTATAAGTCAGAAATTCCTACTGCTGCACCATGGAGGCTATTGTACCGTCCTTGAACCTTTTGTGAAAGTGTTTATTTGATCTTTGCACTTCAGGCTTTACACATTATATAGTTTATGTCAACATTTTGTCATTTATTACTAAAATATGAAAAACGTTTCAGTTTTAACGATGTATTTTTTGGTTAAGTTAAATGTACTTTTTTTGTTTAAAGACTACGTGCATTTTAGTTTGTATTGTTTTTTATTGTGATGGTCACTTTTTTTTGTGAATTTCCCCTTGGGATTAGTAAAGTATCTATCTATCTATCTATAAAAACATCTGATTATTTTCAAATTCATATATTTCACTGGTTATCTTAATTTGATTATTAATTTTAATCGTGTTAATGCAGAGACATCAGGGTGACATTCACAGGTTGAGAGACGTGAGCAGATGAAGTAAGACATGCACTGGAGCCCAGAACAGGATATGCAACCACAGGTCGCAGGCATCAAAATAGTCAGGCATGAAATAATCGTGACTAATCGAAAAATAAATTGAACGATTAGTCGACTACCAAAATAATCATTAGTTAACTCAAAAGGGGGTTAATTACAGATTTCAAAATCCACTACATAATAAAACACTAAGGTCTATGTGTGTGTATCCAGTCCCTCAGAGCAGTTTGTTAAGTTTTGACTGTGTTGTGATTGGCGAGTTTGGCTTTGTGCTGTGATCGAAGGAGGAAGTGTGACTGTGAGACTAAAGGAGTAGCATTAATGGATGGGAAGTATTAAAGTGGACATGGTGCAAACAAGGCTCCCAGAAAAGAGATGCTGAACGCAGCCCCAAGGGGATGTGGCTGCTCCTCCGAAACCCCCCTCTTAAACAGTGATTCAGTGGGAACCAAATACAATTTTTTATCTCCTCTTTGCTAGATCATCTGGAGACTTGCTGCTGCTGCCATGCCACGTGATCTGCATCGCAAACATTTTAAGACCTGTACTGCAGCTGTCCTTTGGTCTCACTGCCTTGTCTATCTTCACCCAGGCATCCTCTTATTTATTCTTTATGCTTTATTATGCTGTTTACAAATAAAGTTTCTGTTTCGTAAAAACTCTGAATGAATCTGTGCAACTGTGTTACTCTAGTGTGACAAAGGTGTGAATGTATTAAAGTAGCTTTTCTTGCTTCTTGTAAGATGACTCCTATGATTATTTATCAGTTTTACTCCTCTTTCTTTCATGTAAAGGTTAACATTATAGTCATATCTTGCTCTCTTGTAAAAGAAGCCTTGACTTGCTTTGTTTACTTTACAGGAAGTTCACTGCAAAAAAAAATAAATAAAAAAGTTGGGAGTTGCCGTAATTACCAGAATACCACACATAAAGGGGCACTGCAACTAAATTATCATAAAGCCTAGAAAAGCAGAGGCTGAATCACAGACTTGAAGGAGTCATTGCATGCAAGTGATATGCAACAAAGCCCTAAATATGACAGCTTTAATATACCTACCAATACTGTGTCCCAAACATTATTGGTGTCCTGAAATAGATGAACCATGACTAAAAGGTGTTGTAAATTCCACATGGTGTGATGTGACATGTGCAAATACTCTTAAAGTCTGCAATGTGCACTTTAATCATGTCTGAGTATTTGATATATAATTTTAAACTGTAGAGCAGAAGGGTAAATCTGTGAAAAATGTCTTTCTCCCAAACATTCTGGAGAGCACTGGGCTACCTTATTATCATTATTGTCGGTGTTTGAAGCAGAACAAATAACCATACCGTCTTATGGGGGATTGGCCCTCTTCAAAGTCCAAGGATGCAGTTGTAAACAGTTTTAGAGATGGGGTTTCTTTGTAATTGTTTGTTGCCTAAGGTAACGGAGTGCTCAGTCCTGTCTCTTTTGCAACATATTATGACCCTTTTTGAAGAAAACAAATGAGTTTTAGATCTGTGAATTTGATCATGTAACAGCAGGGTCAATGATAATTATGAGCACAAAATGTATACGAGTTGTTTGGGCTCATAGTAATATGATTATGCTGTTAAACAAGTCATGTTATGCCTTAGAGTTAAAATATCTAGGCTATATTACTGTATTTTTCCTGTAAATAGTGAATTAACTATATTTTTTTTACTTTGTAGGGCAAAATATTTTCTGGGCGTAATCCTAGCACTGATTATTTGTATTCTTAACATAGTTGACAAAGGTTGTCTTATAGAAGCATTTATGGTTAACCATGTTTGATAAGTCGTTTCAGTCTGCCCTATGTCTTTTTTCCCCCTAGATATTGAAGCCCAGATCCTTGAAATCCAGGGTAAAAAAGCAGCTCTCCAAGAAGGAGGAGATGGCGGAGTAGGTCTTGACTCCACAGGCTACTATGACCAAGAAATCTATGGGGGTAGTGACAGTCGATTTGCTGGCTATGTGACCTCAATTGCTGCAAATGAACAAGAGGATGTGAGTTTAAACACTTTTTTTTTTTACATTTTCTTATTGAAAACAGTATGTAAAATTAATTTAGTAGCAGCAAAGGTGTTGCCACTGTACTTAACCAGAATATTTATGTAAGAATGAGATCTTGTGCAGGCAGTAAGATAGTTTATATTTTTAATCAAATTTTTGAATGAAAAATATCAGTTGACATCAGTTGCATGTTTATCTTCCTGGGATATTCAATTAGTGTTACATTTCTGCACATTTTAATGCGGTACTTGTTCTCTTTTTTTATGATGTTTTTGGTACTAGGGTTTTGTATTGTGTTATCCATTGTGAATGTAGTTAGAAGTTAAGCAAAATAACACCTTTTATTGGTTAACTAAAAAGATTACAATATGCAAGTTTTCGAGGCAACTCGGGCCCCTTCAGGCAAAATGTAAGATTATTCTGAGAAACATTTTAATGTAATTTTCAAACTGCTTAATTTTTCGCATTATGTTAAATATTTGGTCTGTGTAAATTTTTTAACAGAGTATATTTTCAGTTTATAAATTTATAGCTCAATACACAATTACAGATATAATTAACAAAAAAGGTAATCATCTATCCATTCATCCATCTGATATGGTGGAGGTAAAGTCTATGCTGGGCACAAAGCAGATACCTGTCCTGAATGGGATGGCAGTTAATTGCAGGGATCCATCAGTGAAGTTTAATTGAGCAACTCCTAAATTAACAGATTTTTTTTTTTTTAATAAATGATCTAAACTTATCAGAGAGCATTTCTTGCTAATTTATGCCCTCTAGCTTTTGCAGAAATACTAAAGTTGTAATGCTATAAAAAGTACTGTTGTGTACTGTTGTAATTTCCCAGTTTGAATTCATAGTCACCCAGTGAGAGAATCATGTAATTAAAAAAAAAATCCATACATGAAACACAGCCATTTCTATAAACAAGTTTGTCATCTTATTAATGAACAAATGGTACAAATGAACTGATTCCACTAAATAATGGGGTTGTTTTTAAGTATTACAGTAATCCCTCCTCGATCGCGGGGGTTGCGTTCCAGAACCCCCCCCGCGATAGGTGAAAATCCGCGAAGTAGAAACCATATGTTTGTATGGTTATTTTTATATATTTTAAGCCCTTATAAACACTCCCACTCTGTTAACATTATTAGTGCCCTCTAGACATGAAATAACACCCTTTAGTCAAAAGTTTAAACTGTGCTCCATGACAAGACAGAGATGACAGTTCTTTCTCACAATTTTAAAGAATGCAAACATATCTTCTGTTCAAAGGAGTGCCGTCAGGAGCAGAGAATGTCAGAGAGAGAGAGAGAGAGTGACAGAAAAGCAAACAATCAAAAAATCAATACGTGCTTTTTGTCTTTTAAGTATGCCGAAGCACCGAAAGCGGCCGGCCGCAAAGAAGGGAGCAGTGTGAAGTCCGTCTCCTCTAAGCAAACAGCCTCTGTGCAAACAGCCCCTCTGCTCACACCCCCTCCGTCAGGCAGAGAGAGTGAGAGAGACAGAGGAAAAGCAAACAATCAAGCACCGCGCGGGAAGCATATCGTATATCATTGAGGAGTTTTATTTAATACGTAATACATGCTCTGATTGGGTAGTTTCTAAGCCATCCGCCAATAGCATCCCTTGTATGAAATCAACTGGGCAAACAAACTGAGGAAGCATGTACCATAAATTAAAAAGACCCATTGTCCACAGAAATTCGCGAGCCAGCAAAAAATCTGTGATATATATTTAGATATGCTTACATTTAAAATCCGCGATGGAGTGAAGCCGCGGCAGTCGAAGCGCGATATAGCGAGGGATCACTGTATACTGATTTTGGTTTGCTAGCTACCTTTAACAAAAGTGGAAATATAAACACAGCTGAATGGAGGCATATTTGGGAGAGATCAGAGAACATGCATATTAAATATGATGTTGATAAATAGACATTTTAATTTTCGCTTTTATGAACAGTGATTTAAGCTCTTCTGTTATACCATTCATCTCTGGAAACAAACGTCTTTAGGGCCAGCTTTCAGACATCACTAATCTTTTAAATGGTCTTTCTGACTTTATTTCTATAAATTTGTGTTTACAAATGGATTGATAACAATGGTACTGTAATGGATAATTTATAATCAGAATATTTGGTCATTTTTATATTTTCCTGAATTTATTTTCTTTGTCATGTTATTCATTATATATTATATGTATGTGTATATGTGTGTGTGTAATTTTATAAATTCTTATTTTCTTTTCAATAGGATGACGATGAAGACTCATCTACTAGTCTACTGGGGCAGAAGAAACCAGGCTACCATGCTCCTGTGGCATTACTTAATGATATCCCTCAGTCATCAGAACAAGTAATAACTCTTTTCCATTCTGCACAGTATAGGTTGAGTCTTGCAAGATGATAGGCTTGTGCTAGAATTGGTGTGCTGTATATTTAATCTCTGTGGTACTATTTTTGAGATTCATCCATGTAAATGTACATGACTATTGTTTAATAGTCCTGAAAATCTGTAATTATGAATTGAAATAACCTCCACCTTTCATACTGATCTTAAATATGTCTGTTTAAAAAAAAAAAAAAAAAAAGTTGCCTGAGATTAATGTTTTTCTTGTGTTCTGTTGATGCATACTTTTGAGATTCACTGTTACTGTAGAAAACTGACTTATCTTTGATTATCATATTCATGGAATTAAGGAGTAACTATTGAAATTGTTTCAAAAGTTGGATGATCTACTGCATACATTTAAAGTTGCCAAATTGGTAATTGTGGAATCTTATGCCAGGTTATTTAACTGCCATAAGATAGCACACAATGTGGTACAGAGTTATTTGCAATACCTTGTTGATGTTTTGTCCTAGTGCATTGTGACTTTTAAAGTTGTTGTGGAGGCTTCTTTGTTTTCATTTTAAGACCGATTCTTAGTACTCAGTTTTGACAAACTTATCTTTTCAGTTAAATTTTTAGTCCACTATTGTTAAATGTGTTACTCTTTTCTCTTGTCCACAGTATGATCCCTTTGCAGAGCACCGCCCACAGAAGATTGCTGAGCGTGAAGATGAGTACAAAGCCCGTCGACGGCAGATGATCATTTCACCTGAACGCCTCGATCCGTTTGCAGATGGTAAATATGATCTCTAGCAAAAGTCTCCATACTTTTCTGTATATATCATTGGTCAAACCATCAGTGATCTGTCTTTGTCACTATGAACACTTAGTTTAATCATTGACTGTATCCAGTGAGATTTGCACGTCTTGTATTAAGGGTAGTTCATTTAAAGTCAAGATGATAATTGGGCATATGCATGTGTTTTTAAAATAAACTGATATCTTTGCCATTGTAAATGTATAAACTTAGTTTTTGGGAATCTTGGATTCATTCTCTTTTTCAGTCAGGTCTAAGCTCTTGGGAAGGTATAGATGCAGTTCACAGTGATAATAGACAGTTTTCCCCACTTTTATTTCGTGAAACTGCGATTCTAAATTTGTAGGTGCGGAGTATGTTAAGAGTTAACCATTTATTCTGCCGTAGGTTTTAAAGATTGTTACAGGGAAAAATATACTTGTCTTATATTAATGTTTTCCCTATGGATATGTGCTGTCAGCTTGATGTATGTTTATTTAGTAAGGTTGATTTGCCTGTCATTTATACACAGGGCAACCTTTTGTACATGGCTTTGAAGCCATGTATGGTGTCTAGTTATACATACCATTAAGGAGAACCCGTATAGTTTGCGACTCGGACCATTACTTAAATTTTGTGTTCTTAGCTGAAATCAACTTATATCAAACATTTGAAATAGATTGAATGCAAACCTTACATAAATAGGCTAGAAGATCAGTCATATGTTTGGAGATAAAGGTGATTTTCATCTCTAGCTGTAAGAAATGCTGAGAAACTATGCATACTGCTGTATTACTTAGTGATATAGCAGTTAAATCTTCTAATTTATATTGGCTTCTGTTATTTGTGCAATCAATCAAGTATTCATCAGGTACTAAATGTTGTTTAAAAATGTGGGAATTAAAAGTAAATTTTTCCCTGTTTACCACTAATTTTCAAATTTGGAGACAATTCCCTGCTACAGAACATTTTTGATGTAGTGGTTGTTCTAGACTATGTTGGAACATTATGTTGCAGAATTTGTTTCCCTGAGCTTGTCTTCTAAATACAGTTGTAAAGAGCATTTTGCAATGCTACATTTCCATAGATTGTTAATTTCCCTCAGAAAGGTGAAGTTCAGCCTTTAGACTGTTACAGAATATGTACAAATTTGTCTCTCTCATTTAAATGTCAATGAGCGGCAAGTTAGTTCATGCTATGTTTTCCTAAAGAAAGAATATTGAGATTTGTTTTTACTTTCCGCTTTTTTATACTCTTTTGACAGATATATTTTCTTATATCTGCATTAACTTACGCTAGTAGGTTAACTAGTTGAAAGCAACATTCCTGTGTTTTGCTAAAGACGTTTTAACATACTAGTTGCATTAAAAAAAAAATCTGCACCTGCAAAATGTTTTAAGTGGTTTCAAAGACTGTAAAACATTGCCTGACACAATTTTGTCATTCTAAAGGTTGAACTATGAAAGAAGTTGCAGTTGTATGCAGCCATATTCTTGAGCTCAGAGTAAGATCTATAAAACCTGCATGAAGCTGACTGGGTAATGATTATAGGAAACTCAATTCTGTAATACAAACAAGAACTGTAATACAAGCAATTGTGTACCACAATTCCACAGGCCCATACTAACTGTCCTTAATTTCTCTCCTACAGCAGTACTGCTATGCCAGTCCTGTCTGCATTCTTAAGGGTGCAGCTCAACACATCCTGTGTAGGTTATGGTGAACACAAAAACTTTCTTCCAAAGGAAGTGCTTTCCCAATTGTTAAGGGGCCACAGCTTTAGTGGCATGGTTTACAATGGTGTGTGTTGGGGGGTGGGGGTTGTGGGATGGATTGTTGACGACTTAATGTACATGCAGCAGCTACACATATATCTTTGTAGCCCATCATTTTCTTTCGGAAAAGCCATTTAATAATGGCTTGTTTAGAAGTACCAACACACATAGTCATCAAGCAGAACTGACTTTTGAACCATCTGAAATATTTATGTATTTTCCAATAGACCTTAACACTTATAGTTATAATTCACTCAGATGGTGTTTTTTTTTAAATAAATGTTTTCTTATATTTTAGTATTTATTGGATTAAAATAACTTTTGAGTATGCTTAATTTAACTTAGTTGAACTTTTATGTTTAAAGATTAAATCATCTGCTAAAAATATTTCCACTTCACACCCAGAAACATTTTAATTCTCTAAATCAATTTTTAATGCTTTAACTTATTTCTTTATACAGAAATGTATTTTTCATTACACTTCACTTAACTATATAGCTCAAAACTACTTTAAAGAAACCTCCCAGGAATATTTGAAGTGTTTACCTGTTTATGGATAAGACACTGAACGCATTTTCTTTAGTAACGTGATAGAAGGTATGCTGTGTTTTTGAGTTCAAACCCTTTCTAAAGTGTTACTAATGGTAAAGAGATAATTTTCTAGGCTGCTTTTCTGCCGGTTGAAGTCAGACACTGATGAAGGACACCAGGCTCAAAAAGTGTACGTATTCCGGAGAGCTCTGCCTAGGACTCCAGCGCAGATGATGGCTTTTACCTCTGTTTAACTACTCTAATACATGAACATTTGAATTGTACTTGTGTTTTTAAATTTTTATTTTTATGAGACCAGATTTTTTTAAACAAAGACAATATTGTTAGTTTTAAGTCATGAGCTTTTAAGTAAATGTAAATATTAGTTAATTTAATGTACTAATATTTTACATCCTGCCAAATGCTGCTTTAAAAGTCTTAACTTGTGATGTGATTTGGTCTTTGTGGCAGTACTGAGATTCCCCTGTTTTGTTCGTGCTCTTTTCCACAGGAGGGAAAACTCCAGATCCTAAACTTCAAGCCAGAACCTATATGGATGTCATGCGTGAACAGCACCTAACAAAGGAAGAGGCAAGTTTTTTAAAAATTTACTTGCACTACACTTTGATATAATATTCTAATTTCTTTATCCTACATCTTCATTGTATGTCTCTCTTGGGTTATTAGGAGTATCATGTAAGCACTCTTCACTTAACAATCATTAACTCCTCTTAAACAGCATATTTGTCAGAATGTCTACATTTTACCAATTTTATAGTTGAGTAGTCGGTTGATTAATACTTTATCAGTTAATCAAATCTTACAAATTACAAGAGTTTTATTCACGTGTTCAAAAAGGCAAATTTATCCTTGTTTCAAATAGCAGAGCATATGTTTATATACTGATAGCCATGTACAAGAAATATGTTTATATGAAATTTGTAACACCCATCACATTAAACTCATCCGATGTAATTTACTCCACAGCACATGTAGGAATAAAAACATTTTGGAAATTGATAATGCTTAATAACACACTTCCCAGTTTGATTTGTGAACTTTTATTTTTAATCTTGAGATCCTCTAAAATTTTAAATCATATTTCTCTCACATCCCTCTCTGTGACCATGCAAATGTGGAAAAGCTACAAGAATGGGTAATTACACAGCTGCTGGTAGGAAAACATAAGCAAGTGTGACAAGACACAACAACCTTGACATCTGTTAAGCCTGACAGATGTATTTACAGTGTATTGATAAAATGAATCTTATAGTGGCCAAAAGTAAAAACAAAATAGTATCATTGTTGAAAACTGTGTTTCTGATCCCCTTCAGCTTTAACCATTTGTTTATTTTAACAGAAAGAAATACGTCAGCAACTGGCCGAAAAAGCTAAATCCGGTGATCTTAAAGCTGTTAATGGGTCAGCAGTATCCCAAGCTGCGGCAGCTAAACGCAAACGTCGATGGGATCAAACTGCTGAGCAGACACCTGGCAGTGCTAATGCTACTCCCAAAAAAGTGTCCAGTTGGGATCAGGCAGATGTGAGTTATGTTTAATTTTACTTATGGTTGAATCGAAGGGTAAGATGTCATGTGTGCATGTTCAGGGGTTTGTTTTTTGGGGGTTTAGGGGTTTGATGTAAATTATTTTACTGTTTCACTGTGATATCATAGAGTGTTAAATAAGTACATTTTAATTGTATTTGACAGTTGAAGTGTAGAACTTGGTTAGGACACTTTCACATTAACACTTTAGGTTCACCTGCCGTGCTGCCGCTGTTAATCATGCGCGGTTATTGCACCAGTAGATGGAGTTTGTTCGCCCACAGGTTGTTTTAGATAAATGCACTTTTCTGAATTTTAATTGTTTTTTCACAATAGTGTAATTTTAGGGATTCTCTGATCAGGTGTGTTGTTTTTTAATGCCGATACAGATCAGATTTCATGTTACTATATCAGTCAATTCTGATACCAAATCTTTTTTTTTTTTTCCCTCCTCTGTCCCTTTAACTAGACACAGAAGTGTTATGTACTATATTTAGTTGTTAACTTTAGTATTTATATAATTAAACTGTAGACTACAGGTGTTTAGGTTTTCTATTAATAAAATGAAATTATGTAGGCATATTGTTCAATGACCATAAAAATTCTAAATTAAATAAAAATTTCTTAAAATACATACTTTAACTAAAAAATATGTACAAAGATATTTATCCAAAAAGGAAATGCTTTTCATTATTACAAGCTGTCATATTGTTTATTTTTTTCTGTAATGTACTTATCTGAAGGTTTTTTTTGTTTTTTTTTTTAAGTTTTTCACCTTATCTCTAACCCCCCCAAAAAAATCAATACTTAAGTGTAAATTAGGGAAGCTCTGAATCATTCAATGAAAAAAATTATGGGATAAACACTATCCTGTATGTATGAGAAAATATTCCATATTTGCGGGATGTTTTCACACACATATGAGATTAAGCTAGATTAAAGCAATGACAAAAGTTTGCTTTGAGGCTACCCAATTGCAACTTTACCAAGGTCACAGCACTTCAGTTTGACCTCACTTCTATCTCTTGTAACATGACGATATACAAAAGCACATGTATGGGTTTTTATTTATTAATGGAGTGTGGGATACTAATTGTTTACAGTTGTCAGTTTGCACACTCATACGGAGCCGCTGAGGGGACAAGTTTGCACAAGTTATGAAATAAATTCATATTTCCCATATTTATTGATTTGTGAAATTTACCTAATTGCAGGTACACTAATTTAATTTTCTGGTAAATGGGGCACATTTGCTTATATAAACCGATGGACTGTGATATTTAACATGGATTTTTTGGATTTATCTAAAGAGTAAAATCCAGTTGAGCTTCTTCAGTTCTCACCATTTTCTGATGAGTTTTAACCTTGTTAAAAAACCAAACTTGAATATATTAGTCAAAACAACTGGCCAACCTGGCACACTGGGTCATCCGTTGCACAGTGCAAACCAAACTAACATGTTTAAAGGGCAGAAGAGAGAGTTGAATTGCATTAAGTTAAATTGCATGTTATACTTAGCCCAAACATAGGTACAATAGGGAAATTCATTGAGTAACTTGGCCTGTTATAGTTTTTATGGTGATGCGGAAAAGAAGACACCACCTTTCAGTTGAAAAATATATACAGTGATCCCTCGCTATTTCGCGCTTCGACTTTCGCGGCTTCACTCCATCGCGGATTTTAAATGTAAGCATATCTAAATATATATCATGGATTTTTCAGTGGTTCGCAGATTTCTGCGGACAATGAGTCCTTTTAATTTATGGTACATGCTTCCTCAGTTGGTTTGCCAAGTTGATTTCATACAAGGGATGCTTTTGGCAGATGGCCAAGAAACTACCCAATCAGACCATGTATTATGTATTAAATAAAACTCCTCAATGATATACGATATGCTTCCCGTGCGGTGCTTCACATACTTGAAAGCCCAAACAGCACGTATTGATTTTTGATTGTTTGCTTTTCTCTGTTTCTCTCACTCTCTCTGACATTCTCTGCTCCTGACAGAGGGGGTGTGAGCAGAGGGGCTGTTTGCACACTGGCCTAGAGGATACGGAAGCTCCTCTAAAAAATGTTGAAAGACAACCTTCACATTGCTCCCTTCCTTGCAGCTGCTTTTTCTGGCGGTGCTTCGCATACTTAAAAGCCCGAACAGCCCTATTGATTTTTGATTGTTTGCTTTTCTCTCTCTCTGTCTCTCTCTGACATTCTCTGCTCCTGACGCGCACTTCTTTGAAGAGGAAGATATGTTTTCATTCTTTTATTTGTGAGACGGAACTGTCATCTCTGTCTTGTCATGGAGCACAGTTTAAACTTTTGACTAAAGGGTGTTATTTCATGTCTAGAGGGCTCTAATGTTAAAAAACATATTTAGAAGGTCGTAACACAGGTTTTCTATGCTCTAAGTACGAAAATATTCGATTTATAAATAAAGAATCCTACTTCGCGGAAATGCATTTATCGCTGTAGAGTCTGGAACAGATTAAACGAGGGTTTACTGTATATTTATTCTCACACTATTATTTGATATAGGCAATTATGTGCTGTTTAAATGTAAATATACATGCTCTTGTAAGTTTTAATCGCTTTAAATCATTAATTGTTGCACAGATTTTTGCTGTTAAAATATAAATGTACTTTTTTTATGCAGGTTTTTTTTCTGTATTTCAACTAGACATTCATAATTCCTGAGGTGTAATTATAAATATGGACTACCATTTTAATTAGTACTTGTGCTGTATGATGCACAGCAAAAAGTAATAAACACAATACAAATCTTTAAAAAAAAATACTATTGTTTACTAAGCAGCAATTTCAAATTCATCTTTTTTCTTTTCCCCTTGTTCCAATTAAAAGTGTAAGCTGCTGCATTTTAAACAAGTTTGCTGTCCAAGCTGAAGCAGTGTCCATTGTAATTTAAAGGACAAAATTAAGGTCTGAATTCCTAAAGGTAGCTTTTCTTGCAGTTTGTCTAGTTGCACAGGACAACTTTTCTGATTAGTTTTCTTCAGTTTATTACTCCACATTCTTTTATGAAAAAGCTAATATACCGATTGCCTCTCATTCACTGTTAAAACAAGCTTTCACTCTCTGCACTTGTTTACACTGCAGGAAGTTTGCTGCAAAAGAAAAAAAGACACATGCTGGCTCAATGGCCATAATACCTTGCATAAAGGAAAACTGTAACTAAATTGCCATAAAGTTTAGAAAAAACGGGCTGAAAATATCGTTTTTTTGTGATCAGCCTTTTTACCGATCACTGATAGCTTTTTTTCTTTCGTTTTTTTTTTTTTTTTAGTGATAATTGGCTGATTCGTTTGGCTCACGTTTGATCATAGCATCCCTACGTATTACAACTAATTAATTTTTAAAACCGTTCTCTTTCCATGCTTACAGTCCAAACTAAGACAAGCAGTGTCATTTTAATTAAAGGACAAAATAAAAAGGTCTGAATTAAAGTAGCTTTTTGCCGTTTGTCTAACAGCACAGTGTGATTTCTCATTTCTCTTTTTTCTCATTGTGTTACTCCACTTTATATAATGTAAATGCAGATATTCTAATCATGTTTTGCTCATTGCTAAAACAACATGTATCTCTTTGTTTACACTACAGGAAGTTTGATAAAAAAAAAGACTAGTGCTGTCTCAATTACAGTATTACCTGACGTAAAGAAGAACAGCAAGTAATTTACATAAAGTTTAGAAAAACAGGAGCTGAAAAGATTGTTTTTTGTAATTGGAAAATTTTGCATTCAGAGTCTTTCATAGTGAAAATCAGCAACCGATCGATCAGAGCATCCCTTCCATTTCTAGCTTTAATTCAGCTTGATGCATCGTAACTCTTTCTCCAGGTTGTGACTTACTTTACATTATTTTACATTAGTTGTGGGTTGTTTTTGTCCTGTTTTTCTAGCTCTTTACATTGTTAATTGATAATTTTGTTTTGATCTACAGACCTTTTGTTCAGAATATTCTTACTCAATGGACTATACATTTGTCTTTTTACATTTCCTGTGTTCCTCCATCAGGTCCGGAAGTTACTCTGTCATCCATTTCTAATTTGCCCATTTCTTAATAAATAGTATTACTTTCTTTATTACGTCACAACCTGTTGCAGGTTCACATAGTCTTCTGGCTGTTTATTTAGCTGGTCATCAGATAGTCTTTTCACATAATCGATAAACTTGTGAAAGAATGAAAAATTACAAAACATCATCTGAATATCAAAGTAATAGCACTTCCTTTATACATTAGTTTCTTCAGCTTTAAATGAAGATGACAGACCAAGAGAACAGGCCTACTATTGCAGTTGGCCCCCAGATAACACTTGGTCTCAGTTAATGTGTTGTGAAATCTTTTATTGATGTTGATGTAATCAGTCTGGTTTTTGGTGTTATTGTCTGGGCTTCGTCATGTCCTTCGACACAGACTATGGTAATAGAACCAGGTGTTATAATAACCTGATAGTTTTATTCATACCATTCAGTCCAAGTTTCACACTGTAATTGTTTTTATCTACTCTGAATTGTCCTACAATGTCTTGAAATTGACCTTCTCCAATTGACCTTTAAGTCATCCATAATTACTCTATTTCTGGCAACTGACACTGCTTCATGTGTTTTTTCCCAGATCAGCATAGATATTTTCTTGTTGTTCTTCTGAACTAATATTTCACCCCGGTTTAAAAAAACAAAAAACAAACATTGTATACAGAAAGAACTTGGCACTATAATTGGGTCTTATTGCCTTAGGAAATTTTGGGTAATATAGCTAGTCTCTTTTTAAATATAAATATTGTACCATATTTTTCTAAATGCAAAACAAGAGAAGGAAATATATTCGCTAATTAAACTGTTCAGAAGTAAAACTGACCCACTGCCTTGTGAAACTGGAATTAAAAACTGCAGCCTCAGTGGTGACCCAGGGCTAAACTTGAGAACCCATGCCCCTCAAAAATGTATTTATTTTTTATCTAAATTTTTTTAATATTGGTTTGATGAAGATGTTGGGTGCACTCTTAGAGATGTGGTCCTAATAAATAATAATACGTAGCTCATTAGAGTGTTTTTACGATAGAAAATCAGACACAATTTTTATTATTTAAATTACATTTTCAAAAGGTGTGTCCACAAAAAGTCATGCAATTTTTAACCTAATATTTTCTAACTTATTACAATAAATAGGAGGTCAGTACTCTATTATTTAAACTGACATTTGCAAAGGTTGTGGGGAGGAGAGCAGAATTACATTATTGCCAGTGTTAGATTTGTATTTTGAAAAGTACAGTATGTTATATTAAGGGACTACTGTTATTATTAAGGGACTCAGTTACTTGAGCTGCCATGGCACGTGTATCACAGTGCCAAACATGTAGCACAAGGTAAGGGTAATTTTCTCAGCCATTTGATGTAGAGGAAGCCAGAATATGAGCAGAAACACCATATGAAAGTAAACAAACACCATAGACAACTCGGTTGCAGTATGTCCACTTTAAAAATGCACACCAATTTGATCAGTTAGATGCCATGATGCTTTTATAATCCAAAAGTCTGGGTTGGGGCATGGGGCACATGGATTACTGGGTAAATGAACTCAGTGTTATGCCTACTAATTATATTGTGTTGCAAGATTTTGCAATTTTTTAAAAAAAAATTTTTAAATTTTTTTTTTTTTTTACCTTTTGCTGCATCACTGTACTGCTATGTATCCATTGTCCCTTGGTATCAGTAAATCATTTTTTGAGAGTTTGAGTTACTCTGTGAAAAAGTTGTTTCCTGGAGTCTATCGAACAGTTAAAGTGGTGACTTTACGTAAGATCAAGTCTGTGTTTTCTTCTTTGAGTTGTATACAGTAATCCCTCCTCGATCACGGGGGTTGCGTTCCAGAACCCCCGCGATAGGTGAAAATCCGCGAAGTAGAAACCATGTTTTATGGTTATTTTTATATATTTTAAGCCCTTATATACTCTCCCACACTGTTTATAAATATTCCCCGCACAGTTATACAGCATAAACCCTTTGTATTCTCT
Source organism: Polypterus bichir lapradei (assembly GCA_026402145.1). Lineage (NCBI taxonomy): Eukaryota > Metazoa > Chordata > Cladistia > Polypteriformes > Polypteridae > Polypterus > Polypterus bichir. The sequence goes on from JANRMT010062815.1 coordinate 26,636,628, forward strand.
TAGATATTAGGTAAGATTCATTGAAATTATGTATGTAAACACACTGTTCATATACAGTAAAACCTAAATATTATTTTAACGATATCGAGCGTCTCCGATATCACATATGTTACAGACATTACGATAGACCACCAGCAGTAAATACGTACAATGCAAGAAAAATAGTATACAGTAAATGTATACAGTGACACTAAACGTACGTACATGTACTAAGTACTGTAAGTAGAAAATTAATTACGCTTACTCACCAACAATGACACGACGACTTGTCTGATAACAATGAGTTTAATTTTACTGCATAACAAAGGAGAGCGTTACAGACCTTCTAAAGGAGCCTCTTCAGGTGACTGTGTAGCACCGCCGTTGCTCTTCTTCCGGCAGTCTTCAATCCAAATCCCTAAAGCAGATTCCATCCGGACTACTGCCTTATTACGTCCACTTACAACTCGTTTTGCTCCGTGGATAAAAGGACACTGCGGCAGTAGATCTTATATTCTTTTCCTCCTTTTTAAATAAAAAGAATCGTGGACTTATTGATGCCGTAATGGCGTCCTTCAGTGGTGTAGCTTTTCCGTTCCTTCAACATATCCAAAACCTTTACCTTTTCGGCAATCGTTAGCATCTTCTGTTGGCACTTGGGCACAGCCCCTGAAGCAGTAGCAGGAGCAGATCGTTTTGGAGCCATAACGAAGGGCTTGACTACGCACAAAGATAAACACAAAATAGCACAAAAGTTAACTCTTTACACAGCGAAACACGTTGATGCTGAATGAGCAAGACGAGACTTACTGGTTAACGCCGCGGAATCGAATTCGGCGCTCCGTCGCTGCGCCAGTCAGCACACAGGAACTTAACTGTATGCTCTGATTGGTTAGCTTCTCAGCCATCCGCCAATAGCATCCCTTGTATGAAATCAACTGGGCAAACCAACTGAGGAAGCATGTGCCGGAAGTAAAAAGACCCATTGTCCGCAGAACCCACTAAGCAGCGAAAAATCCCTTTTATATATACTCAGCAAAAAAAGAAACGTCCTCTGACTTTCAACTGTTTTTACTTTCAGTAGACTTAATGTGTAAATATTTGTATGAACACTAAAAGAGTCAACATCATAAGACATAAACTAAAAATGTTTCACAATGTGTCCCTGAATGAAGGGAGGCTCAAAATCAAAAGTACTGCAGTGCATCTCCTCCTCATGGACTGGACCAGATTTGTCAGTTCTTACTGTGAGATGTTACCCCACTCTTCTACCAATGCACCTGCAAGTTCCTGGACATTTCTGGGGGGAATGGCCCTAGCCCTCATCCTGCTATCCAACAGGTCCCAGACGTGCTCAATGGGATTGAGATCTGGGCTCTTCGCTGGCCATGGCAGAACACTGACATTGCTGTCATGCAGAAACTCACGCACTTTTTGCCACTCCTGTCTGGTCCAGCGAAGGTGGGTTTGTGCCCATAGGCGGTGTTGTTGCTGGTGATGTCTGGTAAGGACCTGCCTTACAACAGGCCTGCAAGCCCTCAGTCCAGCCTCTCTCAGCCTATTGCGGACAGTCTGAGCACTGATGGAGGGATTGTGTGTTCCTGGTGTGACTCGGGCAGTTGTTGTGGCTATCCTGTACCTGTCACGCAGGTGTGATATTCGGATGTACCGATCCTGTGCAGGTGTTGTTACACATGGTCTTCCACTGCGAGGATGATCAGCTGTCCTTCCTGTCTCCCTGTAGCGCTGTCTTAGGCGTCTCACAGTGTGGACATGGTTATTTATTTTCCTAGCCACATCAGCAGTCCTCATGCCTCCCTGCAGCATGCCTAATGCACGTTCACGCAGATGAGCAGGGACCCTGGGCATCTTTCTTTGGGTGTTTTTCACAGTCGGTAGACAGGTCTCTTTAGTGTCCTGCGTTTTTAGAACTGTGACCTTAAATGCCTACTTTCTGTAAGCTGTTAAGGTCTTAACGACCATTCCACAGGTGCATGTTAATTAATTGATTATGGTTAATTGAACATGCATGGAAAACATTGTTTAAACAATTTACAATGAAGATCTGTAAAGTTATTTGGATTTTTAAAACATTATTGTTGAAATACACAGTCCTGAAAAAGGGACGTTTCTTTTTTTGCTGAGTATATTTAGAAATGCTTACATGTAAAATCTGTGATAGAGTGAAGCCGCGGAAGTCGAAGCATGATATAGCATGGGATTACTGTACTTGTTTTTTTTAAATGCTCCTTGTGCACAATACACTGTAAAATAATATAATATTAAAACTTTCTGGTGTCAAATATTCTCCCAGTTCTTGGAAATATTCAGCAAAATGTTTTTTAAAAAATCCTTATTGAGGTAAATCATGTTTATGGGAGAATGGGTTTATATTGATTTATATTTCTGTTATGCTGGTTCCTCTAGTTTTTTTAGCAGATATTTGTTGGATATAAAAGGCTCAGTACAAAAATAAATCAATATCTCATTATTTTCTATATACTGAATATTAATGTCCATATTGCTCGGATATTGTGCTATCTCATTTCCATTTATTCTTTTGACATTTTTGGACCCTAAATTTAATCAGAGGATGAGTATTTGTTTCTGAAATTTAACAGAAAAATAAAAATATGTTTAAGAACTTTCTCATTGTATTAGTAAATTTTGCTTTTCATTGATTAGTGGATTATATCTGAAAAATCTACAGCATCCTTACTCATAGAGGATAGATAGATAGATAGATAGATAGATACTTTATTAATCCCAAGGGGAAATTCACATAATAAGAGTATCTTGTGCCTGTTAGTTTATTTGTACTAGTGGTTTTCTGGCAAAAATAACTGACTTCAGTATTCTGAACACCACCTCTTGTTTTATCTATCTACTAGACTACATTTGCTAATAATGGATCAGAAATCAATTGATTTTAGATTTCAGTTTTAATTACCATCGGAAGATGCTTTACATAACAGAAACTTGAATCATTCAAAGTTACATGTAAAAGATGTCTTTGTTTTTTTCGCTTAATTGAGTAAATTACCACAGTACACTGATTAGTCATCATTTGTAGCTGTCTAGAAATCTGCTGATGTTGTACACATCTCTAAACTGTAATGTGTTGGGTTTGGTTAGGATAATATTAATGTACAAAGTAAAGAACAGCAAGATAATTTTTCAAAAATCTGTTTGCATTATTAAACAAAATTACTCAGCCTGCACTTTGTGCTCTAGTAAAAACAAACAAATAAAACAAACAAACAAACAAAGTCTTTCAACATTCTCCAATTTTTCAAAACATAGCTAGATCAGGAAATTAAAAAAAAATGTTCCAAATCATTGGAGCCGATAGTATTCATGATTAAAACTTGTATCAATGAGTATATGCATAATTCATCAAGTCCAGCACTTTTAGAGACACTTACCCCTTCATCAGGGTGAGGCAAACTGGGACCAAAAGATATACGTGGATTCCTTATGTCTCATTAAACTTTATACATTACATATGCTCTGGATGGGGTACTCGCAGTAAAGCGTTACCAACAGTCGAAAATTCTAAAACACTCCTGAGGCAAGTAGTCTTCATTCTTACTTCTAAAAGAAACATGGCCTCTATTAAAACAGCACTAAAAAGAAAAATGTTCAGCTGTGCTAATAACCTTAACATATCCGTTAAATTGATAGTTGCTTCTTAAGACCACTTAAACCTGAGGAGTGCTATACAGTATCTTCAAATAAGTGAGAACAAAACTCCCAGCACAGCATGTGTATTCTAACTTAATGTCAATGAAAAAGATCAAAGACCAAATAATCATTAATCGAAAAAACATCAAATTGTACCAAACCAGTTGCAATTGCATACAAATTCAAAACAAAGAATACCATACATTTTTGAAAATTGACTTTGCTGTTTTACGTTTTGACTTTTTTATGTAATTGCGGCTGGTTTGCTACAATTTGATGGTTTCTGACTAAGAATAATAACATTGCCACAGATTTACTAGAAAATGCATAGTTTAATTAATTGTTAAGGTGTATATAGTCATAAAATGTTGAAAGTTATTCCTGCTGTTTAAATTTGGTTATACTAGGTATTAGTATCCTTAGCTTTGTGGATGATACACATCAGCGACATCACTTCTTGCTAAAACATTGAGTATACAGAATTAAAAAAAAAAATAAAAAATATCTTGGCTTTAATTTGCTTGTGCCACATTTGTATATTGAAAATGATTTATAACTTTGAGGTATCCAACAATTTATACAAAGTGTCCCTATCATTTGTCTTTTATAATTTTTTGTTTATTTCAAAAAAAAAAAATTTTCCCATAACCTTGCTGAGTATTTATTTTTTTAACTTGAAAATAGAGTTACTGTCTGCATGTGCTGGTTGTAAAAGTTCATATGATATTCAGTGGGAAATCAGAATGTGGAAAAAAAAAGAATAATTAAATGATGTTTTGCAGACTCCAGGGCATACACCTTCACAAAGCCGTTGGGATGAGACTCCTGGAAGAGCAAAAGGCAGTGAGACACCTGGGGCCACACCCAGTACACGCATGTGGGATCCAACACCTAGTCACACTCCAGCTGGTGCAGTTACACCTGGCAGAGGTGATACACCTGGGCATGCTACCCCTGGACATGGAGGTGCAACATCCAGTGTTCGAAAGAATCGCTGGGATGAGACTCCTAAGACAGAAAGAGGTTAGTTTTTGTAAATATCTCTGCACAATAAAGCTTGTGCTATTTTATATGCATGTTGCAGCACAGTTCATGTTTAATGATGCTATGGTTTTATACAGTTAAGTAACTCTTTTTTTTGTTTCAGGTTTATAAGAGGTTATCACAGTATTTGTGGATAGAATGTACTTTATATGCCTATTTTCAAATGGGTTCTTTTATGAGTTATAAAAGTGGTGATATAATTAAGGCTTTCTTGTTTGTTTCCAACCAGCCACATTTTAACCACACTATTAAATTTAAGTAACATATGTAATTTGTTGCAGCATGTCTAGTATGTAGTTTGTTAAAATACAGTATGTGTAGTTGTTACAGTCAATTCCAGCCTTCCCAGTCAACTGCAAAAAAAAATTGTGTATGTTTGCGTATATACTGTATATACACACAGACATATTTACATACATACAAAGTTCCCTAAAAAAAGTATTTAGTCCCAATCATTTTTTATACACAAGTGATTGTCACAACCTGAGATTTTTATTAGTACAGTATATCAAGCATTCTTTTTCACAGTGCTGCTCAGAATAGAGTTTAGGAGCACCAACCATATGACCACCTCAGGATCCCAGATTAGGACCCGAGTGCAGCCATTCAATAGGTGACAGCTCTGACACTTCACTAGTTCAGATGGAATGGAACAGTGTGATGTATTTTATGGTGGCGGAGGTGCCAATCTTGCCACCAACTCCCAAATTTTCCCTGCAGATTGGAGGACCTCCTTACAGAGCTGGATTCAGGTTAACATCATTCCCAGGGTGGAGTAATTGCAGGTTAAAGGCCTTAATCAAGGGCCCAATGGAGTGGAATCACTTCTGGCATTTACGGGATTTGAACCAGCAACCTTCCAATTGCAGGTCCCTAGCTTCAGAGCCACCACTCCGACCACTCAAAATTGAAAGAAAGTTAAAAGCCTTTAAAAAATTAAAGTTCAGAAACTGAAATGTCAGCATTTTGTATTCACCAATCCAGTATTCAGTACTTATTTGAATGACGTTTTGCAGCTATTACAGGAAATAGTCTTCTTAGGTAACCTCCTCTTAATATTGCAGAGTGATGAATTAATTTGCCCTTCCTTTTAAAAGTGTTTAACCTGTGCAAGCTTAGTAGTGGGATTTAGGTCAGCACTCTGACTGGGCTAGTCAGGGGCGTTCATCTTCTTTGTTGCTCTGGCATTTTCCTTTGGGTCATTGTTTAATTGAAAGATAAACTTTATCCTCAGTTTAAGCTTTCTGGCAGGGTGAGTAGGGTTTTCCTCCAGGATCTGTTTGTTTTATGCAGTATTAATCTTCATTTCAATTTTGACTAGATTATCATTCCCTGCTGCTGAAAAGCATCCTCAAAACATGATTCTGCCACAGACACCTGGTGAGGTGCAGTGTTAGATTTATGCCAAACATGCTGTAACACTTAGTATTCAAACCATGTTGTTTGACTTTAGTCTCATAAAACCAAAATAATTTCTATCATGTTTTTGTAAAATTTTCCAAGTCACATTTTACTTATTCTGTACCAAGAAGGGTATGGGTTTTTTTTTTTTTTTTTTTACTTTACACTTTGGTAATGATCCGTTATGTGTAGTGCCTAAACATCCTGTCCAATCTCAGTCACTAAATTCTTCATCTGAGTGTGTGTGTTTTTTTAAACCCTTCCCCACATGTGTATCTCTGTAATTGTATCCCTGGCTTGTACTGAATGCTTTTGTTTTTATTTTGGTTTTCTTTGTGGAAAATCTTTATCATACTATTGGACCTATATAAGACAGCAGGTATTTATGAAAAAAAATCATCAAGATTGGCTGATGGTATTAATACATTTTAAATATCACAATTTAGATTTTTCCATTTTAGAAAATAGTTTAAAGGTTTTTTTTTTGGTTTTGTGTGTGTGTTTGTGCATATATATATATGTGTGTATATGTATGTATGTGTTTATGTATATATGTATGTGTGTGTATATATCTATATATATCTATATAGATAGATATATAGATATAGATAGATACATATAGATATATATTTACAGATATCTATCTCTATATAGATATCTATGTGTTTATATAGAGATATATAGATAGATATAGATAGATAGATAGATATATAGATATATAGATATAGATATATAGATATAGATATATAGATATAGATATATAGATATAGATATAGATATAGATATAGATATACACATACAGTATCTCACAAAAGTGAGTACACCCCACACATTTTTGTAAATATTTTATATCTTTTCATGGGACAACACTGAAGATATGACACTTTGATACATTGTAAAGTAGTCAGTGTACAACTTGTATAACAGTGTAAATTTGCTGTCCCCTCAAATTAACTCCACACACAGCCATTAATGTCTAAATCGCTGGCAACAAAAGTGAGTACACCCCTAAGTGAAAAATTGGTCTGCATGGCTGTCATCCCAGAAGGAAGCCTCTTCTAAAGATGATGCACAAGAAAGCCCGCAAACAGTTTGCTGAAGACAAGCAGACTGAGGACATGGATTACTAGAACCATGTCCTGTGGTCTGATAAAATCAAGATAAAATTATTTGGTTCAGATGGTGTTAAGCGCGTGTGGCAGCATCCAGGTGAGGACTACAAAGACAAGTGTGTCTTGCCTACAGTCAAGCATGGTGGTGGGAGTGTCATTGTTTTGGGCCGCATGAGTGCTGCCGATACTGGGGAGCTACAGTTCATTGAGGGAACCATGAATGCCAACATGTGCTGTGACATACTGAAGCAGAGCATCTTCCCTCCCTTTGGAAACTGGGCCGCAGGGCAGTATTCCAACATAATGACTCCAAACACGCCTCCAAGACGACCACTGCCTTACTAAAAAAACTGAGGGTAAAGGTGCTGGACAGGCCAAGCATGTCTCCAGACCTAAACCCTATTGAGCATCTGTGGGGCATCCTGAAATGGAAGGTGGAGGAGCGCAAGGTCTCTTAACATCCACCAGCTCCGTGATGTCGCCATGGAGGAGTGGAAGAGGATTCCAGTGGCAACCTGTGAAGCTGTAGTGAACTCCATGCCCAAGAGAGTTACGGCAGTGCTGGAAAATAATGATGGCCACACAAAATATTGACACTGTGGGCACAATTTGGACATTTTTCACTTGGGGGTGTACTCACTTTTGTTGCCAGCGGTTTAGACATTAATGGCTGTGTGATGAGTTATTTTGAGGGGACAGCAAATTTACACTGTTATACAAGCTGTACACTGACTATTTTACATTGTATCAAAGTGTATATACCTGTATATAATATGTGTGTGTGTATATATGTCCTCTATATGCTATATTTATTTAACCAGTTTATCTTGAGCAGCGTGATTTATGATGATCCAAAGCTAGCTGTTGCAGCTGCTAGCATTATTCAGGACACAGACACATTCTCTTAATGATGGTGAATTCTGTTTTTCCACATACAGCACTTCATCCTGTTTGTTTCTTTTAGTGTTTAATATTCCTTTTGTTTTAGCACTTTTCTGTACCACTAGATACTTAAGACTTGTATTGTTCCATTTCCCCCAGCACCTTTTGCTTTGGACTTGTGATGATATTTAGATGCAGATGTCTCCATTTATTCTAAATCTTAGATTTTTTTTTATTATTTCCTATTTGAACTTGTCTGTTTAAAGTATTTGCCTCTCCAGGAAAATGGACAAGACAGGTTTATCATTGCTGGTAGTTAGGTAGGACTCTTCATTTCTTTCCGTGTTGCTGTTGGCAGTACAGCTGCCATTTTTAAGATATGTAGTTTTCTGCTTCTTTCATGTCAAGTACTGCAAGTTGTTTCTGGCATTGCCTTACCAATGGATCAGCATTGAGGAGTTAGGTGCAACAAATTTTTTTACTGTTTGTTCTGTATTGATTACATCTTTGTTATATGGTTTCATGCTCCATTTCTGAAACAGTTGATGACAAGTGGCTAGACTGGTATGATTGTGGTGCCATGTCTGGCTGATTTAGGCAAAATGTATCGGTAAGGTATTCATTTGGCACATTTATAGTACAGTTTCAGTATTCCTTTTGAAAATGCAATTTCTTCATTTTGTAATCTTGCAGTATTTTTTTTTTGTACATTTCAGAGACGCCTGGTCATGGCAGTGGTTGGGCAGAGACCCCTCGTACAGATCGTGGAGGTGACTCTATTGGGGAAACACCAACTCCTGGAGCCAGTAAGAGGAAATCTAGATGGGATGAGACCCCAGCAAGTCAAATTGGCTCATCTACTCCACTCCTTACTCCTGGAAAGACTCCAATTGGAACCCCAGCAATGAACATGTCCACACCTACACCAGGTATAAAAGATTTATTAACTTAAGCTAGAAATGCTGCCAGAAGTTAATCTTTTTCCAAAGTGTAGTTATTTCTTTATAATTACAATTTGGTTTTAAGCTTGTTAGTGGGAGATTTTGTGATGAAGGTTTTGCCAATTAATGTGAATGCTAAATTAATTGAGTACAAGCTAAAAAGACTGATTAGGTTTAGGCATCATCTGTTTCTTTTGCAGGAGTAGTATTGGTGAAATATACAGGGCAAGCCATAAAGTACCACAAAAACACTACAAGATAAAATAGGTTTCATTGCGACATAAGAAAGGGTATGCAAAATAGATTTTTTCACTGTGGTTTAAAACCACTGTCTTCAAGGTGGTGGCCATCATTAGTGATACACTGTTTGAGATGATTTCTGAAAGCTTACATGACTCATTTGGCCATTTAAAGGGGAATAACAGCACTTTTGTGGTGAATACTGTTCTTGAGGGCTTCAAAGTTTTCAGGTCGGTTTGTGTATATCTTCGACTTCAGATAGGCCAACAAGAAGAAATCATACGAAGCGAGATCAGGTGAGCGTGAAGGCCACCTGACATTGCTGCTCAGGGATATCTGCTTCCCTGGAAACATCTCCTACAAACTTACTGCATCACTGCGTATATTACTGTAGATTCTTTTGGAATTCATTATTTTCTGTCTTTCTAATGTTATTGTTGGTTTTATTTGCCAAATTATTAGTGTATTTTTAAAAGAGTTAATTTTAACAACTTTGGCTTTAGAACAGAACCTGTGAAAAGTACTCTTGTAACATGGGGAGACATTGATTTGCAATAATAAGATGTGCATTAATAATTTAGTATAGAAATGTTAGCATACTTTGCCCATGTTACTCTTTTAGTTGATGAAAACATATAGTACTTAATTTAGTCTGTAATTTGCATTATCTAGAATAAAGGATTGAAGTGAGTGCAAGTTTGCAAGGTTTGTACCTTGTTTTTTCTGACTGTTCAGAGAAAACAGTATAGACATTGGCTCTTAGCTGACTTTTAACTGTGAAGGTTCTTTTTTTCTGTTTTAATTAGCTCATGGCCATAAGTAATTATTGCAGCAGCTTTGTAACTATGACAATACCTACAACTGTCTTAAATTGGATATAATATTTAGTAAATATTCTTTTTCAGGTCACTTAATGAGCATGACCCCGGAGCAGTTACAAGCTTGGCGCTGGGAGCGAGAGATTGATGAAAGAAATCGACCTCTTACAGATGAGGAGCTTGATGCAATGTTTCCTGAAGGCTATAAGGTATACCTTTTGTTAAACAAACAACTAGCAGTTTGAGCATATGTTACAAATTTTAAAAGAGAAAATAGAATTTTTCAGATTTAAGAAGATTGTTATTTATACTATTATATCGTCATCCTGTATTTGTTAATTCAATAAACTTAGTTCAATAAATATGGAATGGTTGTTATATGAACTAAATCTGTGTTATGATATATTTTTTCCATATATTTAACTAATTTTTAATTCTAAACACTGTGGTATATCCAACTCTGTTGTAGCCTAGATCGTTTAGTCATATGCAGCCATTACTGTTTGAACTTTAAATGCAAAATTTCTTACCAGTACAGTAATACCTGCATCCATGAATTTAAAAGAAGTTCAGCCTCCACAGATCCTGAAATAATTTTTAATCATTTTTCTTTATAGCTGTTAAGATTGGCCTCCATCTTTTTGTTTTGAAATGAAATATTATCTGTTTTTCTGTTTCCGCCATTGAGGATGTGCACATGCCTGTATATTTGTATCAGCAACAGATTATTTTATTTACTAACCTGCATTTGAAGCTGTTTTTTAATATATATTGCATTCTTGGTATAGGTTTTGCCACCTCCTGCAGGCTATGTTCCTATCCGCACACCAGCTCGTAAACTTACCGCCACACCAACCCCTATTGGAGGAATGACTGGCTTTCACATGCAGACAGAAGACCGTTCCATGAAGACTTTAAATGACCAACCCTCTGGCAATCTGCCTTTCCTTAAACCTGATGATATTCAGTACTTTGACAAGTTATTGGTAAGTAATAAAAATCAAATATATGCTTTCAGGTGTTTTTGATTTTTCTTTAATGGTAATAATTTAAAATTTATTTTAAAATTCAATTTTATTTGTCTTTTATTAGGTAGAAGTTGATGAATCTACTCTTAGCCCAGAGGAACAGAAGGAGAGGAAGATAATGAAGTTGCTTTTGAAAATTAAGAATGGGACTCCTCCAATGAGAAAGGTCTTCTTTTTGTTTTAGTTTTCCTGTGTATAATAAAAAAAATAAAATGGAGTGTTAAATCTTTCTTTGTAAATTTTGTTGGAAAATCTGGTTTGGTTTTAAGCAGTGATTACACTTGCTGATTACTAATAATTTGTGAAACACTGGTAAATCTCTCACTACATATGCTAATCCTTACCTGCTTCTTTATTGTTTGAAGTTGTGCGTTTAGGCCCTAATTTGTGGGGAACTTAAAAGAATATTCCACCCAAAAATTATATTTTTCAACTATATTTATGCATGTAGTTTTTAGTGCTGGCCAAAGAAAACTTTTAATCTCATGTTTTCATGCAGAATGGTGATAACACATCTGATATAATAGGGGTCTGTAGTGACCAGCATGAGGATAGCATCAAACAACATCAAAATTTCAAGAAAAAATCTCATGTTACTTGTGTCATATAAACCACATGTGAACTCATCCAGTCTTATGCTTACAATGTCTGAAACACATGTATTTCTATAAGTATATTGTTAATTGAACCTCTTCCGGAAAACCCTCTCGTAAATGAAAGTGGGGTATGTCCAGATGTGCCCAAGCTGGTCTTCTAGCAATGCATTTCCTCTTCTCTAGACAACTTCTTCTTTGTTGAAATGTTGTAATTAGTAATTTCCTGCAAGTGATGTCAGTGTAACCACACTACACATTTTTGCTGTGAGGCAGCTTAATGGTGCAGAAAAAAATGAAGCCATACTCTGTGTTGTGGCACTTATGCATATTCCCTGAACCAAAACCATACTTGGGACCAAAGTACAGTTTTAGTTTGGTCACATGGAACATGGCAGTTTTAAGCCGATTCTTTTCCTGCAATTCCACAAGATATTTAGGAAGGTAACAGTCTCATCTTTGGCAGTGTTGATAATCTGAGAGATTCTGATAAAGTTTTTACAGTAAATTCTAAGTCTACATTAGCATAGTTCAAGGCATGAAGATTAAGTAGCTGATTTTAAAATAGCATTGTGAAATTATAAAATCTTTTTAATCATTTTCGAGGCTACTTTTGTAGGGTTGGGGGAGCACATTAGAACTTCCCCCAGAACACACAAAATAGTATACAAACCCTTTCCCTGATTTTTTTTTTTTTGTCAACAATCATGTTTATATAATGTGACTTAAGTGAATACACATGTGTCATTCACATAATTTGTATCATTTAAAATACATAAGAAAAAGTATGCAGTGGAAATGGTGAGTGTAATATGTTTATTTTAAAATATGTGTATAACTTTACTGTAGTTTGGAAGCTTAAGTTTTAAATATCTTTCTTTTCTGAAAATGATAATGTAAAACAGTTATTGGCAGCACTTAATGTGTTCCAACTTTAAACCCTATATTTTTTTCCATTAAATTTTCAGGCAGCTCTTCGTCAGATTACTGATAAAGCCAGGGAATTTGGGGCAGGACCCTTGTTTAATCAGATTCTGCCCCTGCTGATGTCACCCACTTTGGAAGATCAGGAGCGTCATCTTCTAGTAAAGGTCATTGACAGGATATTGTACAAACTTGATGACTTGGTCCGACCCTATGTACATAAGGTATGGTGGTGTTTTTTTAATATTCAAAACTCAAGAATATCAGTATACAGGGCTTTAAGGACTACTTTATCTACATAGTAAATCTTTTGTATTTGTATAAAAAAACTAGAATAATGTACAGTATTTTATCCTATGTTATGTAAAATTAAATATCAATTGAGTGCTTAAACAGAATATAAACATTTTTCTGTTACTTGACAGATTCTTGTCGTTATTGAGCCATTATTGATTGATGAAGATTACTATGCTAGAGTGGAAGGCAGAGAAATTATTTCCAACTTGGCAAAGGTGGGTCTACATGACATTTTTTCCCCCAAATAATTTAGATTGCTAATTTGTTTGTAGTATGTTATGGGTCGTAATATGTTTGCATTATGCACTTGAAGCTGATATTTTTCAGTAACGGCATACCTTAATTGCACTTCCTTAACTAGTATGTAATGTATTAACAATAAACAATAGGTGCAAATAGCTATCTTTATCAGTGTTGTAATTAGGTTTTCATTTTTATATTGTCAGAAGTGATATGAATTTTCTAAATTGAAAATTGCTCATCAGTCTTGTTTTGTTAATCTGTAATTTTAGGCTGCTGGCTTGGCCACAATGATCTCAACTATGCGTCCAGATATTGACAACATGGACGAGTATGTGAGAAACACAACTGCCCGTGCCTTTGCTGTTGTGGCGTCTGCCCTTGGCATTCCATCACTTTTACCCTTCCTCAAGGCTGTATGTAAAAGCAAAAAGTCCTGGCAAGCAAGACACACTGGCATTAAAATTGTCCAGCAGATTGCCATCCTGATGGGCTGTGCCATCTTGCCTCATCTTCGGAGTCTTGTTGAAATTATTGAACATGGTATGATTTTGGGTTTTATTTTTCTTTTTTTATTTAAATCTCATGTAAGTTGTGTATATTGCGCTCTTAAATTATTGAATCTTGGATATAGTTAGTAAATGCATACAAGCAACATGGCAGTTGCTGAGAGCTATATGATGTACTTATGGATGTCCATTACTAAAGCTGTATCTGTTTAGTAAGCCTGAAATGTAAATAAAGTAAGAGTCAAATTGAAATGGGATTTTTAAGGCACTTGCATAATAAATTGATCCTTTTCATGTTAGGGGACAACCAAAATGAAAAACAAGCACCAGAATGTAGAAGCCAGCAGACCCAGACAGAGAACTGATCATGCATGAACTCATACTAGACATTTGTCAAAATATAAGCAGGTCATGCAAACAATCCTTAATTACATGTTGTACGTAACAAAGTTCAGATGGTCAGTAGTCAATATAGCCATAGTATCCACATTGGCCATTAGGACGTTGTGTTTCGGGTCTCTAACCTTTCGTCAGGGCCTAACAAACTGGGAACTAAAGATAAATACATTTCACATCTCATTACATAATCCATATAAGTACTGTACATGCTCAGAAAGGGGTATTCACAATAAAACCTTACTGAAAAGTGCAAGATTTTGAGATACTTCTCAAGCAAAGTGTCTTCAATTTTGATTACTAATGGACCTCTTCCCTATGTAAAGAGCACACTGTTATTATGTTTTGGTATGGCCATAAATCCAATACATTAATTAAATTAGGAGCTTGTTAAGATGACGTAGCCTGAGGAGTTTAGTACAATATTAAAGATTAAATTAACATCCATAATCTCAAAAAAGCATATAAAACATATTCTAGTATGTAACTCTCATGTTTATCTTTAAAAATTATGGAAACGGTCAAAGACTGATTATAACCAATGAATCAAAAAATATCAAATTACAGTAATCCCTCACTATATTGCGCTTCGACTTTCGCGGATTCACTCTATCGCGGATTTTAAATGTAAGCATATCTAAATATATATCACGGATTTTTCGCTGGTTCGCGGATTTCTGCGGACAATGGGTCTTTTAATTTATGGTACATGCTTCTTCAGTTTGTTTGCCCAGTTGATTTCATACAAGGGACGCTATTGGCGGATGGCTTAGAAGCTACCCAATCAGAGCATGTATTACATATTAACTAAAACTCCTCAATGATATAAGATATGCATCCCGCGCGGTGCTTGATTGTTTGCTTGTCTCTGCCTCTATCTCACCCTCTCTGATATTCTCTGCGCCTGACGGAGGGGGTGTGAGCAGAGGGGCTGTTTACACAGAGGCTGTTTGCTTAGAAGATACTGACGCTCCTCTAAAAAATGCCACTTTATCTTGGTGCTTGGCATATTTAAAAGCACAAAAGCACACATATTGATTTTTTGATTGTTTGCTTTAATCTCGCGCTCCCTCTCTCTCTTTCTCTCTAACTCTGAAATTCTCTGCTCCTGATGCGGGCACTCCTTTGAAGAGAGGATATATTTTCATTCTATTAATTGTGTTGACTAAAGGGTGTTATTTCATGTCTAGAGGGCTCTAATAATGTTAACAGTGTGGGAGAGTTTATAAGGGCTTAAAATATATAAAATTAACCATACAAACATATAGTTTCTACTTCGCGGATTTTCACCTATCGCGGGGGGGTCTGGAACGCAACCCCCGCAATCGAGGAGGGATTACTGTATACCAATCCAGCTGCAGTTGTATAAATATGCGCACTCAAGAACAGCCAGATCATTTATCAAGTTTTCTTTTTTTAAATAATGGAAAGACAGAATGAGAAAGGGTTATAAATTTGAAGTAACAGAATTAAAGCAGGTGCAAATGTGAATCCTTTTAAATTGATTGCTAGTTAGCATGTGTGTCAACTGTTTTAAAAAAAGGCTGACAATTAGTACTTAATAAAGAGTGGTTTCACGAATACCAAGTTGATGTATCTTCTATGGCCTCACCTGCCAATGTAGCTCAGTTTGAAAAGCAAATTTCACCATCCATTTCCCTCAGAAAATTGAAGGCTTATCTTCTTGAGGGATAATGCATTATTTTGCTAACACATAGTTCAGAAGTTTTAAGACAGCATTTCTAGAAGGACTGAAGCTATTCTGAATGCTAAAGATTAGGTCTTTGATATTAATATATTGGTAGATATTTCCAGGATTGTGTACAACATCTGTATCAGCTACCTATATGTCTTTTGTCAAATCTGAATTTTGCCCCAAGGACCACTAGTTATAAGTAAATGTGTTCTGTAAAGTTGACTGTACTAAACTTTACTGTTTCATTGTATTTCAGGTTTAGTGGATGAGCAGCAAAAAGTCCGTACTATTAGTGCCCTTGCTATAGCTGCTTTGGCTGAGGCTGCTACACCATACGGCATTGAGTCATTTGATTCTGTCCTCAAGCCTCTCTGGAAAGGTATTAGGCAGCACAGAGGCAAGGTGAGATAGTAGCTTCTCTTTTATGTTTAATTTTCTTGTTTTGCAGACCTTTTATGTGTTTCGCTTCTTTTCTGGGCTTATGTAGGTGTTTGTAAATGTGGTTTACACTCATTTTTTTTCCTGTTGATCATCATTTTTCTCTGTTAGGGGCAGTCAAAAAGTTTCCGTAATTGTGATATAGCGGGAGAGTGAGAGAACAGATTATGTACACATTGTTGTGAAGGGGAAAGCAGCACATCTGTAGATCAGTTACAACAGGTCCGGGTTGGTTTCGACATGTAGTATTGTTTTAATTACCTTTTGAGTTAGACTTGTGCATAGTCATTCGGCGCAGTGTTGCAGTTCGAACAACATGCTAACATCAAGTTCATGTGCCAATTTGTAAAAAAGGTAGCTTGATAATAAAAGATGTTGTTCTCAAATACTCTTAATGCAATTCAAGGTCATGGCACAAAGGCATATAGTGACAGCATTAACCACAGGGCTGAATCCACACTATGTAGTCCATTTTAGGGCCCATTTAGTCATTCAGTTAACTTAAGTAGATATTGAGGAATTGGGATTAAAAGTGGAGTACCTGGAGAAAAAGCCTTTGGGACACAAATACAACTTGCAACCTCCACTTACAAAATACCAGGCACAGCACTGGATCTGTGAGACCAGAGCATTAATCTTTGTTCAAAATAGTAATTCTAGTTTCCTAATGATCTTTTTAAAAAAAGATACAACCCCAGTCCTATCTGTCCCTAAATACCAAAAATTGTAGACCGCTTGACATAGCTAGTAAAGTAGGATATCTTTTCAGCCAATCTGACTGTTTTGTAGTAATATGTTCACTAATAGCTTTCTTAATTCTTATCAAGACTTTGTACAAACCAAACGTATAGCAATAAAAAGGTTGAACAATTTAAATAAGATCTTAAATATCTGGAAGTTGGATAGTAATGAGAGGATAACCAAAATTGGTTCTCTGCTTGAATATGAGTCTTTCTTTCAAACCAGTGTTGTATAAGAACCCGGTCTTTGTCTAATAACCTGATTTCTCTATTAAGTGTACAATGAGATTTATTGCCATCATACATTATGCTATCCTTATGAAGTCACTTTTGTTCATATTGTCAAAGTTCTAAACCTATTTTTGTTCAGCCTACAAAGAGATGCTTGATATGTTGAGGGAACAAACAATTCTGTTTGCATTAGCTCAACATCATTCAAAAAAAAATATAGAAAACTGAATATTTTAGCACACTTGTGATTAACATCCGTTTACAGATCCATAAGCAGATTCTAGATGTTACATAAATTACTCATGATAGCCCAGTAGATGCAAGTCTTAATTTTGATAAAACTTTCTTCTAGTGTTTTGTACACTAACTTCAGGGATATCAGAGTTACGATTTTGCTGCCTTCTCTTAAAGTCAGTGATGCTTATTTGTTAAAACTCTTCGTTTGAAACCATTTTTAGCATGCTAGGTTTATTTAGCCCAACTGAATTAACAAGAAAAATCTAAAAAAAAAAAAAAAAAACCCTCAAATTTCTTAATTTCTCACAGGCATCCAAGGTGGAGAGTTTTATACCTATTGTAACTCTGATCCAGTTGGACATCAAAGCATATGATAAACTTTAAAAACAACCTGATCTGTTGAACTCAGTAACAGTCCTTAGTAGAACAGAATTGCAAACAGATAGATTGTCCTCTAACCATTACACTCTGTGCAGTGTATGCTACTGCTATTTTTTTTTTTTTTTTTTACATTAAACATACACAATATACACATTTTGCAAATTAAGTGCTGGAACAAATTGTCCTTAGGAAGTTCTTCAGTATTGGATTTTCATTTTTGTTATTTGGTAAGGAATTGTCAACCTTCATTGATTTAACTAAGGCAATTTATTTGAATATTGTGTAACTTGGAGTTGTGTTTTCCCATTTTTCTCTTTTAGACATTTCAGTAGTTTTCCTTTTTACTCTACAGGGTCTTGCTGCTTTCCTCAAAGCAATTGGTTATCTTATACCCTTGATGGATGCTGAATATGCAAATTACTATACTAGAGAAGTGATGTTAATCTTGATTAGAGAATTCCAATCTCCTGATGAAGAGATGAAAAAGATTGTGCTTAAAGTGAGTATTTGTGGTTGGAGTTTTTTGTTGCATGAAAAGTATGCAATATTTTGTAAAAAATAAAAAAAAATAAAAAAATGCATATTTAAAAGAGTAGCTGCCATTTAAAAATATCTAAGTGTTAATACAAGAGATTGGCTTGACTTCAGTGTCTTATGTTAAGTTAATATAATGTTATAAAATATAAATGATTTTATCTTTTAGGTGGTTAAACAGTGCTGTGGGACTGATGGTGTAGAAGCAAACTACATCAAGACTGAAATCCTGCCACCTTTCTTCAAACATTTCTGGCAGCATAGAATGGCCCTGGATCGGAGGAATTATAGACAAGTACTTTAAAACATCTTACAGTTTGACAAACTGATTTAATATATTCTGTTGTCACTCTTATGCATGTAATATCAAAGAATTAAAGAGTGTTTTTTCTGTTTACCTGATTTTTGTTTTCATATAGTTGGTGGATACGACAGTGGAATTGGCAAATAAGGTTGGGGCTGCAGAAATCATCTCTCGCATTGTGGATGATTTGAAAGATGAGGCTGAACAGTACCGTAAAATGGTGATGGAAACTATTGAAAAGATCATGGGAAATCTTGGGGCAGCAGATATTGATCACAAACTGGAGGAGCAACTTATTGACGGCATTCTGTATGCTTTCCAGGAACAGACCACTGAGGTATTACTATATTGTTAAATCAGTGATAGTACATTTGACTTGAAAGATTGACATTTTCACTTTAAAATCAATTTGTCATTTTAGCATTTAAGTATTTACATAATAGCACGTGAATTATCTTCTTTAAAGTTTAGATATATAACTGCCATGAAGCTTGGAGAAAAGTGCATTAGAAATATCAACATTTAAAAAAAAAAAAAAAAAATTTCTAAGTCACTACAAACTCCAGTCCCATTTTTTGTGGTTTGACTGTATATGGAAAGTACATGCATGTAATTTTATATACAACATGCTGATTAAAACTTACATTGAGGGAGAGTTTAAAAAGCACACACACAAATTGTTTTTAATATATTAAGCATTTGTAGAAAAACATCTTTAAATCAGAGTAACTCTTCATTAAATGTGTTTATTATTATTATTATTGTTATTTTATCCTTTTTGACATTTTCAGGACTCTGTGATGTTAAATGGTTTTGGCACGGTTGTTAATGCCTTGGGAAAAAGAGTTAAGCCATATCTCCCTCAGATCTGTGGTACAGTTTTGTGGCGACTTAACAACAAGTCTGCGAAAGTCAGACAGCAAGCAGCTGATCTTATATCTAGAACTGCAGTGGTCATGAAGACATGTCAAGAGGTATTTTTCTTTTATGCATTCCTATAAGTGTCTAGCATAGGCAGTACTGTTCATTTGCCATGTTGTAATGTTCAAGTATTTTTCTGGCACAAATTTTTATAGACTTGGAGCAAAAAGAAGCATTTGTAGTAAACAATGTAAATTTTGGCATGAAAAGGACTATAATTTTGTCTTTATTTTTGATGCTATCAGTATACAGAAATATGTATCAGAATACTATTTTCTGAATTTTCTTGAATAAATTGTGCCATAATCTTAATGAGTTAAGTCCTTTGAGTAAAGGAACTATGTTACAGCTGTGAGATAAGACCAGATTACAAAGAGCATGGTTTACAGTGGGTGGAAAAGACAGGCTTCTTCTGCTGATTAAATGTGGTACAATGCTTAGAAGTCTTGTGAAGTGGGGCACTCTGCTGTAATGTAAAAATTAACTAAATGTGGTACTTTAATAAACAGCAGGCTGTTTAGGGCGGTGACCAAGGCTTTGGATGATTCTTGTCTTCCTCTTACAGTGTGGTTCTTAGCAAGTTATTTACCCTTCCAGTTCTCTGTTTAAAAACGCATACAAAGTATGTAGTCAATTACAATGCAGCATGAAAGTCAATTTGAGTAAAGTGGACAGTTCAAACAAAACTGCTGCAAGGAAAATGTAATTATGCCATAATACTTTTTGTACAGGTACTTGATGTATTAATTGTGTGAAGTTTTTGGGATTGTTTTTAGGATTTCATTTTGTATTAACACTGAAGGACAGAGGTTCTTTTCAAAGTTTATGTATCCATGCTTCATTACCGATTTATTGAAGGTGGAGCTCTTGTTTCTGAATCCACAGGTTGGAGTTTATACTCGTTACAACTTGTTTTCCAGTGTCATTTTATTACTATTTCTTAAAGAATTTTAAGGTGTATTTAATACTAATTTAGTTAATGTGTGTTAACTTTTTTTTTTTTTTTTAACCAAAGGAAAAACTGATGGGTCACTTGGGTGTGGTTTTGTACGAGTACCTTGGAGAAGAGTACCCAGAGGTGCTGGGTAGTATTCTGGGAGCCCTGAAGGCCATTGTCAATGTCATTGGTATGTTTTCTTGTGTATTCATACACTGTTAAAAATTGGGTGTACAATATTGTGTTGGATGTAGAAATGTAATCTTTTGTGTGGTGGTCTGCAGTTATATGTTTAGAATATATTCCAAAAAGGAAGTCTCAGATTAGGCATTCATACAGGGATTTATCATTCCAGTCTCATTTCATGACCTTTTATTTTTCCCCATTAAAGTAATATGTAAACTCTGTTAGTTTTTTTTTTTACCGTAGATCCCGGAATATAAGCCGACCCCCTTTTCTACCTACTAAATTACATGTATTTGCCAATGACCGGTATTTAAGCCGACCCCCTTCTCCAAGCAAAATTTTGTAAATTTCCTTAAGTGTCTCTTCAGGTATTATTTATCATGTTTATCGGCGAGAATTTGAGACTGCCGGCATTTTTGATGGAAACCAGGAAGTGATTGCTGAGAAGTTTGTTAAAATGAAACCTTTGTGTTAAAACTATATACGCAAATACGGTACATCGGCGGGTGGATTTCCGGAGACTCGTTATAAATTTGATTAACTTAAATACGCAATACAGTGGACCCTTGACTTACGAACTTAATTCGTTCGCGAGGGCTGGTTGTAACTCATAGTCTTGACTTACAACCAACTTTTTTCCCCATAAGAAATAATGAAAATACCCATAATGCGTTCTGAACCTCCCACTGCAACACTTACTTAACCTTTTCATAATAAAAAAGGGTTGTATAATGTGCATAATTTACCAAAACACCAATCATTTTTCTAATGTACTAACCAAAAAGTTATAAAAAGTGCCTAGCCTGCCAGAAGTGGGCTAGATTAAGCTAGGAGCATGGTGGTGCGTATGGTCACAACGGCTCAGGGCTCTCCTTTTCAGTGCACTTTTTTGTTGTTTTTGTACTTTTTTTTTTTTTTTGCTTGTTTGTGCACGATCGGTTCGGCGAACATCCGCAACACCCGTCAGAACCTTATAGACATCGGTGTCCAGAGCCAGACATCTGTTTCGAGTGTTTTTCATCACACGCACAACATCCCAGACAACATAGCGAGACCAGCGGGCTCTCTGTGGATTGTTGCCGGGTCTAGGAGACGACGCAGACGGGAGGAGGGAAAGAAAGCAGAAGCGGGGCCGCAAATCTGGCATTATGCTAAGGCTAAAGAAACAACCATACAAGCCCTATACAGAACTTTTTTTTTGGAACTTCTTTGCATCTTTTCGCACCATTTGTTTATTTGTTTATTTACTTGTTGTGTTCTACACATATGTCTGCACTGAAGGAGCTGCTTTTAATCTCATTGTGTATAGTGACAATAAAAGGCATTCTATTCTAGAAACAACAATTTCATACTGTACTCACCATTTAATTTGACATCTTTGGGCTGCAGGAAGGGAGGAGGAGGAGAATGAAACGGAAGGTGGTTATTGTTTAGAAGGAGCCTCCTTATTCAAATCTTTTCTTTGTAAAATTGTCGAGATGGTGGATTTCGACATTCTGTACATATTAGCGAGATCGGTCACACGAACAGCACTCTCATATTTCCACACAATTTCCATCTTCGTTTCGATTGTGATCGCTTTCTTTACCTTCGTTACCTTCTCTTTCTTCCTTAGCAATTATGTCTTGCTTGCATGGTCTTAGTGAAATATATATAGGTAAATCACTGCAATGACCGAAATTACATCCACAAACACATGTATCTGGGCTCCGACTGACGCTTACTAGCGCTGTCGGTTGTTTGTTTACAATCACGCAAGCGGATACACGTGACCGCATTCGGGTCTTAATGCAAGATGTTGGTCGTAAATCAAAACAAAAATTTTTATTTTAAACTTCCTGATAATTTATTATAAATTTTATTAATAAAATCAACAACTATAACACTTTTTTGAATAAATTCTTTATTTAATTTAAAGTACCAGCATGCAAAGTTACTTCTTCATCTGAAAGATGGCGCTGTGGTTTCATCATTAATTACTTCCGTATTCATCGGCAAAACCGGCATTGCGCTGGAAATCTTGAATCTGAAACAATACTCGTTGTATAAGCCAACCCCCAAACTCCAAGCCAAAAATCTAGGATGAAATTTTCGTCTTATTCCGGAATCAACAGTACCTGATGACACTCAAATGGTTACTATTTGAATGACATTTTGACTCATACTACTTTTGTGCTGAACTGAAAGTGATCTCTGTATCAAATGTAGCATTAGTTGTATAGCAAATATAATGTCTTTGAAAATCAGTCTGTGGATCAAGAAAACCCCAAATTTGTATTAAGCATACTTTTAAATTCTTAAATCAGTTTTTTTGCCAGATTTTTTAAGAATTAATTTAAGCTTAATGAATAATTTAGGATTTTGGAAACACAGCATTAAAAGATTTTATTAGGTATACTGTAAATCTTTAAAAACTGTTTTTTCTTTTCTATATTTATTTATCACATCACATCATTATAAGTTATCAGTTTAATTCTGACTGCATAACAATAGTGTACTTTCCTTATAAATTAAGTTTGTAATACATCAGATGATTTGCTTTTTTACTGAACTACATTGCACACTTATAAGGGCAACTAAGCTAATAAACAAGTAGTCCATTTCTGTGTAATCTGTTAATATATAGTATTAGTCTTATCATTCTCAAGAATATTTAATTTATTCAGAATATCTAATACATTTCATTCAAAGTAAACAGAAAGTGCATTTATAGTTGCATATGAACCATTCTGTGAAAAGTAAAGACAGAAATTACACCTTAATATTGTGTTGGATAGAAGCTGCCTTTCTAGTTGACAAAATGTATTGTACAGTTCACCTGTTACTTTTGTGTACCTTATTGTCAGTTTATGCCTGCAGTATTTTGATGTCTGGAGGGGACACTTTCAATATCTCGTGTAGACAAGAAATAAAGTCACTTTCTAATCCTGTTTGTGGATTTCTGCTTTTTATAACTATTTCTTTTCAACAAGTGCAGGACTGCAAAATTAATCGTATATTAATCACAAAGTGATTAATATTAATTATAATTAATTAATTATAATTATGACTGCCTCATTGTACTAATTGTGGAAGATGACTTAGAGGTCCTACTTTCCCAGTTATAAACTGCTCTAAACAGCAAATAAGTGGTTATCAAGCACAAATACATTCACAAAGTACAATTACACTGGCAAATTAGAAGCACTCACATCATTAGTACTAGTACTAACAGCCACTTGCTAAATAATAAAAACATTTCTTGGAGTCTGATCCCAAACAACAATTTTTAAAATGTGTGAATATATTTCTTTGTTGTTTGCCACATCCACAAAAATTGTGAAGTATAATTAATGTTGAACCTTGAGAAGATCACCTGACACCTTTTAGACATTCAAGCACCAAAATTAAGAAAATTGTCCTTAATTTGTGAATATTTTAAAATTTTTATTGTGACAACTATTAAACCACTGCATGTAAAATTTATATAGCCCTTTAAAATTCAGGCACATAGACAAGTGTAAAGCGTGCGTGAAAACTAAGCAAGAGCACCAAGTCTTAGTAACACTAGGTCTGTGACTTGGATAGCCATTAATTACCTGTTTATGGTAACACAGATCAGTATCTATCAGGCTGTCCACAGCAATATCAGATAACAGTTTTCATCACATTTTATTTATCTTAAAACAAGGCTCAGATTAAAACTCTGCATAACAACTGATCAATATTTGGTAAGAGAAATCATTCCCTAATGCCTTTATTTTTCCAAAGTTAACATTGCCTCTATTTTATGCCAGAAATCTTGACAAAAATAAAATGTATCTGAAATAAGTAGCACCTCCTGAATCTGCATTTAGTTCGAGGTTGAGTAGAACTGTGGACACATTCCTGATCATAATGGTTCATTATATTGATGAGGAATATATGTTTGTAATGCCACTTCTTTAAATGAGTGTGCTTTTCATTATAATACTTTCCTCTGGAAAACAGAACCCACTGCTCAAGCTGACCGAGCCTGGTAGCAGCATGTAACAATGTGCTACTATCTAAATATTTTTTAGGCTTGCTATATATTTACTTTGTTAAATGTAATGTGTTTACATGTATGTACAAGAGAACTATTAGGTTGTGTTTACATTAACTTCTTAATCTTACTGTCATTGCTTTGATTTTGTGTACACATGCAACATTTGTTTTCTTAATTAAGCACATCCCCAATTGAACGTTTCCATGTTTAACATTTTCAACATTTTACATTTTTGAGTGGTAGTGATGTCTGGTTTTTCAGAAGTAACATTTATTTTGAGGTAACAAAAAATTGGGGAAGTTTATTTTTGAAATATTTTAGTATCATCAGTTATTTACTATATTAAAGTCACAGTTTCTAATATGTCTGCCGTATCTTTATTGTTGAAATGGTTAAATGTAAATTTTTAAATATTTGAATAAATCCAGCATACATATTAATTTTAAATTGCTTTATTGCAAAATGGAGGTTTTACTGTACTGTGTGTTAACAGAATGCAGTGTATGCAGTTAGTAGGACAGTTGACTGACCCATGTTCAACTGTAATTAATAATCACAATTATAATAAAGGTAGTAATTGTCAATTATTAATTTTGTCATAATCGTGCCAATCTAGTGCAATGTTGTCAACTTGATGAAAGTGTAAAACTTAACTATAGAATTCAGGGAATTTTAAGGAGAACTTAAAATGTTTTCTTTATGAAGAAGTGAGATATTGCTGATTTCTACTCTTAATGTACTTTATGTATTAGAAACATTTTACAAAATGTTGGAACTTGAGATATCAGTTGCCTTGAATCACTTTAAATGTGGTAATTTTTTAAGTGAGTTGCAGCAGTTCATATAACTAGGAATCATAATTAATCATTTAAAGGCTTATAAAGTTTAATTTGTGTCCTAATGAAAAGTGTTAAGGAAGATAGACATATTGGAAGCAGAAAAAAAAAACAAAATCTTGAGCTCAACGATGAATGAAATAGGCTTATCCTTGAACAGGATAAAATGGTTGCAAATAACGTGGGTTGTAGTGAAGGCAGCAACTTTTTGTTTAGGAAATAATGCAGCATGTCACATGCACTGCATTCCTTCTAAATAAAATTGATTTTACCAGTGTGCGAGGGATTACATTCGTTACACACCTTCAGAAAAGAGCACAGGTAAACATGAATGTATGAATTAAGTTTTAGAAAGCAATGTACTTTGTTTTCCACTCTACACTCTACATTAGGTGACTAGTTCACCTCAGCATCATATATTGTACATATCTTGCTGGCCTTATTGGGAGAATTGTTGTTAGATGCCTCTGTCACTTGTTCATGTTTTGCCAGTGTCCGGCACTCAGCCTGTACTGGAATAAAAGCTTATTTGTCAAGTACATTTACATTTATTTGCTTTGCAAATGCTTTTATCCAAAGCAACTTATAAAAGAAGTCAATGTAAGTGAGTAATATTAGTCTGGGGACTGTTTGGAAACTCTTTTTACAGTAGTTTTGGACTCCAAGTAATCCCGTATCCTCTAATGTTTAGGGGGGTAATATTGAAAGAATCAATAGTGGCTAATGAACTGTCTGTTGTGGTAACATATGATCCTCTGCTGGCATGTCCACGTATGCTTAGCTGGAATAATCCTAGTTCAGTTCCTATAACACAATAGAAGAACTTCTATACCAGTAAAAATTCAGACAACACATTATGAGCTTATTAACTACGAAAAATCTTATTCTTAACATACTAAAACAATCTATAAAGCTCCTTTATT
This sequence comes from Polypterus bichir lapradei, assembly GCA_026402145.1. Lineage (NCBI taxonomy): Eukaryota > Metazoa > Chordata > Cladistia > Polypteriformes > Polypteridae > Polypterus > Polypterus bichir. Next base: position 26,663,086 of record JANRMT010062815.1, read on the forward strand.
CACAGCTATGTAAGATTTTATCCTGTTATTAACAATAATTAATACCTTATTTTCAACAACTGAAAGTTAGTTCAAGTTCACTGTCCTTCTTGTATTTTTTTTCTGATACACCCCCACACACACAACAAGTAGCCTAAAAAGCTGCTGCTTATGAGAAGTGTTCTGAGCGCAGTTAATCATTTTCTCAAATGTACTCAATAAAAAGCTTCCTGTGTTAAACATCTTTCTCCTTTGTTAGGACTAGACTTTGTAGTTCTATTAAGCCTTCAACTATTTAATACTTATGTAGTGCAAGTAGGAACAAGGATAGAGACAAATGGATTGTGTTCAATCCTGATGGGTTTATCTGATCATTTTAATGGTTAAGCATCCTTTTCAAATTGCCTCCTTTTCATTGTAAAAATTACTGTTTTATTTTCCAAAGGTATGCATAAGATGACTCCACCAATAAAGGACTTGCTACCCAGATTAACTCCCATTCTAAAGAATAGGCATGAGAAGGTTCAAGAAAATTGCATTGATCTAGTTGGAAGGATTGCTGACAGGTAATTATTTTTTTTTTAAGTTTTGCTTTATTGAATATGCATGTGTTGCGAGTATTTACAGTAGTTCATTTTGTGGTTAATATAATATTCATTAAACAGCTACTTAAATTACTTGAAAGCAAACAAACCTTGGTGAAAGAGTTTTGAGAGAAAATGGATTGAGCTATGATTATTACAGGTGGTTTGTTGAGTCCTGTTTATTTCAGTGTTGCACAAATGTTTGAATTTTTCTGTGATATTCTTGCATTGCAATGACATGAAATTTGGTTAAAATGCTCTTGTAGTATGTGGGCTGTTGTCTGTGAGTGCATATGTTATAATGCACACACAAACAGTACAATATTTTGTGTGTGTGTGTGTGTTTTTCCTTTGTTGGTAGCTGCAAAATGATTTGCACAATTTTCATACCAGTAGTAGGGATGTCAACGATACCAAAATTTTTGTATTTGATACCAATAACAATAAAATATTATATTTAGTACCACAGAAATAAACAGAAATCCCATTCAGTTTTTTTTTTGTTAAAAGTGAACAATATTATGTAACAATTTAGTTATTTAAATTCTATTAGTAATGCATGGTAAATGTGTATGCATCAAATAATTACCCAATTATAATTTAAATACACTTTTGGACTTCATAGCTATCAATGGAAAATGCAGGGCTTGAATGTTAATTTGTGGTGGACATGGCGATTCAACCGGTATGACAACAAATGGTGGGGATTGTATAATCATGGAGACGTTGCAGTAGAGTGTGTATAAAATATGATTGCATCATTTTGATTTTTTTTTTTTTTTTTTTTAATTCTGATATACTTAATTAATCCCCAAGTGGAGACTTTTTGCACGAACTTTGGGTATCATAGTGCAGTGTCAGCCCTTTGTACAGTGCCCCTAGAGCAATTCTCAGGTTAAGGGTCTTGCTTGAGGGCCCAACAGAGTAGAATCCCACCATGTGCAAAAATAATATTTAACAGATGAGTCAAATTGATTCAAATTTCAAATGTCACAAAATACTACTGCTTTAATTTTCCAGATCTTTCCCTTCTTTTTTTAATATTTGTTCATACTAATTTCCTCAGAACTTGTGAAACCCACTTTGTTGTGCTGTTTTTAAAGTACCTTGTAAGACTATTAAGACTTTATTGCTTAGCCTGTGTACAAATCCACAGTTTAAACATTAACTGGACCTGCAGTATAACTTGTGGACTACATTACATTTGCCAGTGTACCTTTCATATACAGTACTATGACGTGTATATTATGTTCGTCACACTTTTGGGGGTTATACTAATGAACATTACTTTGGTTTCAAAAGCCATATAAATGTCACCAATATAGTGCCTGCTATGCGTATTAAGCAATGACGTATATATTGTTACCTAGAATGAATGCAAAGGATCTGTTCCTTGTTAGGGGTTGTGCAGGACCTGATTTTAAAAAGCAATTCATCTTGCCATTGTTCTGTCTCTTCTTACATCTTTATGACTCTGCAACTTGACTGATTAAAACTCTGCTCACTCACATTATAGTGCTCTCCAAGCATGCACAAACCTATTTCTGAACTAACTTGGTAATAGGGTAAAATCAATAACAAAAGCCTGTGTCTTTTTTAAATAATAATAAACACAATTCCTACAATTGTGTGTTGAGCACAAAGTATTTCCAGACATGACCTTGACCATTTTTTTTTCATGTTTTGATGCTGTAATGTATCTTCACTAAGCCATTTTTGCAAATAAGTAGCCAACTAAATAAATAGGTAACTTCAGCCGTGTGTTTTTTCTCACTTATTATTGTGCCTTTCACTGATTTCATTTGGTACTACTGATATAGTAAAAAATTTCAGAATTTTGGTATCAACCTAGTGCCAAAGTACTGATTCATGTGACATCTTTATCTGGTAGAAATTAAGATCTCCATTTTTGCAAGTATATCTCCCTGCACTATTAAATCACTGCTCGGCCTGAAAAGCTGATTTTGGACCCATTTTCTTCTAAAGAAAAACATGGGGCAACATGTGTTTAATAACTAAAATATGTTAACAGTGATCACCAGATTATAGTCCAGTGAGATTTAAAGTTTTAACTCTCATGTATTCCTCGTAAACACCATTTGTTCCTTGTTTGTAGGTTGCAGCCTTGCCAAGCATTTTTTAAAGACCTTGTGCATTTGTGGACCACTCCTGCATTTTGGTCTGAAAATCAGCAACGCTTTCTTACATGAGAGAGTGAGGTATTAATTGTTTCTGACTTTTTTTTTTCTTCAGAGGAGCAGAGTATGTCTCAGCCAGGGAGTGGATGCGAATCTGCTTTGAACTCCTGGAGCTGCTGAAAGCTCATAAAAAGGCAATTAGAAGAGCAACTGTGAATACATTTGGTTACATTGCAAAAGCTATTGGGTAAGTAGTAAACATATAATTCCCTGGCACTGTTTTTTATATATGTGTATTAATAATGTAAATCATTTTAATTTTATTGCTGTTTGGCGTGAAATGTTTATTTGAATATAAGTGCTAAATTTATAATTAGCTGTTTTTTGTGTGTGTGTTTTCTGATTTAGCAGTTCTACATATTGCCAGACTGTTTGTAAAGAAATATTAATATAGACAGTTTTTTCTTTTAATATTTCTTCAGTAGTTTTTAAATTAGCGGTATAAATTATTTAGTATTTTACTTCAGTTTTTTTCCCCGATTTCCCAAGTTCTTGCAAATTATTTTAGCAGGGAAGTATAAATTTGACCAGTGTAAGAAATTGTGGATGGGTGGCTGAGTGTGCCATTGCAATTGTCTGGGACCCTGTGTAGTAGTATTTCTGCCTTCTGCCTAGCGTTATCAGGGTGGGTATTGTTTTCCAGCACTGAAACGAATGAGCTGGCAGACATTTATTTTATCATTGTCCATTTTTATTTTAAATGAGATTTGTTTTTATTTACCAAGATTGTTAAAAGCAAAATTGAAAAAAATATTACTGCCTTAATGAAAAAGTAATTAATACATTTATCCACTATACTTAGCTTTGTCAAACAGGATTTTATGATAACACTGAACATCTGTGTGGAACTATGTAAATGTTTGGAGGAACTGGAATCCACAAAGACAATCTGTTTGTATAATGCAATTCTAGGACAGAATAATTATATAATTACTGTATATATGATTATATATTTCCTATGTGTAACTTTTTACAGTATACTTCATTAAATCCTAGGGTAGCTTTATGTATGTGGAGTAAGAGAATCAATCTCGCTAATCATAGTTTTATGGTGTCTGCATATTTTGTTTGTTAAGCCTTATATGCATTTTAATGTAACTTGCCTCTTGTATTTCTAACTTGGGCGATACTGACTTAGGTATACTTTTGTGACCTTCTAGTGTGTAATTTCCATCTAACCTTATATGAAATTTCATTTCACAGTATATGCTCTAGCATATCTAGGTGGGCTTTCATTCGGGCATTCTCAAAGATTTGCAGGTTTGATTTTGAATTGGCCTGTGAGACTATGGGCATATACCTGAGTGGGCCCTGCAGTGAACTGACATCCTGTTCAGGGCAATTTTGTGTCTTATGCTTAGTGCTGCTACAATAAGTGCTAAATCTCCTGTAACCCTGAATTGGATTAAGCAAGTTTGAGAATGGCATGCTATAAGCAAACCAAGAGATTTTTTCTCCTTGCCAGTCTAGCTTATTTTGTTTTCAGTTTGTGCAACTTTTTAATTCTAAAGTTGTACCCAACTATAGAGGATTTAGTGAGTTGTTATAAACCTACCAGATGATCCTCTGATTATCAATCAACAAAAGAAAGTAACTTAGATTAAGGAATTGTTTGACACTTTTCCAGAATCTCCCAGTAAAAGGTTGTAGTATGATTGATTTATGCATCCATATTTTCAGTATGAAAGTTGGAGTCATTAGCACAACTTTGGCATTCATCTGCCAGACAGTGTGTGAGTATTTATGATAATATTTGTTTGGCATAGAGCAGTACAATTCAATTTTGACCTCTGATGGACATTTTGAATTACTTTGCTAGTTAGTCATCATTTTGTAATTGTATCTCAGCATGGCTATGTTTAATATAATATTATTTTCTTTTTTTTTTTTTTGTTAGCCCTCATGATGTTCTGGCAACATTACTGAATAATCTGAAGGTCCAGGAAAGACAAAATCGTGTTTGTACCACTGTTGCTATTGCAATAGTGGCAGAGACTTGTTCACCTTTTACTGTTCTACCAGCACTTATGAATGAATATAGAGTCCCAGAACTTAATGTGCAGAATGGTGTGCTAAAGTCACTATCTTTCCTGTTTGAGTATATTGGAGAAATGGGCAAGGATTATATTTATGCTGTCACCCCACTGCTGGAGGATGCACTGATGGACAGGTATATAGCATATGTTTTTCAAACTTTTTGTACTAAAAATTACATTGCAATTTTCTTTTAAATATCATTGCTAATTTTTCATTTTTGATTATATGACTCACTTTCCAAATGTTTGCTATTATAAAAAGATATGTGGTGTATTTGTGTATGTAAACATGTGTACAGTATATGTATATATTCAGTGCCTGTCCCCTTCACTTTTTCCACATTTTGCAGCCCTATGCTAAAATCATTTTAAATATTTTTTTTCCTTAGTCAAATAACAGTTAATACCCCAGAATAATAACACAAAAACAGAGTTTTAGGAATTTCTGTAAAAGTATTAAAAGTAAAAAAAAAAAAAACTGAATTATCACATTAATGCAAGTGTTCAGACCCTTTACTGTGATAGTTAAAATTTGACTCAAGGGAATTATGTTTTATTGCTTATCACTGACATGTTTCTACAACTCCTTTTAGAGTCCACCTGTGGTCAGTTCAATTGTCTGAACATAATTAGGAAAAGCACACTCCTGTCTATAGAATGACCCACAGTTGGCATTGTTTATCAGAGCAAAAATCAAACCGTGAGGTTGAAGGAGTAGTTTGCAGAGCTTAGACTCAAACTTATATCAAGGCACACATCTGGGAAATGCTTCAGAAACTTCTCCAGCATTGAAGAAGCACAATGGCCTCCATAATTCTTAAATGGAAGATATTTGGAACACACTTTTCTTAGAGCTGGCCAAATAGAGGTGTCCGTGGAGAGGGGCCTTTATAAGAGCAGTGACTAAAAACGTAATGGCTGAGCTTGAGACAACCTATTTGGAGATTGGAGAAATTTCCAGAAGGGCAACCACCACTGCAACACTCCACTAATCTGGGCTTTATGAAAGAGTGGTCAGGTGACACATGAAAGCCTGTTTGGAGTTTGCAAAAAGGCACTTAAAGCACTCTCAGACTATGAGGAACATGATTCTCTGGCCTGATTAAACCACATTTGAAGTTTTTTCATATGCGGGAACAAGAAATTTACACTGAGCAAGATCAGGCGAGTAGGGAAGGTGGCAAGGACTCCAAGACACACAACTCTCCAATAGTCCGACGATCTTTGCAAATTGCATTGCAAACGTTTTAAAGATTTTCATCATTCCTAATTGTGGAAGGTAGGCCCAATCTTGGTTGGTCTTAAAGTTACATTCCCCCTCGTTTGAAATGCGAAAACCATTCGCCGACCTGTTTTACCTAAAACTTCCTCTTTAAAGGCAGTTTCAAGCATCACTACAGTTTCAGGAGCTGTTTTCCCCAAGAGAAAACAAAATTTAACACACACTCTCTGTTCTTTATGATCACCCCTCACAAAAATCACACAATACGTTTAATAAGCACCAAGCAAAACCGACACGGAATGCAGTACGAACAATATAAAGCCGTATCACTTGGCAGACTGCCACAGAATACTGTAAGTATGCTACACCTAGCATCTAAGTCTAGATTGTGTGCCAGGGATGGATTCTGGTTATTTTATTTTATATTTGGCACCCCCTCCTACATCTGTACAGTCATATACAGTCATTAGCATACAGTATAACTTCATGGTGAAGGAATCAGTAAATCATTTAGAGCAGAAGAAATTCAAAAATTTAAAGGTGTAATCCCAGTAATCTTGTGCACTCTACCGTTAGTTCCTTTCAGAGTCTTTGAACAGAAAGTATTGAAAATCGCAGTTGTCTTGTTTTTAGTTCATGATACAGCAAAATTGGCAAAAAAAAATTACAGAAGACAATTAGCCGTAAAAGTTAAATTTAAGTTGTGGATATCTTTTTTTTTATTATTATTATTTTTTTGCCTCCTGGTAAAAATTCTAATATTAATAGCCCTTATTGGTGAAATATGAAAGACCAGTTGAAGGATGGACAGTACACACAAGGCATGCAAAATAATTTTAATTGAGACATTCCTATTTTTTTTATTCATTTTATATTTGCTTTCACAGGGATTTGGTGCACAGACAGACTGCAAGTGCAGTGGTTCAGCACATGTCTCTTGGAGTCTATGGGTTTGGTTGTGAAGACTCTTTGAATCACTTGCTTAACTATGTGTGGCCGAATGTTTTTGAAACATCGCCCCATGTCATTCAGGCTGTCATGGGAGCATTAGAAGGTTTACGAGTTGCAATTGGACCTTGTCGTATGTTACAGTACTGCCTCCAGGTTTGTACATTTATGTGTAGCTTCAGATGTTTACAATATATTGTATAATACTTTTAAAAACGTGATCTTAATGTTGGGACTAAAGTAGGTACATTTCAGAGTAAATCATGATGGACTACATACTATAGTAACACTAGAACAATATTTTCTAGTGATAAGTATTTGATTTCCAGTTCATTTTCCTCCAGCCATATAGCCTTAAATGCAAAAGTGATATCGTTCTTTAATTGTTTTTTTTTGCCATGGGTGTTTGGAAATGCCTTTACTCAAGTTGATATAGTCATAGTTTGTTAATCATGACTATGATTATTAAACAGCTACTTGTATAATCTGACCTGTAACTAATACTCTGAAACAGGTTCCATTTGATCTTGATTTAGCTTTACATTGCAAAATGAAAATTGGTGTTTCTACCCTGATCTTTTTGAAATCCAGTGCATGTATTTTGCATACTTTGAATCTGTGTGATATTTGCTTTTGAAATTCTATACATTGTATTCGGCCACTCTGGTGGTATACATTATTAATCTAACATTTGCATTTATGTGACATCAGTGTAAGTTTTGCAGTTGCTGATCTTAAATGATTAATGGATAAAATAATCAATTTTAGTGACTACATTGACAACACTATTCAGATTCTTATCAGGCTATGATAACTTGCTTATTTTTGTTTTTTAGGGTTTATTTCATCCAGCAAGAAAAGTGAGGGACGTTTATTGGAAGATCTACAACTCTATTTACATTGGTTCACAAGATGCTCTGATTGCACATTATCCACGTGTATATAATGATGAAAAGAACACCTACATTCGTTATGAGCTGGAGTACTGCTTATAACCATTTCCTTTGACCAAGACATCTTTCTTTTTTTATTGTCTTTAAATCATTTTATAGGATTACAGGTCCTTTTTTTGCTTTGAATCTGTTTCTTGTGGCAGATGGTAGGCAGCCATTGTAATTGTTTTACAAATGTGTACAGTAAGAGTCAATAGTTTTTGGAAATACACTTGATTTCTTAACAGAAACAGTGAAGAGCGTGCAAGTAATGTTATCTCACAAAAATGGTGAGCATTAGAAGTATACTTGTTAATGTTCTATGGAGCAAATCTGTATTATGACCATCTTTTATTAAGGTTAATATTCCATTTATTGTGCTAATGGGATGTTTATTTGACAATAAACATTTGTGTATAAAAATTTGGATTGTAATATTTAATTGTTTAGTGATTGTGAGTAAGAGGTCCAATATTTCCTTTCCTGTAAATAAGAGTGTTCATTAATGTGTAAAGGTGTTGCATTTTATACAGGTGTGCCATTTCCCTGTGGATTTTAACCTAGAACAGAATAATCTGTATTGCATCATTAAGTCAAGCAGTTTTATTATTGTAAAAATATTTTCAATTTTAGCCAGGTCTGTTATTGCTCTAAAGTTAACTAAAACAAACAGATTCTTCAACAGCTTCCTTGAATGCAGAGCTCTCCGCAATGTCAGGACCTTATTTTTATTTTTTTTTCCTTTCAGGCTTTATAGTATTTAAGAATCTCTTTCTGTATTTTTGGCTATTTGCATCCTTGAATAAGCATAATGATTCCATGGAACATAAAAATGTGTAGCAGATCAAAATAAAAGAAACACTAAATATTACCACCATGTGAGAGAAGAGGTTTTGAAAACTCTTGAAAATACATTTTATTCTAACTTTCCTTGCAGAGAGGAAAATCTGTGAGAAAAGGTTAAAAAAAAGTGTAATGCTATACTTAACAATACTATAAACATAGTACCAAAAGCATCACTTATTTTCCGTGTTACATGACAAAAAATAAATTGAAGTTGATAGATGAAATTTCCCCTAAAATTACTCAGGTTTTCGCGTAGCCTGCTCATATACAAAGCCTGAAGTTAAGTGAACCAAAGTACCTTTGTGTTGGAAGTAGATGTATAATGCTTACACTTCAGTATGATTTCAGTTTCATCTGTTTATCCCATTTGTATCTAGATGAAATAGGCTTAATTGTCGAATTTGGAATCAGATTTCATTTCCATGCATAGCAGATGAGTTAACACCAAGATCCTCATAAACTAACTTAAATGTCCTAAGAGAGTGTGATGCCCTGACTTCCTATCCACTGTTCTCCTAGTCCCATCAATTTAAAATGAAGGAAGTTACCAGAACACAAGGTGTGAGGCTGGAAAAGTAGTCCTGTCTGTCCGTCTGTCTACCTCTGTCTCAGCTCATGGACTAAAGGACTTCAGACTTATCAATGTAGAGTCACCTAGCTAAACAGTATTTTAGGGTGTACATGTCTTAAGGCTTGATGAAGGGTCTCTTCTGTTATCTACAGTTATGCCCACAAACATTAGATTGCAGTGTGATAAAGGGGACATTTAAAAAGAAATGTACAGTTACATTTAATTGTTCCATGGTTTATCTTTTTAGAAATGTAAAAATGAATCTGTTACAGGTTAATTAGTTTGTGTGGTCCGTGCAGTGGCCATATTTAGGGCTATTGCTGTTTTTAAGATTCTGTAGACAGCTGCTATTTTTCATTGCGTAGATTTGAGCCTGTGACGTGAAGTAGACCATAATAACAGTGAACAGGCATTATGAAGGTGAATAGAAAACCACTGTAAAAAGACAAGCTGAGTGCATAGGTTGTGTTAACTAATCAAGTAACTGGGGACAGGAATGTAAATGTTAGCTTTATAAATTGCTGTTACTGAAACCAATGCTAAAAGACAAGCTATAATGGTTACATGTATATCTTTTTAGATTGCTGCAGTCCAGTTACATCTGTCAGAACTGCCTCAAAAATGGATTCTTACGAGGGGTGTTCAGTAATTTACCTGAGCTTTAAAGAAAGTCAGTAAGCATGTTGTGACATGTCTCAAGGTTACTCCTGCACAGTTGTGGCCGAGTGTGAGTCTAACATTCCAAGAGACAGGAGGTCAGGAGAGTCCTTGTGTGAATCAAGTAAGCTTCTTCACCACAATGTGCTGGTTCACATGTCACATCAGTCACAGGCTGCCATCCAAGAATGTGGGTTCCAGCACCTGAACTATCCACCTTACAGTCCTGACCTGGCTCCCGCAAATCCTTTCCTGTTCCAAGTTTTGAAGAAATCTCTGTATGGACAGCAGTTTTCAAGTGATGAAGACGTCAAGGCAGCTGTGAAATCTGGCTTGAAGGTCAAACAGAATATTTTTTTCCCCCCAAGGGGTTAAAGTCATTGCAGGAAAAGTAGATGAAGTGTATGGAGCAATCAGGAAGCTATTTTAAAAAATAAAACCAAAATGCTTGAAAACTCGTACTGAGGTAGAGGAATTATTGAATGCCCCTTGTACTTTTATTTCCTTAAATGCATAAATATAGTGTCTGCTATGTGGATAATGTAGTTCTTTATGGTTTAATGTTGTGTATGTTTGGCTCTGAAATTATTTTGTTATTTAAGTTAACAATTATTTAACCTTTATTCACAGTGTCTGGCAGTTATTTAAATTGAGCCTTGTCTCTATATGTACAGTTAGGTCCACAAGTATTTGGACAGTCCCACAATTTTCATACTTTTTGGCTCTACTCCACCTCAATGGATTTGAAATTAAGCAATCATTATGTCGTTGAAGTGTAGACCTGCAGCTTTATTTAAGGGGTTTACCAAAAATAGTGTATGCACCTTTTAGGAATGACAGCCATTTTCTATGTGGCCACCGACCAATTTTTCCAGGGTTGCAAAAGTATATGAACACTTAACTAACAAACTGTTACCATAACTAGGAGGGAACAATTCCTTTATTACTTCATTAACTATTAAGCAGGTAAAAGGTCTGGAGCTGATTCCAAGTGGATGCTCTCACTGTGAACTCTCAATATGAGGTCAAACGAGCTGTCCTTGCAGGTAAAAACAATCCATCACTAGGCTGAGAAAACAAAACAAACCTTATAGAGAAATGGTAGGAATACGAGTAGTGGTCAAAGCAACCAGCTGGTGCATTTTTTTTTTTTAAAAGAAGGAACACAGGTGAACTCCGCAATACCAGAAGGTCCGGAAAACCACAGAAGAGACATTTGCTGGAAGATTGTAGTGTTCTGCCCTTTGGTGAAGACAATCCCCTTCACAACATTCAGACCAACCAAGAACACCCTCCAGAATGTAGACCTATCATTGAGAAAGTCTACAATCAAGAGAAGACTTCATGAAAGTAAAGATAGAGGGGTTTACCATAAAGTGCAAACCATTGGTAAACCTCAAGCATGGGAAGGGCAGACTACACTGCAAGAAAACATTTTTAAAGCCTGTCCAGTTCTGGCACAATTTTCTTTGGACAAAGGAAACTAAGATCGGTATATGCCAGAATATTGGAAAGAGAAGAGAAAAAATGGCTCATGATCAGTTGAATGCTACATTATCTGTGAAACATTGTGGATGCAGTTTTATGGCACGATCATGCATGTCTGCAAAAGTCAGTCACTAGTGTTTATTGATGACTAGCTGTCCCCCACGTAGTAGTGAAACCAGACAAATTTTAGAAATCAAAAAAAAAAAAAAAAATGTAATCTTGGACAAGCGGAAGGTAGATAGCTCTAATGTCAAAGTTTGGTACTATAGCTGATCATGTTCAGCTCTGACGGGTGAGCGTCCCCTGCATGGGCAGAAAAGCACATGGTATGCCATGATATCTGTGGCGATCAACAGCTACCCTCTAAAACACACTTAGCTCTTATCTCTCTCAAAAATGTCAAACGTTTTTAATTGATAATGTCTAATGATCAAACAGGTATCACTAGCCATTCAGAGGCAAGGTACGCTCCAACACTTGAAAAGAGGCAGACCGACTGGAACGAAGGCTGGCGTGTGAGTGAGGAGAGCCCTTGACCCGCAGCTGCTCTCTCGGATTCACGTGAATAAACCGGTATCACAAGGGAGCATACTTGGCGCAATGAGAGAAGTCCCAAAATCAACCGGAATGGTCAAGCAAATTATAGAAAAAACCTGATCTAAATCAGTTAAGTACTTCTCTTGTGAAAAACAGATAAGCAGACATTGGATTATATAATTTATACATACATACACTAGCCGAAGCCCGCCGTAGCATATGGCGGTGTAAGAATTGGAACAGAAAACGGTGAGAAAGGTATTCAGAAATGAAGAAATAAATACTTCTTGAAAGACGCAGTTGTGAATAGGTGTTTTGGTGGTGACGACAGATAATGAGTCGAAAGATCTAACCCTAGAAAAAGCCACGTACAACTGACCGTGGCTGAAGACTGGTTGTTAGAATTATTGTGAAGAGTAAACAGCATGTGGGTATGAAGAAGGCCGTGCTTCTAGAATCTGATTATGTAAATATAATCAATAACAACCTCAAAAAGATGTTGTTGTAGAATGTCTCTAAGTAATTCCTGCAGCTTAATCCAAAAGACTCGTACTACAATATCAGGCCTGTGCTCTGGTCTTTGGGTATCCGACAGTTCATGTAGAATTTCCGGCCAAGCAGGATTACATGTGAAAGTGATAAATAAATGAGGCTGTCCGAATTTACGTACACGGCATCCTGCTTGTTTTGTTGCATGTATCTTGGACTTCCTGGAAATGTGGACGGTAATATCATTTTGCCTACACGTACGTTGTTACTTTCAGTGTTTGCTTGCAGTGCGTCTGACAGTCCTTTGTATTGTTCCACGTGCAAATCTTGTTGATCTAATCTGAGATAGTTGAGACGCGCGCCCTCTGTTTAACATACGCATCTACGACATACTGTTGGAATAGTTTGCTGCTGGAGTGCAAAATACTAAATGTTTTCCTCATTGCTAATCTGTACGCGTAAAATTGGCATTGAGTAAGTCGCCTTCGCTTGGTGGTTCTTTTATCGGGAACAAATTGTAAATCTTTGTGCTAGCCAATGTCTCTGTAAGGGAATAAAAGCGGGTAAACCATAGGATCGCAATTCATATTGAGCGTGGAAATCTGTTTACAGGAGTTGCCTATGGGACAGATGCAAATGTCCCTTTCGGCAGGCGGTTTGCCAGCTTCTCCGACGAAAATTGCTGTAACATTGGCATGAGGCATGAGCAGGCAGTGCGCATGCCTCGACAGCGAGCGTGGACACGGGAGGAGGGTTAGAGTTGGCGGGCGGGGCTCTGTCATGCGTATCCCATGGTCAGGCGACTTAGTCAAGTGTAATATATATATATATATATATATATATATATATATATATATATATAATATATAGAGAGAGAGAGAGATGTGAATGCTGCCAGAAGTTGCAGGATGAATTCTGAAGTGTACAGGACTATTTATTATTGGACTGATGTCTTTATTCAAGGTGACTTACAACATCTGAGATGCAATCAGTTACATTTCTTTTGTTTTTCCAATTGGAACTCAGGCACGTGAAGTGACCCTATGCATTTTCCTGTTTCACAGCCTTTGCTCAATACTTTGTCGATGCACCTTTGGCTGCAATTACGACCTCAGATCTTTTTGAATATGATGCCACAAGATTGGCACACTTATCCTTGGCCAGTTTCGCCCATTCCTCTTTGCAGCACCTCTCAAGCTCCATCAGGTTGGATGGGAAGCGTCGGCGCACAGACATTTTAAGATCTCTTCAGAGATGTACAATTGGATTCAAGTCTGGGCTCTGGCTGGGCCACTCAAGGACATTCACAGAGTTGTCCTGAAGCCACTCCTTTGATATCTTGGCTGTGTGCTTAGGGTCGTTGTCCTGCTGAAAGATGAACCGTCGCCCCAGTCTGAGGTCAAGAGCGCTCTGGAGCAGGTTTTCATCCAGGATGTCTCTGTACATTGCTGCAGTCATCTTTCCCTTTATCCTGACTAGTCTCCCAGTTCCTGCTGCTGAAAAACATCCCCACAGCATGATGCTGCCACCATCATGTTTCCATGTTTCACTGTAGGGATGGTATTGGCCTGGTGATGAGCGGTGCCTGGTTTCCTCCACATGTGACGCCTGGCATTCACACCAAAGAGTTCAATCTTTGTCTCGTCAGACCGGAGAATTTTGTTTCTCATGGTCTGAGAGTCCTTCAGGTGCCTTTTGACAAACTCCAGGCAGGCTGCCATGTGCCTTTTACTAAGGAATGGCTTCAGTCTGGCCACTCTACCATACAGGCCTGATTGGTGGATTGCTGCAGAGATGGTTGTCCTTCTGGAAGGTTCTCCTCTCTCCACAGAGGACCTCTGGTGCTCTGACAGAGTGACCATCGGGTTCTTGGTCACCTCCCTGACTAAGGCCCTTCTCCCCCGATCATTCAGTTTAGATGGGCAACCAGCTCTAGGAAGAGTCCTGGTGGTTTCGAACTTCTTCCACTTGTGGATGATGGAGGCCACCGTGCTCATTGGGACCTTCAAAGCAGCAGAAATTTTTCTGTAACCTTCCCCAGATTTGTGGCTCGAGACAATCCTGTCTCGGAGGTCTACAGACAATTCCTTTGACTTCATGCTTGGTTTGTGCTCTGACATGAACTGTCAACTGTGGGACCTTATATAGACAGGTGTGTGCCTTTCCAAATCATGTCCATTCAACTGAATTTACCACAGGTGGACTCCAATTAAGCTGCAGAAACATCTCAAGGATGATCAGGGGAAACAGGATGCACCTGAGCTCAATTTTGAGCTTCATGGCAAAGGCTGTGAATACTTATGTACATGTGCTTTCTCAATTTTTTTATTTTTAATAAATTTGCAAAAATCTCAAGTAAACTTTTTTCATGTTGTCATTTTGGGGTGTTGTGTGTAGAATTCTGAAGAAAAAAATTAATTTAATCCATTTTGGAATAAGGCTGTAACATAACAAAATGTGGAAAACGTTATGCGCTGTGAATACTTTCCGGATGCACTGTATGTGCCAAAGTTCACCATCAGATGAGGCAGAGAGGACAACATCATCTGAGTGAAACAGTGATACCCACTCCTGCTCTGCTAACTGGACACCCCTAGCTGCACCAAGATATCCTGTACAAGAAAACCACAAACTGAAGAGTTAACATAACAGACACTGTTGATGTTTAAAGTCCAGTGACACTTAACTGCAACTACATCATCATAGTGCTCAAATTTCTTTTAGGAAACAACATTCTCTCCCATCCCCAAATCCCACCTTCATCCCTCCCCATTTTTGTTGATTTACTGCAAGCTTGAAGGCAAAAGGCACAAGTCAAGTGTCAACCCCAGATAGGGGAGTCCTTACATCACAGAACTTTAGGACATGGGGGGCCTGCAGCCCACCCAGGGAGAATGCCTATTTATATTAAACATCTTCAGAGAATGCTGACGTCTGAGATGAAGCATCATTATTTCTTCAGTATCTGCTGCATGTTTTACAGGTTTGTTAAATGATTTGCTATGGGCTGCACAAGCGTTTAAAGCCCACATGGACACGTGCCCTGAAGCAGTGTGCGGGTGTGTAAGTGTGCCCTACGGTGGGCAGGTACCAAAACCAAGATTGGGTCTTACCAGCAGCCAGGCATTAACAGGTTTTTGGAAATGATGAACCCCAAAGTAGACATGCCAACCAATATTATCTATTGATGACAAGCCTGATGAATTGCTTGTTTCTTCTTGGCAGCTCATGAAAGAAGCAAATATGTTGGCTTCACACGCAGCTGGCGTCCATACTACCGGACTTTTTAAACGTAAGCAATCTCAGTCCACACTGGAGTGTTCGCATCGTTGAATCTCCGCCCACACTGAAATGCCCGAAAGCGCAAATGACGGTGGCCTTTGTCTGCACTGGGCATGCGCGCATTGGGACTGTGTAGCTAAAAATAAACAGCTCTGTAAAAATCCAATTTCTGTGTGCCTCGTGCACACGTGTAGTGCATTCAAAAGTATCGGCGCAGTACAACTCAGGGTAGAAAAAAAAGACATTCAGTTACAACGCTAATATTATCGGTTTTAAATTAGATAACGAGCTTTTGAAACTTAATTTCAAAAAAGAGAGCTTAATGCTAATATACTATGGTAGGCCATAATCCATAATCCATTTTCCTAGTTAAGAAATTTGATATCTGGCTTATAAAATTTAATATCGCGCTTTTGAAATGTGATATTATACTTTTAAATTTTGATATCGAGCTTTTGAAATTTGATATCAAGTTTTTAAAATTTAATGTCATGCTTTTGAAATTTGATGTCAACATACTTGATGTCAGAGTTTAAAAACTCGGTATCAAATTTCATAAACGTAATATCAAAATGACAAAATAGGATGTGACAGTTTAAAATGCATATACAGTATATTAGCATTTAAGCTCTCATATGTGTGTAACGGGAGGTCTGCGGCAGGTGGGGGAGTTATTAATAAATAAGTAACTAATTGTTGTGTTCGCGTCTTTGAATGGGGGCGTGGTACCGTGGCGAGGGCAGACCTTCACCCAGATTGGCGTTGGGAGCTGCTGATTGCTGTGCCACGTCCTCGTTTTAAAAGGGAAGCTTGGGCACAGGAGGGGAGAAAAAGGCAGATCGGAGGATTGAGAGGAAAACAGACTGGCCAGTGACTGAGAGTCAAGAAACACGACGGAGGTTAAAAGGAAAAGGAAGACAAACAGGCAGATACGAGAGAGCGCCAGAGTTGAATGGAGTGAGTCAGGTGGTCGGGAGTGAGCCTCAGGTTCGTGGGAGCTGGAAGCGGTGAAAGGTGCACTCCTAGCGAGCGTTTTTCCTTGGGGAGCGGCACGATTGTCCGCGTCTCCCAGGAGAGGCGTGTCTGGCTAGTTGGGTTGCCCCGCAGATGCCGAAGGAAGAGCGTTCGTGAACGGAGCTCCAATATGAAGGTTGGCTGCACTTGTCGGTGTGCGTTTCCTCCTTCTGCCAGGTCCGGGCAGGAATAAGGAGAGGAGATGCTAGGTTTGAAGGGACGCATTGGGGCTCGCTTTTTGTTATGGACGGTCTCTGGTTTTTAACCTCCTTGTTTTTAATGGATTACTTATTGAACTGTTTTTAACCTTCACCAGCACCTTTTTATTTTTAGGTTATTTATTTATTTATTGCTCCATTTTGGAGCAACAGCATTTGGGGACACTGTTCATTTGATTGTTTTTAATAAAAGCACAGTTCACTTTTGCATCTCCATTTTGCAATGCATTGTGCGTTTGTCCTCATCAGGTCGCGACTATCGAGATGGTGTCGGGTTCAAGAGGCTCCCAAACAAAAGTGGGAGAGTGGAGCCAACCGGCATATTCACAATATCAAATTCCAAAAGCACTATATCAAATTTCATAAATGTAAGTTTAATATGCATATATTAAGCATGTAAGCTATCCTATCACGTTTTAGAAGTGATATCAAATTTTAAAAGTGCAGTATCAAATTTTTTAAGTCTGATATCACATTTTGAAACTCATTATATAAACATTTAAAAGCAGATATAAAAAAGGATTAAAAGTTAAAACGGCATGCCATACTTAAGAACATTTGTGAAACTAGCACTTTTGATGAAACAAATAAATGCGCGTGTGCTTCCGTATCGTCACATTACTGTGCTTTCGTGTCTCTCTTTCTTTCTTTCGCTGTCTGTCTTATAATTGCCAGCTCAGTTGCATTCAACACCCATTCACTTTAAGTGTCTTAATTTCGCTGTGGTATGCGCTTCTCCTTACTGAACAGATTAAGTAATAAAGACTGAAAACGTTGACTGAATTATTTACAATCTGATTTTCACAGAGCTCTGACTTTTTCAATATAACGGTATTGATGCCGGCCGTGGAATTTATCGCAAAACTGACTGGTAAGTAATTGGCTTTTTATGCATTTTTGCAGCTTTCAAATTTTATCAATCGCAATTTAGATGTACACGGGTACACAACAAGTGCCATGGAAAGCAACTCTTTTATGCCTGTTACGCTGGATTATGGTTTTCTTCTGTGAAGGGTGAGCAATCAGTGAATAAAGTTGTTGTAATCGGGTATAGTCAGGGAAGAGCCAAAAAATGAACACAGACCACTCCGAGTGCGATTAGAGTTTCGAAAACCCACATTTATGCTCCACACTTATGATCCACACTGAAACACTGACACTTTATCAGAAGTGTTTGGCTTTAGGGATCGTTTTTAAAAGTCTTCATTTTCAGGGGTCAAATGACAGGTTAGCAAAAACGTACACACATTTATGTGTTTTTAAATGAAAACAGATTAGTGTGGACAGGGCTTCATTCTGGACCAACTTGCAAGAAGACTGCTCTTCCTAGCTTAGATTCCATCAAACTGTAAGTTCTATGCTTGTTTAATGCATTTCAGAGCAGAGAATGACTGGAATAACTTCACTGAGAACCAGTCAGGTAATGGTTTTGTGACAATCTGCCAGTGCTAGAAATGATCATGGGTCATGATGCAAGGGGTCATTATGTTGCGAGTTCTTGAGCAGTTGGAAAAGGCCCACTCTTCAGCCAAAGGAAACATTTCTTGTTTAACCATATTTTGAAAGAACTCACTTCTGACATCAGGCCCGCCGCCAGAAATATTTGGGCCCCAGACAACTGGGTACGTGTGGGCCACTCTGCCTTTCCCCGGTTCCCACATGCCAAAACCTTCAAATACGTATACAGAATGATCAAAATGTAGTTTATCCGACAGCGACAAGGCTGCATTTATGAATACCATACTTGATGAGTTAAGCCTTCTCGCACATCAAAGTTAGACTGCGAGAAGGAAAGCCAGTGCTAACGGAAGCTCATAGCGGAATTTAAACAATACATTAATGAGATAGGCCTATGTATTATCTAACGTGTAACGGTACAATTATACCAATGCAATGAATAGGAGTAACATCTGAACATTTTAATATATACTAACGGTTAGGGTTATCTACATGGTGTACAATCACTATGGTAACTTGCTGTATCAAACTTCAAAGTTTTCAAAAAATCCGGGTGATCCAGAATCTTCAGTGATACACACAAAACCAACGCACACTCGTCACTGCTTTAAAAGCAACAATAAACACCCAAGCGAATGAATTATCAAACTACGGAGACGGACTTCTGCTACACCATACACGTCAACATCCACGATAGTGCACAACAATATCGCTGTTGTGTGAGACAGAACAGCGCCGGTGTGTGAACCGGAAGTATTCAATTACAGCGGCAAAGTCAATCCATTATCCACGTACCCTGTACAACAAACATACTACTCAACGTCAAGCGCAAGGATGTCGGCGTCGGCTCTCCTTTGTCTTTGAGAAGCGTGCTTCACACGACACAAGCACGATATCTACTTGCGTGGAGCATGCGGCTATTAAAACACTCACTTGTATTGTTGTAAGCTAAATGATTTAACTTTTCTATTACATGTAACTTGAATAATTGTTCGAATATATGTCTACGTGCACAACATCAGCATAAAAAAAAATCAAGCGTGAAGGGGCTCCCTTCCGTTTGGGCCCCGGACCAGAGTCCTGTTTGTCCCTCCTGGCGGCGGGCCTGCTGACATGCAACATCACCAAAGACTGAGCTGCACACAGTGGTCTTTACTGTGCCTGCTTCAGGTGATGTAATTCTGTGACCCTTTGGCCCATGAGAGGTGACTGCTGCTTTCCAGAGGATGTCTGCTGATTGTGCTCTGCTAAGAGCCTCTACCAATTTCTTCAAGCTCAAGAGATTTTCTGCTTTCTACTTAAAGATAAGACCACGATTTGGCCTTTGCTGTTTTACAGGTCCTGTGGAGTTCTTGCAGTAAAATTGTATTTTATTTTGAAACTAGGCCGAACGATTGCACAGATTTTAGGGGTGCTGTCATACAGGTCCAGACAATTGGGTTTAATTTGGAGCCTAGCTGTTTTTTGTATTGCCACCATGATTCTCTCCATGCTTTCATCCCAAAGACTATACTAGCTCTGGTAGCAGTGTGTTTGGTCAGGCATCTCCTTTAAAGGTCTTCAGACTTTCACCATATCCTGCCAGGTCTACTTCTTCCCATTTTAAAATTATTTTTTGCTTCCATAGCTGGGGGCAATATACATGATGATCTGCTATACTGGATGAAATTCTTCTTCTTCCAGTATGAATTTTTACCTTTTACTGATATGCTAAAAATAATGGAAAACTCAAACACGTTTAAGCATAAACAACAAGAAATAGTACAAGCAAAAGGAAATGGGAAATGTGACTTTGTGTTGGTGTATTTGTGCCTTAAATGTAAAGCCTTTGTGTATGGGCTTGTATTAGACCTGTGTGTCACAAGTGAGACTTCACCTTTGAGAGTATTACCCAGAGTGCAATGTGTTTCCACCTGATTGAGTTGATGTAAACAGGACGCGTGAACAGGAAAAAGTCATGTCTTCTGCTGTTGCCGCCTCCACATGCAGAAATTTTTGGAGCTACATTTCACCTCCCCGTTTCAGTGCATTCATGTGAATTTCCAAGAAGGGTCCATCTTTGTGTCTCTGGTTTACTCGACAGTTGTCTTTATGTGAGTCAGATAACTCTCTCACAACCCTAATCTAAACAATAATGTGACTGGAGGTATGGTGTAACGTTACTGACATATAATGCGAGGCGACACCCCCTTCAACAGAGAGGAGACCTGGAGGTTTGCAATTTCCAGTCAGACTTTTTGAAAAATGCAAAGTCGTGGTTGATTTGTCATTTGGTCTGCCAAGAAAAGCAATTAAAGATAATTTTTTTGTGAAAATAAATAGCAAACTAAACATATTTAATGTGTACGTCTTTGCTTGAACCACTGATTCAACCACAAAAATGGCATCTAACATACTTAATTATATATATTTTTTATTTTATTCAGTTGACTAAGGGCAAGATCAACGTTACATCACAACTTGGATAATTCAGGTAGTTTTGTTTTCTTAGAATTGTTCAACTCGAAGCCACAAGCTCATGGGGTATTCATATGGAATTTTCAATTCAGAAATTTGAATGTACTGTCTATCCAGTGCTTAATATGTGCCGGAGCTAAGCTCCAATTCTGAGTCCTCCAAATGCACTGTGGGACCCCCAAATCTACAGGAAAGATTTCTTTTCAATTTTTCAATTTTTTTTTAAATTTAATTTTTATAAAATTAGGCTATTTAACACCTAACAGTTATACCTGTTTTTTGGTTGGGTAATGTGAAGAAGAAAGTTACATGAAAGTTGAGAGAAAAGGAACAGAAGCATGGTGATGGGGATGAAGATGCATCAGATGAGGTTCAGGGAAGTGAAAACTCCAATGCAAGTGTAATCCACAGTATAGATGGCAGAACAATTTAAGATGGCAAGATATCCAAGTAAAATACTAATTGATGTGTGCGAGTACATGTGTAAACGTTTCTGATTTCGTGTATTTATTAAGCAGATGAAGTACATCAATACTGGCAGCCCCGGTTTCTGGTGCCCATACTGCTGTTTTTTCTTGCACCACCATTCCACTCCTGGGTATTCACTGTTAGCTCCAGCACCTGATCTTTTACAATTTAAGCTGAACGGGAGCAAGTGAGTGAGAGAGAAAGAGAACAGAGCTGTACTTTTATCACTTCAACTGCAGGCCTTCGCCACTCCTGAATTGATTTAAGTAGCAGCTAATTAACAAGTGTTTCACCAAATAAGCAGAGTGTCTTTGTTAAACACTTTAATGACTGATATATTTCTTATTTGCTACAAAATAAGATTCAGTTCTAAAAGTAAATAGAAATACATTAAACCAGTTTCTGCTGAAACCTTTTGAATTTTTAGCTACACCATGATATGGATATTAGACCTTACAGCCCCACTCCCAGGTCGACTCTTCTTGGAATGATTATGATGTCTCAAATTTCATTTTCTTCCACTGCATAGGCCATGCCTGCCTTTATCATTCTAAGTTGGTTTGTTGCTTTGAATATGTGAATCTTAAATGATTTTCTTCATATTTAAAAATTAGACTTCATTCTGTGGCTACTCTTGTCCATAAGAAGCAAGTAGAGGCAAGTTGGCCTATTGCAGGTTACCACACAAACTAATCTACTAGTTGTGGTGTGGTCATCAGGAGCCGCTGTAAGGAAAGAACACTTGACAACCGTTAACCAAGGGTTTCAGTCCTCCATGGATGGATATGAACCACAAGTTCAACTTCTTTATTTACAAAAATTGGTAATGTTGCATTCTTCACTATCTGTTTTGGTATAATGACTGAAAATTGAGAGCCATCTGCATAGAAAGTTCTTTCATCTCCATCTAATGTCTGCCACTTCTCACACATATGCATGTTGTAAGATATATAGCGCCTGACCCGACACAGATTAGACACAGGAGGCACGTGTAAAATTAAATACATTTTTATTTTCTTCAGCCGTGAGACACGTCTTCCCTGTGTCCCACTAGCCCAACACAGTCCCAAGCACACAATAAACACTAATTTCTCCTCTTCTTCTCACTCCACCACTCCTCACCAAGCTTCATCCTCCTTCCACCCGACACTGGCCACTGAGTGGTGGTCGCTGGCTCCCTTTATTGTTAACCCGGAAGTGCTCTAGGTGCTTGATCCCTGATTTCCGGCTGCACTTCCGGGTGTGACGAATTGGTTGCCCACACGGGCTTAGGAGTTCCAAATACAGCGCCCCCTGGCGGTACCTGCGGGACCCAACAGGGCTGCAACCAACTCCAATTCCCAGGATGCCCTGCGGGAACCCGAGACACTGTTCCACCCCAGGGAGGTGGGCAACTAGCATTCAGGGGGAGGTATTGCAATGTCCATGGCTGTTCCCCCTGAATATAGTGTGCAGGGGCGTCCCGGCTAGGTAAGGACGCCAAGCCCCTGTCACAATGTCCTTTTTCATACTCCAGTTGTTTGATTGCATCAGTAATCAGGAACATGGCCATTGGAAACTAGGCTGTCATACTGCTACCAGTTGATTTTGTTATGCATGAGTGGCATCATAGAAATTTTCATCACCAGCTCAGCACAAACATCATCACAATATGCACAATGATGTGACTTCTAACTATGATGGAGAAGGAAACATGGGAAACACACACCTAATAAATCACACACTCCAAAACAGTCAAATGAGGTAGACTCGAGACCTGAGGTACAAGCAACCAGCAAGGCATAGAACTATTCTGGATGTAACTGAGTTATCATTACCACTTCTCACCTCGCTAGTGACATCAAGCTTTTGCCTTCTGCCCATTTGTTTTATCATGTTAAAGTGTTCACAAAAGGTACTTGAATCTCTAAGGTTCTTTTAAATTGATGGCAAAGTTAATACTGGAAGTGCCTAAATTATTAGCTTTAATGTTCATGTACACCTCACAATACTTTAACATTCACTCATCACTCATTCTCATCACAGACGTACAGTCAATGGCCGATGCTGGCTACCTCAGCTTCCATACCTTAGCAAGAGCCAGAAGTTGCCTTGCTCATGAGCTGCACTTCTGTTGGGATGTCCAAATCACTTCCCTGAAAGAGCTGCATTTACAAACTACCTTAGCAAAGGCCAGGAGCTGATTTAAGAGCTGCTTTCCTGCTGTGATGCACAGGCATATTGCTTTGCTCCGAGAATCGTCACCTTTGAAAAGGCTGCACAAACCAAACACGTTAGCAGTGTGGCCATGGCTGGCTACCTTGGCTTCAATATCTTAGCAGGGGCCAGAGAGACTCCTATATCCTTTGATATCCCATATTCTACTTTTGAAAGAGCTAAACAAATCACAAATAACTTGAACTAGCACAGCTCACTATTACATTCATCACTGGTGCAGATGGTATTGATAAACAAGACAAGTTTCAGTGCGATAATATTCACACTTTAATCATTATGTTTATATGCAGAGGAGTCAAAAGTAGAAGAAACCATACAACCTGAAGATGTATTTGTAATTTAACAAGTCCATTCTTTTTAACCTGAATGAGGTGTTCTTTAAAAGTTTGCGTGGTATAGCCCTTTGCTTTGTTGGGATGCATATTCATTTTATAGGTGGCATTGTCCTTTTGTCCTCAGACAGCATGATGTTTCAATGTGGCTTCAGAACTGTCTACCTCATCTCCCTCTCATAAGAGTGCTACGTTCTCATATTAAAAACTGTGCGCCATCTGTCTCTCTCAAAATCTGCAGCATCTGCTGCTCTTAAAAGCCATACAGCATCTACATCAAATCAATAGTGGTGCTTTCTTTTATATCATGCCTTGATATCTATTGTAGTAAGTGGTAGCAGTCAAAAAATTAAATGATTGCAAATTTCCGTTGGTCTTTCTGTTTGTCAGCCTGAAGTTGTTTTAAGCTAATTATGAGGTACAAGTTAAATAACAAAGTCTGCAACTACATTTGTCAAGAGTTTCCAAATGCTTCAAAGCAGTTCAATATACAGCAACCAGAAAGGTTTCAGCAATTAGTGTGGCCACAGTCTGAGTGTCTTTGTTTTAAAGGTTTTAGTTAAATTCAAAATATACAATTCACAAAAAGCTGATCAAAAAACAAAAAAGAGAAAAAAAACTTATTCTATCATACATAATAATAATAATTTACAAACCGAAACACACTGACAAAAATAATAGGATTCAACTAAAACAAAATAGAAAAATAAATGAAAATATTGAACAAAACTAACAACATAAACAGAGTTAACAGATCCGCACCAGGGGCCTTGTGTATAAAACTTACTTAGACTCGGAAACAAGCGTAAGCCATTTCTTACCCAAAAATCGGGCTTTATAAAATATGAATGTGGTGTGGAAATAGGCTCAAATTTACAAAAAGTTTTGAACATCCATAAGTCTTACTCCAGTGTTTTTGGTGTTAGCATTTTAGCAATGATGAAGTGAGTAGAATTTGTGAAGTTAGCCTGCAAGGAGAGCTTTTGAAAAAAGTGGATACATTTAAATACAGTATCTACGATCAGCGGCAGCCTGAAATGGAAAATTAGATGCAGAAATAATCCATAGAGTGCCGTGTGGATGGAACAAGTGGAAGAAGGTATCAGGTATGTTGTATGATCAAAGAATTAAGGCAAAGAATAAAGGTAAGGTTTTTAAGACAAAGGCAAGACCAACAATCATGTATGGAGCACAGACATGGCAAGTAAAAAGGAGTGCAGGAGAAGAAGTTCGATGTGGCAGAAATGAGACTATTGAGATGTATGTGTGGCATTACAAAAAAGGACAGAATAAGAAATGAAACAGTCAGAGGTACAACAAAAGTGGGAGAGGTTTCTAAGAAAGTACAGGAAAGTAGGTTGAAATGGTATGAACGTGTGATGAGGAGAAACAATGAATATGTGGGCACAAGAGTGAAGGGAATGGAAGTCCAGGGGAAGAGAAAGCGAGGGAGGCCAATGCAGAGGTGTGTTAAATTAAAAAAAACATCAGAAGGAAAATGTCTTGACTGGCAAGGATGTGGAGGAGCAAGATATATTGAGAAGGTTGATCAAGTAAATCGACCCCGCATAAAAGTGGGAAAGGATGAAGAGGGAGAAGAAGAAGAAGTGATCAGCAAATCTCATTTCATTGCGTATTTAAATGAGGTGTCAGTCAAGCTCTGATGTTCTTGAAGTAATTGTATTACTGGTAATCTCCATGTTCTTTTGAAACAGCTCTCTTCAACGTTGTTAGTAACGTCCAATATATACCCTTAATGTTAATTGCTTTAGTGCGTAGCCAGAAAAAGGTGTGCTATGTGTTGTAGGACATAACTAGCAATGGCAGCATTAGCTCGTTTGAAGGCTATTGTTAGTAGATAGCTATACAAGGAACAAGTTTTCAGGAATTGTGATGATTTTTTGACTCATGATGATGAATGGCTTCAAAACCGATTTAGACTTTCTTAGCTGTTCTCTTGAAGTTATGTGCTTAACTGGAACCTACATTAGACCATCACGGAGAAATCATGCAATCCCTGTTCCCTTATAAGTTTTATCAGCCATAGGGTTTTTGGTGGTTGGTGTGAACTGGCTGACCAGTCAGGAATCTTGCAGTCACTCTGAGTGACAACATGCCACCGGTACAGGATGGTTTACTTGTCATGCTACTCAGATACATGCAATACTCTTATGGTTAGGGTGAGCAGGCCAAGATCAAAAAGCAATTTGCAGCAATTTCCTGTTTTAATAATGCAATTGTCACAATTTACTGTACACATTTCCCA
Source organism: Polypterus bichir lapradei (assembly GCA_026402145.1). NCBI lineage: Eukaryota > Metazoa > Chordata > Cladistia > Polypteriformes > Polypteridae > Polypterus > Polypterus bichir. Next base: position 26,689,285 of record JANRMT010062815.1, read on the forward strand.
ATAAAAGTACCATCACAGAATGAATTTGTAAATAGAAATCACTTACACTCTATTAGTATACAACAAATATGTGATGCTCAAATGTGTCTAACGTTACTGTGTGGCTCAATCAACAATTCCTTGATTTTATCAAATAGTAGTGTGGAAGCAGACTTCAGGGTCGTATTCTGTGTGATGGTTGGCTTCTTGGTAATTTAGCCTAAATGATAGGATTACACTTAATTTTTGTACATTATAAACAACTTGTATAAGCTTTCTTTCAGGTGCTAGTGAATATAGCACAAGAAACGAGGTATTATGAAAAGCACTCCGGCACACGACTACATCTAGGATGGACCACTGGTTCATTAAAAGGAAGATGGTGGTGTTTGGACTTTTCCAGAACATTTTGCTGCATCCTTGTGGAGTATTGCACAGCATAGCACAAAAACATGGATGGCCTCAGGTTATTAACACAATGGTGGATGTTGTCCGTTCTATGTTCAGAGACTTGCATAACAACATTGACATTTACAAGTTCAAATGATTTTAAGTAAGACTGTTCTAAATAGCAACAGCAATGTGCTATTACACAGGGCCAAGACCACCGCCATTACCCAGCATCAATTCACAGGGCCGTCTTAACACATGGGCATGCTGTGCAGTTGCCCGGGGTCCCCACGAACATAAGGGCCCCATGCTAATCTATGTATGTTGTGACTTGCTGAGTGGTTGTGTAGGTAGGGGTCCTAGTGCACTGATTTACCCGGGAGCCTATAGTGCTGTTAAGACGGCCCTGTCAATTCACGCTGGGTAATGGCGGTGGTCTTGGCCCTGTGTAATAGCACATTGCTGTTGCTCTCTCCTGTCAGCTGCTCCCACTCTTATAGTTTCTTTTATTTATGACTCTCGCAGTGAACCCAGAAAAAGAATGTTTTTGCAGTTCTCCACTTTAGTCAGTAATACCTCAGGTTTCATTTCCTGCCTTTTTTTCTCTGCTCTGCCATAGTTTGCAGTAACAAGGGCATAATAACATGGATATTCAATAAAGGCACCTTCATACCATGTATGGTTACTGGCAGGCTAGGATGGCGAGTGGCTAAAAGCACATGATGCATGCATAGTTTTTAATAAAGGACTTTGGCATAGAACGTGGAGTACATACAGTTTTATATTCAATCTTGAAACTGCAAACACTATATTTGCCTTTTGAGTGCAAGTAAAATTTTAATATGGAATCTAAGCAAGGTTTTACTGATGATGCCTCAGGCTACTAGTATCACTGTTATCTATCTTCTCACATTCACTTCCTTAACGTCGGGAAGAATGAGCCAAAAATGCTACTTTTTTTTCAACAAGAAAAAATGTTATTATGTGCAACAGAAACATGTTGCAAGGTTTCTAAACCCTTTTGGGACTCCCCCCAATAGGACGACACACTGAAGAGCGTCCCAAAGCGCGATCATCGTGTCTGTGGAAGACAGCCTATCAGTTGCCAGGGCAACCGCAGCCTCCCAGCGCTGTGGCGGCTCACATCAAAAGCAAATCCAGCCGATCACGTTTGTGCTGTAAGTGCCTGTCGTCGATGGGTGATTCAACAAACATTATAAATTCAGGGAACAGTAATACTTGGCCTCTGTGATTGCCTTTACTACACTATTGGCACGTAGACTTATCTTGCTAAACTGGAAGAATCCTAACTCTCCTCTGTTAAGTCAATGGGTAACTGATGTTATGTACTATTTGAAATTGGAAAAAATCAAATTCTCACTTAGAGGATCTGTGCAGAAATTTTTCAAAACCTGGTAGGATTTAATCAATAACATTTTAGAATAAGCTTTTAAAGCACTGAAGAAGCAGATTCTCTCCCAATTTCTTTTTCTTCTTCAATTAACTTTATTCACTTATTAATTCATCTGTTTACTTATTTTTTACTAGCTTTAAGTTTTATTCTGCTGCCCATGCTCTCTTTCTCAGGGGTGGGGGTTGATTTGTATTCAATCCTGTTTTTGTAAAATGAATCTATTTGTATGGAATGTTGTGCGATTTCAATAAAATCAATAAAATTTATACAGTATATATATGTAAAAAAAGTATTACTTAGCCAGACCCTGCCTGACTGCTGTGTCTGTGTATAGGAGAGTGGTAGATCCTGCTACAATAAATAACCCTGCTGTTCCTGTTTCAAGCTGAACAAAGCTGGTTTTGCCAAAGTACTGAGACTCAGCCTCGTCTTTTGGGGTGGAAGAGGGGGACTCGCATGTCACAATCTAAATACCAAAATGTCAACATGAACAATGTAGGAAGGGGATGCCTAGTGTCCACTGCCGTACTGATGGAAATTTAATACAGGTCTTTCATGTGACGTGTTTTGAGGCAGTCACTAACACACAGCTCGATATCGCAATTTTGTTTTTCTGTTGCTTGCATATGAGGGGATAGAATATCAGTGCCTGATCCTCACGATCGACATGCCCCTTGTGTTATTGTAGACTATCACAGTACATGGCTTAAAGACATCCACATTTCGCTTGACAGGGACATTGACAGTTGCCACAATGTGAAAAGTGCTTATGGAGCTACTGTCTTTCTTGTTCTTGCACTTGATCACAATTATTTTTTTTCATGCAGCTACTGCACCACGCTGAAGCTTCATGCGACCAAATTCACTGGGCATATCACTGCAGTTTGTTCATGCAGTACCATATCAAACATCAGTTTCAGTTTCTGTGCCAACATCTGATGAACAACTCATATCGTTATCACTTTTGCGTAATTTGAGCAATGACTCAGATTCAGTTTGTTCTAAAACTGCCTTTACAGCTTATTGTTTGCCATTGTGCCACCCCACTTGGGACTATTGATGAGTAACATAAATTGGTAGACTGCAGACATAATCATGATTATTCATGTTTTTTTAAATAAAAAGATATTATTTAATCTACCAGGTGGCAGCAGAATACTGTTATTTGTGCTTAAAACTATAAAATGTATCATTACACGTCACCCCAAGCCTGACTCATGGTTAACCATAATTAAATATAATTCTGAGCCTGAGACTCACTTGGAGTTAACACCAAAGAGATTAAGTGCTCTTCTGGGTGCAGGTTTGTTGATTGATCACTGGCATAAAGAGAAGACCTTACTTTAGTAAAGAGCATCACTGGAGGAAAATGTCACAAAGAGAAACTAGGCACACTTGTTCTATTTAAATACTACAATGCAAGACCGAAGGAGAGCAGAGTGTCAAAGTGCATTCACTCATTTTGAAATTGTTCAGACATTATGGATTAGCACTCAGCCTGAGTGAAAGTACCTTGTGTAGACATAGAGGGCAAGCATGGATAAGTATCCCATTGCACTTGTGACATATAGCAAGTAGAAAAAGTACATTACAGTTGCTTGGCAATGACAATTACATCCCACTTGCCTGAGGCCCACTTTGATGTGCAAATGACATTTCAACAACCTGGCATTTATCCATGCATTGCTCCGTGTTACATTTCTAGAGCCTCTCATGATCTGGTTGTATGGCTTATATTTTTTACTATTTTTGTTAGGTTTATTATTTTTCATGGTTTTATGTGTGCTGCTGCCTTGTAATAAGGAAACCGGCGTTCATGTCCTGGGTACTTCTTGTGTGAAGTTAGTATGTTTTCCCTGTGTCTGCATGGGCTCTCCTCTTGGTCCTGGCCTACTGTATGCTCATTTTGGGCATTTCTGGCTTTAAAAAAGTGTCCCTTGGGGGGGTTAAGCTACCTAGTAGGGTTACTTATGCACAATAACTTGCAGTCTCTACAACTAAATCATTGATATCTCCAAATTAATGTATCTGAAGACATGTGTTTTAGCAGTGAAACTCGCATCTTGCTCTCAGCATTTCCATCAGACATGATAACTCAGAATGAACTTCTTTCATGCGTGCATCTTGCCTTGCTGGATGTTGAGGCATCATGTTTCTGTCGCCTTGGTCAACTCATGATTCATTTATTTTGAGGCAAAATAGTTTTGCAGACCTCAGTTTTTCACATGTTCTATACTATTTGTTATAGGAATCATGTCATTGTATTGGGCTAGGCAATACCAACTACCCGCCAAGAATGCAGAGGAAAGGTGCTATAATGCTGCGCTGAACCAGATGCTCTTGAATGCAGGTGGCGGGGTCTCTACATCTCAGGAGAGAGGCTGCCCTACCAGCCAATAAACATCGTCAGCATTGTGATTACATATGTATGAGGCTGATTAGCATCGAGGTGTGTTCACAAACACATATTTAAAAGGAGGTTGTGATTTAAAAAGGTGAATTGTGAACAAATATGAGTACAGCAGGTTTTGTAAATCTGCATTTTTATCGTTTTTTTTGATGTATACATTTTCCTGTTTTATTAGTGTGTGCATATTTTCACTATTGATCCATGCAGTTTTATAAATGATGCCCCAGGTAAAATCACTGTAAAAGAAAGGGAAAAAAGTCACTTATCTAGAAATTAATGTATGAGCATGGGAATTATGTAAGCATGGAGAAAATAAATATGTACTCAGTATTTATGTTATACTGAAAACAACCTCAAGCTGCGATAGATAGATAGATAGATAGATAGATAGATAGATAGATAGACTATATATTATAGAGAGACAGATATATAAAGATTTTTAGTACAGATCGACAGACAGATTGATATATAAAGATAGACTTTATTCATACACAAGGGGAAATTAAAATTACACACTTAAGAACTTCTGGCTTGCATACTGGAGAGATGCTGCAGTCAATAAGTCAGTCACATTATCTGCACATTCTAATCATTCTGTATTTATCTGACATAAATCATTAGCAAAGCTGAATGCATGCTCTCCATCCCAGTCTGAAGCAGCCATCAAATTTACCTTGAGACTTCAACTGAGATTCTAATTCTCCATGTACTACTTCTTTGAAAACTGTTATGTTCAAGAAGTTTGAACTTCAATTAGTTAATGATTCTCCACAAGCTCTTTCCTCTTCTTCTTTCAGCTGCTCCTGTTAGGGGTTGCCACATCTTCTTACATATCTTTCTATCCTCTGCATCTTGTTCTTTTACACTCTCACCTGCATGTCCTCTCTCACCACATCCATAAACCTTCTCTTAGGCCTTCCTCTTTTTCTCTTGCCTGGCAGCTCTATCTTTAGTATCCCTCTCCCAATATACTCAGCATCTCTCCCCTGCACATGTCCAAACCAACGCAATCTCGCCTCTCTGACTTTGTCTCCCAATCGTCCAACTTGTGCTGACCCTCGAATGTCCTCATTTCTAATCCTATCCATCCTTGTCCCACCCAATGGAAATCTTAGTATCTTTAACTCTGCTACCTGCAGCTCTATCTCCTGCTTTCTGGTCAGTTCCACCGTCTCCAACCCATATAACATAGCTGGCCTCACTACCGTCCTGTAGACCTTCCCTTTCACTCTTGCTGATATCTGTCTGTCACAAATCACTCCTGCCACTCTTCTCCACCCATTCCACTCTTTTCACCTTTCTTCCACAAACTCATTACTCTGTACTGTTGATCCCAAATATTTAAACTCATCCACCTTGCATCCTCACCATTCCACTGACCTCCCTCTCAATTACACAAATCTATTCTGTCTTGCTCCTACTGACCTTCATTCCTCTCCTCTCTAGAGCATATCTCCACCTCTCCAGGGTCTCTTCAACCTGCTCCCTACTATTGCTACAGATCACAATGTCATCAGCAAACATCATAGTCCACATGGACTCCTGTCTAATCTCGTCTGTCAACCTGTCCATCACCATTGCAAATAAGAAAGGGCTCAGAGCCGATCCCTGATGAAATCCCACCTCCACCTTGAATGCATCTGTCACTCCTACCGCAGACTTCACCACAGTCACACTTCCCTCGTACATATCCTGTACAACTCTTACATACTTCTCTGCCACTCCCAACGTCCTCATACAATACCACAACTCCTCTCGAGGCACCCTGTCATATACTTCCCCCAGGTCCACAAAGAGGCAATGCAACTCCTTCTGGCCTTCTCTAACCGTCTCCATCAACACCCTCAGAGCAAACATCGCATCTGTGGTGCTCTTTCTTGGCATGAAACCATACTGTTGCTCACTAATCATCACCTCACTTCTTAACCTAGCTTCCACTACTCTTTCCCATAACTTCATGCTGTGGCTCATCAATTTTATCCCCCTGTAGCTATTACAGTCCTGCACATCCCCCTTATTCTTACATTTTGGCACCAGTATTCTCCACACCCAACAGCTATCAATTAACTATTACCATTTTAGATCACTTGAATCTGCTCTCAATGTAACCTATTGAGCTACCACAAACCTACTTGGCTCCATTTTTAACTACATAGCACTGTTAGGTGCTGTCAAAATATGTTTTTAATGTACTCTACTAAGATATCTAATTGCATTCTATTATCACTCTTATTTTTTAATATGACACACTGTTACAAAAATATTAAATAAACAAAATGTGATAACTGACTTTGATGGTGTAACCAGTAGGGGTTGCAACTAAGCCCCAGACTCCAGACACAATCGAACTCGATATAACCATGTCTGTTGTATTGCTCACATACTTCAGTTGATGGTTAAGCATAGCCACAGAGTCAAAGACAGGACACAGTTGTACAGAATTCTTCTTCTCTTCTTCCACTCATTCCATGGGCTTTAATCCTCTGCCTCCAATGCTGACTCTCTGGACAGGTGAAGCGGCTCCTTTTATCTTTGACCTGGGAGTACTTCCAGGTACTGGCTCTGGTCTAACAGAAATCCCACAAAGTAGTGACCATATCTTCCTCCAGCGGTTCCTGGTGGCACCTGCAGAACCCAACAGGGTTGTACTCTAGGACTCCAACTCCCATCATGCCTTGTGAGTATCCAAAGGGGACCCAAATCCCAGGGACAGTGTCCCCTATCCTATCAGGGAATACAGTAGCCACATGCTGTTGTTTTCCCAAGTCCTTTCAGTGTACTGGTCTTCCTATCGGGTAAGGATTCACGTTCCTACCTGGTCAGAGATCCTGTCCTTCTGTTCTCTTTTATTGTGGTGCCACATCCAGGTAAGGAATCGCTCTCTGCAGCACTCACAATGGAAAAACTAAAAACATACAAACTTCTCCAACTTTCAAATTAGTTAACTAAGTCACTGAACACGCATGAATGTTAAACCATGCAAAATTGGTTGATTTGTGTCTTTGTTATCCATGTTCATGTTATACATATGATGTGAAGTAAAAAAAATTAAAAGATATAATAAAAGAAAATGCTTTTTGTTTCAGACAAAACTAAAAACAAGATGACTTTGGTAGACTCTTATGCATGGATGCTAACCACCCAAATATGATAGGATTATTGTGATAGATGTGAGCAAGCAAATCACAGTAAATTAATGAAAGAATCTTCCTTGAAAGGACCTGAAGTGCACACAATGCATTGGCATCAATGAGAAGGCACGTTACGACAAACAATTTTAAGAGGAAATCAGTAAAGTCTTTGCCATCACGCATGTTGTGATGAACACAATCTCACCGACACCAATGTGCAGAACGTGAAAAATTAAAAATGCATGTCTCCGCCTGTGCCTCAACTGCCTCCTTCTGTTAATAACTCCTCTCTTTAAAGAAATACCCTCAGGTCAGCAAAAGTAATAAAAGAATAATATGTCACATGGCATCCAGCCAGGAATTCCAGAGTCTCCTCAATTGAGGCTTTCTTTGCCCAGAACTGAAAAAATTTCAGCAAAACACAATATATGAATCTGCACATATGTGTCTGTAAGAAAGGTGAAGATTGTTTCCTTTCTTCGGTTCTTTCACGCATAATTGCTATGATGGGTTACCCAGATCTCTTGATAATAATGGGCCAGAAAGTGGACAGCTGATAAAGTCCTGCCATCCTTAATTTGACACGTGGCTCATGCATAAAATTAAATTCTTAAATTCTTATTCTGAAACCTGTATAATTCAGTTCAGAGCTGCTGAGGGGCACAGCATATCAGAGATAAGGCAGGAATGAGTCTGGAACCAAATCACCAAGCAGTACTATTTTTATGGCAATACAATGGCATTCAATCAAAGACTTTAAGGTCCCCTGTGACGCTTCTAGCAGCAGAATGTATCAAAACTTGATTAAACAGCAGTTCGGGGGCTTCCCCTGGGAAGATTTGTTAAAAGGTGCCAGTACAGTGAGACTTCGAACCTCATGATACACTAACAGTTGTTCACAGAAGGGGGTGTCACTCTGTGAAGATTCACTAAAAAGTACTGGTACTTACTGGAACCCTAAGAAAAGGGGATGGTACACTAAAACTTTGATCATCACAATAAAATTACAGTTGATCAAGGAGCGCAGTAAATTGAAGCTTCAATCACTCGATTGAAGAGCAGGGGGACGCTTTTACTAAAACACAGGGGTAGTCACCAGCATGGGAACAAAAATCGACAGTGCGGTGAAACTATGAGCATTGGGATACATCAAGAATCAATCGGAAAAGGTGTCGGTACGGTTAAACATCAAAATGTTGCGGTACGCTTGCTGTTGATCACAGAGCCGAAGTGTTCCCCCATAAAAATTTCCAAAATTGTGCTGGTACTGTATGCTAAGAAAAGGCACCAGTATGGTGAAACTTTGATCATTGTGATACAGTGACAGTTGATCAAGGAGTGATTGGGAAGAGGGCCCTATGAAGAACTGAGCGCCAGGATGCATCAACACTCTGTCGAATAGCAGGGGGTGAGGGCTTCCCCCATGAAGATTCCCTAAAAGGTACAGGAATGGTGAAACGGCAAACGTAAATATACACTAAAAGTGTGGGGGAGTTACCCTTGTGGGCTATAGGCGGTACTCCAGCTCCCCAAACCCGATGCAACGGGCTTGGACACAAGTATAAAATTAACAAGAGTTTTTATTGTGGGAAACTCTTCTCATGCCACAGCCACAAGTACAAATAAGCACAATAACACTCAGCAAGTCTGTCTCTCCCCGTCACTGCCTCCTTCATTCCTCTCTGCAAGCTTCGTCCTCCTTCCCCCCAACTCTGGCTCCCGAAGCAGTGGCAGGCAGCTCCTTTTATGTTATCCGCAGCACCTATGGAACCCAACAGGGCTGAGTCGAAGAACTCTAATTTCCATGGTGCCTCGTGGGAATCCGTGGTGGCGCTGCCATCTAGTGGTCCAGAGAATTTAATGTCCTGGGTATGCCATCTCCCCCGGTTCTTCCCAGTTGAGGGTATCCTGGCTGTCTTTCATACCCTATAAAGATTCACATATAGGTGCCAGTGCTGATATGCTAATAAAATGTTCTAGTGCCAGGCCATCACTTCAATGGGTGCCCATGTAGAGTTGTCCACAAACCTCATACACATATCTTTGACATGTAGGAGTGAAATCAGTGTGAACAGTGACCTCTTCAGGGTTCAAAGCTAGGCCAGTAGCCACTGCATTTCCAAGCCACACAATACCCTTAGACAATGACAGTTTAGCTTTTTTTGTATCCAGTTCATCCAGTATGATTTCAGTCTAACATTGGGATACTGTCCAGGGAGTCCATCAAGTCTGCAGCTCTAGAGCTCCTGGGGCTTCCTTACATGGGCAAAGTTTAAAACGTGGCCAGGGGTGCCTGCCTCCCCCCCCAAAAGATGCACTGTAACTTAAATATCTCGAATAAAGGGTCCTGCTTCCTCAGCCTGTTAAGGCCACAACTACTGCAAGTATGGTGCTGTGATTCTGTGGTCGTACTGCTGCCTCACAGACTGGGGTTCACTTTCCAGGTGCTCCCAGCGTGCCACTTGCATGTGGGTCCAAGTAGGTTTGCTCCACTCCTCGGTGTGTGTGCTTGTGTGTGTGTTCACCCTGCAATGTGCTGGCACCCAGTCCAGGGGTTATTCCTTCCTATGCCAGTTGCTTGCTTAATTAGGCTCCATCTGCCTAGTGACCCTTCCCTGGTACAAGGGTTTTGCAGGGGTGTCGAACTCCAGTCCTGGAGGGCCGCAGTGACTGCAGGTTTTCGTTCTAACCATCTTCTTAATTAGTGACCAGTTTTTGATGCTAATTAACTTCTTTAGCCTCAGCTTTAATTAGCTTGACTCAGACCCCGTAGTTGTTTTTCTTTAATTAGCAGCCGGACAGCAATGAGACATAAAACAAGCAGGACGTGACCAGCTCACCTGTACCCATCAAACAAAATCTGAAAATAAAGATGAAGGTCTCAGTAAGGTTGATCCCTCAGGTTACCAAAACATTTTAGGAGTTATTAGAAAAAAAACAATATCAACAGTTCTGGAAATGTCTTCTGTGGCAGAAAGAGAGCAGCAACAAGCCATGGAATTGAATAACTGGTTTAATTAACATCAAGAATCAGCTTCTCATTAAGGAACTGGTTGGAGTTTGAAGCCCCAATTTAGCTGGTCATCTGTTGGCTCGTTTCATGTCTCATTTCTGTTTGGCTGTCATTTAATGAAGAAAAGAATCAATTCAGAAGACTTAATCCTTAAAAACAGGGCTATTAAAATAGAGGGAAAAGAAGTTAATTAGCAGTGAAAACTGGACACTGATTAGGAAAAGGGTTAGAAAGAAAACCTGCACCCACTGCGGCCCTCCAGGCCTGGAGTTTGACACCCGTGGTTTAGAGGATGGATGGATCGACAAGTATTATAAGCCTCTCTACCTTGTATGTCGCCAGTCTTCAAAACAGGCAGAGAAACATTCTGCACACTTTCTATCACAGATGAGTTTATTGTTTCAGATTTAGCTTTCAACTTGTAGATTTTGCATTCAGCATTTTTCTCTTTTTGCGTGTGTGACAGCCACTCCTGTTGGCAAGCAGATCCTCAGTAGTCATCGCAAGCAATTGAAACGGTAGAGCATGCGCCCGGCACTCGTACCTGCCAGTACAAACAGCTGTGTGGTGGCAGTCTGAGCAAACCCCTTTACACGTCACACGTACCACTGTGACAAAATATTTAAAAACCAAAAATATACGTCACTTTAATGAAGCAAATAAATAATTGAAAATGCACAAACTTTGAAAAATCAGTTAATTAACCACCTGAATGCAGCAGAATGTTACACTACGTATGTGTACATTTTCTAACTTCTTGAAAAAAAAGAAAGCGCTTCATTTGCCTCCATTACAATACATACACAAATAAACTTAAATAAGCAACGATTTCTGTTTTTTAATTACCCGTTAAAGGTTTTTGTGTACTTTTATTCTGTAATTTTGAACTTTCTAATGTGGCGACCCCTAATGGGAGCAGCCGAAAGAAGAAGAAGAAGAAGAAGAAAAAGAAGAAGTTTCTAATGTGTTAATGCAAGTATGAAGTAATGCTTCATATTGTAAATGTATATTAGATAGATAGATAGATAGATAGATAGATAGATAGATAGATAGATAGATAGATAGATACTTTATTAATCCCATATTAAAAACCGTTTGCAATATTTGTTAGGGTTGTGATTTGAATATGAAGCAGTACAACATATGAAGCAAAAGTCTTTTATTGTTTGTCTGTCAAACTCCGCATATGTCTCCTTGAAAAGAGTAATGGGGGCTCCATACTATGACAAAGTGAGCCCACTTCCAAAATCCTGTCCAGGCATTGCTCAGCCCCTTGAGCTTTTTAGGAGACTCCATTGTGGCACTGAGTGTTTCAGACTTAACAAGATATGTAAAAGAAAAAAAAAAGAAAGAATTCATATCGACAAGACATCAGACAAATTACAGGGCTACAGTAGTTAAGTACAAAATTACTAAGGTTAAAATGACATACCTTAACATGATCCCCAGCGTCAGGCATGTGTAATGACTTGTGCAAACTTGGTCGAAAAAGTCTGAGATATTTAATTTAACATGTACAATGGTCAGGAATGGCAGCTGCTTTATGAAAAACATGAGCCAGGAAATCTAGGGGGAGACCACTCTCTCTGGAATTGACTTTAATGAGGAATTCTTTAGTAATGAGATCCCTTCTACAAGCCCAAAATGAAAGTATTTAAAAAGAAAAATACAAAACACCTAGTAACAAATGTTACTTCTTAGTCTGGTCTAGTTGGATGACATCATGCATGTCATGAAGCTCACATAGCCAGTTCATCGCATGCATTTCATCTGACTGATAGTGTGTGATGGCTAGAGAACTGAGAGATCGATAGAACTGCTAAACCAGGAATGAGAAATGGTACAACAGGCTGGGCTCAAAATGACTGAGTAACGTTTATGAACAGGACCAACTAAAACTGAATTTCTTCTGTAATTTCACACTGTTTTTAAGTCATGTCATTTTCTAATTGCTGAATCCAGTCAAGGGTCGCGGGAGGTGTTGTAGCCTATCCCAGGTAGGACAGGGTGCAAGCCAGGAACTAACTCTGGACAAGGTGCCAGTCCAACACTAGGTGAACACACACACACATACATACACACACACACACACACACACGCACTCACACAGACGCACACACGCACACACACACACTCACACACACACACTAGGGCCAATGTGGCATCACCAATTCACCTAACATACATGCCTTTGGACGTTGCGAGAAAATCAGAGCATGCAGCGGAAACCCATGCAGGCACTGGGAGATCTGGTAAACTCCATGCCGGGAGAACTCTGAACTGTTTTTAAGTCTTTCCTTTCATGTTATTTAAAGTTCAGATGAGTAACTGCTGAAGCCTTATAACATGACTAATTGACACATGCATACTGGCGCGATTGCAACAGAAAATGACCTAGCTGCAAATGTGACATTCCAACAGGGTGACGCCATCAATCCGGGGTCTTCAATCACAGTCCTGGAGTGCTGCAGGTTTTTGCTCCAACCCGATTGCTTAATAAGAAGCACTTATTGCTCAAGTAACACTTCTGCTTCACTTTAGTTGTCTCGCTCGTTAAGATTGTGAACCCTTATTGCTTATTTAAGTCTTAAACAGCTGTATTTTTGGTTTTAAATTGCTCCTAATTAGCAACCACTTGCAAATGACAAAAGAGACCAACATTTCTCCATTTAGCTTGTTACCATTTCCACCTGTGTGTATTTATCATGCACTATTGGGTTTAATTAAATACTTGGAAGGAAAGCGAAAAGAAAAAAGTGAAGGACTGAGAATTATTCATCCATTTCAGCCTTCAAAAATCATTTGAATGATATACTTAGAAAGGGAAAGAAAATCCAGGATATGAGAATTACCCGACATAGCAGAGTTAAAGCACTAACAAGCCATGAAATTAAATTATTGGCAAGAATTGCTTTCTAATTAAGCAACCAGGTTAGAACAAAAACCTTCAGCCACTGTGGCCATCCAGGACTGTGATTGAGGACCCCTGCCATAAATGACAGACAAATCTGAAAATATAAATATCAAAATTAAATTAATTTCAAGAAGACAAAACAAAACCAATTTCCCAAAATATACCAAATATTCTGTAGATTATGACACCATCCATTAATTTTATAAACTTACTTTTACCAGTAGGTGGTGCTGTGGTTAGCACTATTGCTTAAAGATCCAACCATGCGCTGTCTTGATGGAATGTCCATTATTCTCTATGTCTGTGTGGGTTTTCTTCTAAATATCTCCATTGTTGTCCCACATCTTCAAAGATATATGTGTTTGGTAAACGGGTGATTCCAACATTTGCAATAAATGAGAGTGAGTGAGGTTGTGCGCTATACTGCTGAACATTGAGATAAAGGGTTTTTAAATGGAAAAGGACCGGAAGATGAAATATAGTCGAAAGCAAACAGTCAAGTGTGTAACCAGAAAGTGAAAATGTACTATCAACAAATCCAAAATCCAAAGTCAAACTGAAAAGATGAAGCTAATGTTCTTTTACATGGAAACACCAAACAATATACATCCCACACTAGGTTTTGTGGGAGCTTATCCACAATCTTGAATACCAGGAATTGAACTGGTCTAAATTTGAAACCACTGCCCCAGTGAGTCACAGGTCATGACCTATGAAACCACACCCCCTAACAACAGACCATCACATCACTGCAACAAAGTCATAAAATGGCAGCATCTGTGAAAAACAAAATGGCACCAGGAAAGCCGCAAAAATAATGAAACTAATTCAACAACAACAACAACAACGTTTATTTATATAGCATGTTTTCATACAAATGATGTACAGTAGCTCAAAGTGCTTTACAAGATAAAGAAAGAAAAAAGAATAAATATAGGCAATACTAATTAATAAAAAATAAAGTAAGGTCCGATAGTCAGGGAGAATAGAAAAAACAAAAAAAAAACACTGGAGCTGGACAAAAAAACAAAATCTGCAGGGGTTCCGAGGCCACAAGACCACCCAGTCCCCTTCAGGCATTCTACCTCACATAAATGACCTCAATCAGTCCTCATGGTTTTCAGGCTTCACGTGGAAGAATCAAATGATGACAGTCATGTGGACCTCTGGCCTTCAATCCATCAGTGTAGGGACTGCACAGTGCTTTGATCAGGTGGTGGTGGCATGTGGTATAGCATGTGGGTCCACAGCTCACGTCAAGAGGCCAATTTTAAATAAATCATCGCCGCACTTGCGGCTTAGCGAGGGGGCGTGGTGGTGTGTGGCCGAAGCAGTTCCTGAGGAGTTCGTGGTGTGGGCATTTCTCACCTAAGTGCACAGGTGAGAAACTGCCCACATCCGTAATTGTTCCCAGGAGCTGCTGATTGCTACAGCTGCCATATCCTCTTCATAAATAGAAGCACGGGGCAGCTAAAGGGGGAAAAAAAAGGAAGGGAGTAAAAGAAAAGAAAGACAGAGGTTGTGGAGTGAGGAAGAAAGCAGGAAGCAGTGTGGAGAGAGCCGGGGCGAGCGAAGGCTTGCAGGCAGGCAGCTGGAAGGTGAGCCCTGAGAAGGGTGTTTGGCTGACACTTGGTGGGGCAGAAGGAAGTGGTCGCTCCAGCTGAACGATCAAGGAGCTGGAGTGACCAGAAGTAGGATGGCTGGCCGCGTAAGGCAGAGAAGGCAGCGGGAGTAGGGAGGCTTGGGCGTTGAATTCCCTGACGTGGGCATCCTGAGCACTAGGGAAACAAAGTCTCGTTCTGGAGAGTACGTGACCGAAACCAGGAATTGGGAGGCCTCCAGACCAGTGGAGCGGAACGAAGGTCAGCTGCTGGTAGGGCGACTCTCATGTTGCAGGGCCCAGATGGAAGAAGCAGGGGAGCTGCAAGGTAAAGAAGTCACCGGGCTTTGTGGATTATTTTTTAAAGAGACTGCTTCCAGCATTGTTTAACCTCATTTTAAAGGATTGTTGTTTTTTCTCTTTATTGGTTTTTACCTCCATGTTTCAATTTTATGGGATTATTTATTTATTGAAGGATTTGGAAAGCATTGCACTTTATTTATTTGGACACTTTGCTTTTGTTGATTGTTTTCAATAAAAGCACTTGACACCTTTTTACACCATCCTCTTGCTCCTTTTGTTATGCCTCACTGTCAAGCTCATCGGTGACACTACCGACGGTGTTGGATTCAAGGGCTCCCGAAAGCAAGATAGGAGCATGCAGCAAACCCGCATCGTCACATAGCACAGAACAGCAGCACAGAAGAACCGGAAAAAGAACAGCAGAGAAAGTAGGGATTATTACGGATTGCAGAGCCATGAAAAAAAAGATAATTAAATGCATATACAGAATATCAGAGTTACACTAAAATTAAGCTTTGAAAAAGCCTTGTTAAAGTAATGAGTTTTTATCTGTTTTTTAAAGTGCTCCACTGTATTAGCCTGGCGAATTTCTATCGGTAAGCTATTCTGGCAGTTGCGTTCTGCACTCGTTGTAATCGATTGATGTCTTCTTTGGGTGGTCCTGAGAGAAGTGCATTACAGTGATCTAGTCAACTATAAATGAAAGCGTGAACTAATTTTTCAGCATCTTGCAAAGTTATAAGCATATATTTCTTAAGTGAAAAATGCTGTCCTAGTAATCTGATTAATATGTGATTTAAAATTTAGGTCAGAGTCAATAATTACCCCTAAATTCTTTACCTCTGTCTTGACTTTTAAGCCTAATTCATCACGTTTATTTCTAATACCCTAATTATATCCATTTTTGCCAATCACTAATATTTTTGATTTCTCCTTATTTAGTTTGAAAAAATTACTACTCATCCATTCGGAAACACAAGTGAGACATTGGGTCGGTTAAACAAGAAAGTTGGGGTCATCAGGCGATATTGATAAATACAGTTGTGTGTCATCAGCATAGCTGTGGTAGCTCACATTATGCCCCAACATAATCTGACCTAATGGAAGCATATAAATCGAAAAGAGCAGTGGACCCAGGATAGATTCTTGTGGAACCCCATATAGAATACCGTGTATATTTAAAGTATAATTACCACAACTAACAAAAAATGTTTTACCTGTTAAGTAAGACTCAAACCAATTTAAGACACTGCCAGAGAGGCCCACCTGCTGACTAAGGCGATTTATAAGAATATTGTGATCAATGGTGTCAAATGCTGCACTCAGATCTAAGAGGATGAGAACAGATAAAAGGCCTCTGTCTGTATTTACCCACAAGTCGTTTACTACTTTAACTAGCCCAGTTTCTGTACTGTGATTTGTTCTAAATTCAGATACATTTTTAAACAGAAAACTAACCTCAGATTTAGAATCTGGGGTATGAATAAAGAATAAAGAAAAAAAACAGAATAGCATACCTGTGATGGACCTGTGGCCTGTTCAGGTTGGTTCCTGCCATGTGCCTGATGTTGCTAGTTTTAGGGTCTGTCCTCAGTGACCATGAACTGGATTAAGCAGGTTTGTGAAGTTTAGGTTATTTAATTTTTGCATTCCAATGACGCAGGAAGCATGAGCTCATTCTGCATGGGCACAGTGCAGGAAAGATCTTCAGATGAGGTGCTGGTTCTTGCAGACAAAGTTCAGCCTTTAAAGATGGTGGCCAGGCTAAGAATATAACCCTGGTAAAATTGTATGTGTTCTTCTGTGAATTAGAAATGAATGGAGATAGACAACGGCAGTGGCCTATAACACTGTGAAAAAAAAGTTATTGAGAAGTAGAAAGGAGGATGTCATGTTACACTTTAAACTCAAATCCGTGCCTTGTGAGAGAGCTGAGATGAAATGCCATGGGTGCAATGTAGGCTGGTGACTGAGATAGAAGAACATGAAAAGATCTGTGTGGACCAGAAACTAGACTTTGTGAGTTGTGCGGAAGACCTGAATCATTGTCACTCTCACAAGTCCAAGAGGCGTGTCAAGGACAATAAAGCCGGACTTAAATTAACGGATGAGAGGAGGAAAAATGTCCCTCTGCTGCTCCATTCTTGCAGACGCCATGCTGGTGTCTTGCCACCTGCTATGCTGGAGAAGAGACCACACCGGATCACAGACCAAATCAACATACTAAGACAGAGAGCCACCTGGTAGAAAGTGGATTGAATGCAAGATGAGCTGCTTATTGTCAAGGATATATTGAAATTGTTTCATCACACTCTTTTTAATTTACTTGTATTTTAGGAACACATGGAAACCTTAAAGTTAATCTATTGTGAGAGATCAGCCTGCACTTTTGCTTTTTAAAGCTGATTCAATTACAGAGAAAACACACTTTCAAACAGTTAGCAGTTTTAGAAAAGGAGGATAAGCTATGGATAGGCTCAAGTCTCTTATCTCACAGTAACAGAAAAGCTGATTTAAAGCTGATCAATTCACTAGTAACCTGTTCACGTCCCAGATGGCTTCTCTCTCTCATAGACAATCCTTGGTGCTGGTGGTCCCGGCTCTTTACAACTGGATAGCATTGAAGAAGACACCTTTGAATTCATTTAATTCTGAGGAACCCTTCTCTGGAGTCAAACAACTAAAGAAGATTGTCACATTTGATATGTGCTTAACAAAGACTCCAGTATTGTTTCAGTAATAATGTGTGTTTAAAAAGACTTTTCTGGCTGGTTTTTATGCAGCTCTGTACCCCAAGCATGACATTATGAATAAAAAGTGCTACTTTTTCTCATTTCTGTTCTGGTACTCTGTCTAATTACCAGGTGCTACCAATGTAAAAGAAGAATTTAACTACAACAGCAATCACACCTGCCAATGTTATGTTTCTGGCAGGGTCCCTCCCCTGGCTGGGGTGCAGATGACTTTTTTATGTCTTTTTTGTTATTTTGACTCTTTTGTTCATGTTTAATATATGTACAGTATAATTACAGTATGTATGCTTCATCACTATTGTTGATCATTTAGTTTCCATCTCTAAGTATTTTCTATTATATTTTTTGTATTTTGTGTGAAGTTCCCAAAGAGGCAGGGCCACCTGTCCATCACCTTCAAAGGACTGCCCATCAGCCCTATAAATGGCTGAGTAAACCCACAGTCCCTCAGTCTTTGTGGTGTGTGCTTTGTAGTGTTATCCGGTTATTTTGGAAACTTGTAAATTATTTTAATAATGATTTTGGATATACAACTTTTGTTTTGATGAAAGTTATGTTTTGTTTTCTGGTCCTTATTAAATAATAAAAATTGACTGCCATTTCTCCAACAATCGATCATAAAATCAGACCCGACTTATATGCCCGCTCAAAAATGCGATACATTTTTTTTTACATCTTCTTGCCTCCTCCAATCTCGCCTCAGTTTCTCAGACACATTGAATTTTGTTACAGCAGCACAGTTACCAATTTCTTTTACTACTTCAACAACGTTTAATTTAAAACCAGCTTCATATTTTCTTCTGATCAAACACTCCATCGTAGATAAGGGATGCTCTTACGATAAAGGTGTATGAGGGTGTGAGATACAAAAAACACAAATCAGTGCAAATGTTGCTTCGGAATAGTTGGGGTATTACCGTGTGGTCACGTAGGCACAATAGAGAGAGAGTGAGAGGTTAGGAGCACACACTGATACATCGCATTGCTGCACCCACATAGAAAAAAAAAAGGCAGTGTGCTCCATGGTTACTCTCTCAGGTGGGCGTTAGCATATCAATCTCTTGGACCAATAGCATGAGTTTTCCACATACTTATACGACCGACATTATAAAATGCCAGAAATTATACGCTAAAATCAAGTCCCAACTTTCCGCGCAAGAATTTATCCACGAGTATATATGGTAGGCAGAATAGATGCAGTGCTATTTATAGTCCCATTGATGAATAAAAGCCAGCATTTGGGAGAGCACATTGCTGTGTGATGATTAATAAAAGAATAGCACATCTGGCTCAGAACATGCTAAAGCAATGTGTCACACGTGTGCACATGGGAGGCAGCTAAAAGGCTCAAAAGACGGTAATTCCTGGCCAAGCCAGGGAATAGCAGAGTGCATTAATACTTGCTCTTTCCCATTAGCAGACCGATCGCGGGAAATTCCACTTGGGTCCGGTTCCAGTATCAAGACGCCATTTCTGGCTCCAAGGATATCAGTTCCGGTGCTGTGCCTGAGGACGTCACTTCTGGTTCCTGCCCCTCACTTCCAATGCTGGGCCCAAGGACGTCACTTCCCGTTCCTGTCATGTGTAATAACTCCAGGGGGCGTGCCAGAAACCCAACCCTACACAGACAGATGCTAGAGGCACACTGATAAAAACAAAGACTTTTTTATTTTCTTCACCACGTGGGAAACGCCTTCCCCGTTTCCCACAGGCCTAACTCAGTCCCACAAGCACAAAAGCACACAATACAATAAATCTCCTTCTCTTTCTCCTCCACTCCTCCTCAGCAAGCTTCGTCCACCTTCCACCTGACTCTGGCTCACAGAGTACTGTCCACTGGTCCCTTATATAAGGCCCCCAGAGATGCTTCAAGTGTTTGTTGCCCTACTTCTGGCAGCACTTCCAGGTGTGGTGGAAGAGCTGCTCTCACGTGCTCAGGAACAGCTGCAGTGCACCCTGTTGGCGCCCCGGATACCAAAAGGGCTGTATCGGACTCCATCTCCCATGAAGCCCTGCAAGAGTCCAAGGTACATACAGCTACCACTCAGGGGGGCTGCCATCTAGTGTTTCGGGGGAGGTAATGTTCTGTCCATACTGGCTCCCCCTGTCCCTCCATAGCATGTCCTGGCCTTCTATGACACATGTCACTTTTGGTGCTGGGCCCGAGGATGTCACTTCTGTTTCCTGTCTGATGACATCATTTCCCATCTGCCACATTTATAAGCGCCTTGTTTTCCTGTACTGTTTGTTCTTTGTTATGGATTGATCTGTACAAATTTGAAACACATCTTTGCTACGATTTGGCAGCCAATTTCCAAGTATAAGGGCAGCTGCCCCCAAGCCTCTTTGTGTTGTGTTGTCTGTATCATTTTACAAATGATTGACCTGGATGATAAAAATAAAGTAATAAGTGTGTGTAAAAATACTGGAATTTGCATTGTAAAGTGAAAAAGACTAATACTGCAATAATTATCTGTATCCCATGTGACTGGTAGTAAGGAGGCAGACAAAACAATGCGAAAACTGGGGTACCACCCTGGTAACCCTGATTACTTCTGAACAACCAACCAACCAACCATTTTCCAACCCGCTGAATCCGAACACAGGGTCACGGGGGTCTGCTGGAGCCAATCCCAGCCAACACAGGGCACAAGGCAGGAACCAATCCCGGGCAGGGTGCCAACCCACCACAGTACTTCTGAACATAAAAGGAAAATTGATATCAGAAATAGTGCTGAACGTAAAACAACAACTCAGGATCAAAAGAATGTAATAATTATATAATTTGATTGTGAGTGTCACCCAAGACTTTTTCCCCTGTCCAAACTGTCACTGTCACTGCATTTGGAACTCTACAGTTACCTTTGCATGCAAGAAAACTTCAGCATCATTAAGGGTAAGCATAGATTTAATAATAAAAGCCCCCTCTTCACTCTCTCACTCCTTATCAAAACTTTTCTTGTTTAATGTTATTACAGTATTATTATTGTTTGCATATTGTATTATCTGTTATTTGTTATAACTGTTGCTGTTATATTGCAAAACAAGAATTTGGACATGTTAGGCAGTGTGCAGTCCTGTATATACTGTATGTGTATGCCGTACTTAAGGACATTGTATATCTGCTTAATAACCAAAGCACCTTATAACTGCCTGGTCAGAACCACATGTGGTGGTTAAGCTGTGCTTACCTGTATATAAAGAATAAACATGAATAATAATATTAATGTAAAGGATAATGAATGAGGGCAGCATGGTGGTGCAGTGGGTACTGCTGCTGCCTCGCAGTTAGGAGACCTGGGTTCACTTCCCGTGTCCTCCCTGCGTGGAGCTCACATTTTCTCCCTGTGTCTGCGTGGGTTTCCTCCCACAGTCCAAAGACATGCAGGTTAGGTGCATTGGCAATCCTAAATCGACCCTTGTGTGTGTATGCTTGGTGTGGGTGTGTGTGTGTGCCCTGCCCGGGGTTTGTTTCCTGCCTTGTGCCCTGTGTTGGCTGGGATTGGTCCCAGCAGACCCCCGTGACCCTGTAGTTAGGATATAGTGGGTTGGATAATGGATGGATGGATGGAAAATGAATGAAGCATTTAAAATGAACAAAAAAACATAAAAAATAAATGTAAACATAAGCTGGCGTGACACTGGTTTAAGCAAAACATCAGTAGCATAACGTGAGTCTTGAGGATTTTTTTTTGAGCTAAAGGTTACATGCAAACTCCACAAAGTGAATGCACCACAAACCAGTTGCAGATTTCAAGAACAGAGAGCCAGCAGTGCCAAATGCTGTTTCATCTGCGCTCTGAATTTTACCATTAATATTTTTTTTTCTAAACCCCCAACCCCATGACATTCAACTCTACTCCCAGCCTGGTGATGCTCTACGTTCAACTGGCTACCCAGTTCAGCTCCAGTAATCAAAGCTCATTCATTGCACCCTTCCTAGGTCACTTCATACAAGCTGAGCACACACTCATGAGAACCAAAATAATTACAATTCCTTTTGCACAGGATGACATAAAGATGATATGGCTTCATTCATAACAGGGTTACAGCGGATCCTGCCCTAATTTGGACATGAGAAATGCCTGCCTCTGACCACCACCTCGCTTCCAAAGAGGTTAGCCTGCTCCCTAATAATTGGTTTACGTGTATTTTCCACATGTGTCTGCTTAGCTTGTGTAGCTCCAGGAAATTCAGCTTCTTCCAGGCCTGGTGCTTGTGATCAGTGAAGTCCTAAGTTACTTAAACTATCATTAAAAATCTTGGCTGTTCTGCATGCACAAATCTCCTTTGAAATTTGCAGTTTGCCAGTTTTTTTATGCAGTCTGTTAACGTCCTTCTTGTTTGATAAAACATGGAGCAGCCGGCAGATGTTGATCCTGGGAATTTAAAGCTCTTGTGGGCAGGGCTGCTCTTGGAATTTAATGGCCTTGCAGTTTTTTTTCCTGGAAGTGAACACAGCCCACCCGTTCACTTATTCAGAACCACATACAGGACACACAAAGACACCTTTGATAACAGGCGCAGTACTAGGGGGTTAACAAGACAGGCCTTTAACTCTCATCTGGTTAACCTGTGACCAAGACTCCATTGTATACAAATCTACACTACCAGTCAGTCTGCGGTCACAATCCAGTTGTATTCGTAAGAATTACTTACAAATGCTTGGAAATCACCTCCATCTTTTTTGTTCTGCACTTCCTGATGCACCGGTAAAAGAAAAATCCCTCATGTGACTCATCTTATCTTGATGACTAGTAATGCAAGATGTTCAGCTTTTTGAGGTTCCCCACCTCTCCATTTTTGGCTTTCTAGACCTGAAATAGGCCATATTTTGCGCAGAAAATTAAACCCTTATGATAAACCAAAAGGTGTATTTCACAAACAAAGATCAGAAGGACTTGACGTTGCGCCACATCAGCCAACCCCAGGAGTTCACCCCATAATGCAATATAATGGGTGGATGTTACTCCTTTCACAAAACTTCGAAACAATGGGGATCAGTAATATAGGCATGTGGAGTGTCGTTTTATGCTATTTGGAGGTTGCTGATAACGGATATAATCATATTTTTGATATTTGATTCTTTACTGGTGGTCCCAACTCTCTACGAGTCACTCCCAGAAGACTAAAAATGGCACATTTCAAACATAAGCATGTGAGATATCGTTTTAGACTATTTCAAGGTTAGAGATTATGAATATGATGTTATTTTTGATTTTTAATTAGTTACTGGTGGATCCCCGTGACCCTGTAGTTAGGATATAGCGGGTTGGATAATGGATGGATGGATGGATACTGGTGATCTGTCCCACAATAGACCTCTACCAGTGGGGGAACAATAATACATTTCTATTACAGTAATATTCAGACTTTAAACATTTAAATTGAAGCCCACATTTTAATCTACTCTACATGAATATACAGTTATATGAAAAAGTTTGGGAACCCCTCTTAATCCTTTGGATTTTTGTTTATCATTGGCTGAGCTTTCAAAGTAGCAACTTCCTTTTAATATATGACATGCCTTATGGAAACAGTAGTATTTCAGCAGTGACATTAAGTTTATTGGATTAACAGAAAATATGCAATTTGCATCATGACAAAATTAGACAGGAGCATAAATTTGGGCATCCTAACAGAGATATTACATCAATACATAGTTGAGCCTCCTTTTGCAAATATAACAGCCTTTAGACACCTCCTATAACCTTTGATGAGTGTCTGGATTCTCAATGGAGGTATATTTGACCATTCTTCCATACAAAATCTCTCTAGTTCAGTTAAATTGGATGGCTGCCGAGCATGGACAGCCTGCTTCGAATCAACCCATAGATTTTCGATAATATTCAAGTTAGGGGACTGTGACTGCCATTCCAGAACATTATACTTCTCCCTCTGCTTGAATGCCTTGGTAGATTTCGAACTGTGTTTTGGGTCATTGACTTGTTGGAATATCCAACCCCTGTGTAACTTCAACTTTGTGACTGATGCTTGAACATTATCCTGAAGAATCTGTTGATACTGGGTTGAATTCATCCGACTCTCGACTTTAATAAGGGCCCCAGTCCCTGAACTAGCCACACAGCCCCACAGCATGATGGAACCTCCACCAAATTTGACAGTAGGTAGCAGGGGTTTTTCTTGGAATGCGGTGCTCTGCTTCTGCCATGCAAAGCGCTTTTTGTTTTGACCAAATAACTCAATTTTTGTCTCATCAGTCCAAACAAGTTTGTTCCAAAATGAATCTGGCTTGTCTAAATGAGCATTTGCATACAACAAGCAACTCTGTTTGTGGCGTTAGTGCAGAAAGGGGTTCTTTCTCATCACCCTGCCATACAGATGTTCTTTGTGCAAATTGCACTGAATTGTGGAACGATGTATAGATACACCATCTACAGCAAGATGTTCTTGCACGTGTTTGGAGGTGATCTGTGGGTTGTCTGTAACTATTCCGACAATCCTGCGCAGGCCTGCCAGACCTGGGTTTAACAGCAACTGTGCCTGTGGCCTTCCATTTCCTGATTCCATTCCTTACAGTTGAAACTGACAGTTTAAACCTCTGAGATAGCTTTTTGTAGCCTTCCCCTAAACCCTGAGACTGAACAATCTTTGTTTTCAGATCTTTTGAGGGTTGCTTTGAGGATCCCATGCTGTCACTCTTCAGAGGAGAGTCAAATTGAAGCACAACTTGCAACTGACCACCTTAAATACCTTTTCTCATGATTGGACACACCTGTCTATGAAGTTCAAGGCTTAATGAGCTAATCCAACCAATTTGGTGTTGCAAGTAATCAGTACTGAGCAGTTACAGTACATGCATTCATCCATCCATTTTCTAACCTGCAGAATCTGAACACAGGGTCAGGGGGGTCTGCTGGAGCCAGTACCAGCCAACACAGGGCACAAGGCAGAAACAAATCCCATGCAGGGCGCCAACCCACCGCAGTACATGCATTTAAATCAGCAAAATTACAAGGGTACCCACATTTTTGTACAGCCAGCTTTTCACATTTGATTTAATTTCATACAACTAAATACTACTTCACTAAAAATCTTTGTTCAGAAAACACCCCAGTACTCCGATGTTCCTAGGAAGTGAAAGACATATCAATGTTATCTTTTTTGCTGAAAGTACAGTAAATTATTATGCAGGATGAGAGGGGTTCCCAAACTTTTTCATATGACTGTATATAAAATCCTAAGCCTAAAAGTGCAACGATTTTATGTGACATTTTTATGTTACTTTTTTGTCACGTTTTAACTTGGGCTTATTTTAAAATCTACACATATATGTTTGGTATCATTCTTTTCAGAATTTATCAAACTTTAATGTGATGTTGTTAGATTTTCAGATTCTTATTCCGTTTTTAAATTATAAACTAAAATATCAAGAAAGTCGTGGTTTTTATTTTTGATCGAGTAAACTTTCTTTCACAGGAACAAACTATTAAAACAAAAAGATCTCTTCATAACACCAATGTTTGTATTTAGGTGATTTAGTTAGCTGAAGGTCAAGTTATGATGACCCATTGCATACCACTTTAGTTTTCACGTGATTTTTTTTCCTGTTATTTAAATGAGTCTTTTTTTAAAAAGAGTTTTTTATCTATAAGAATGCCAGTTAAAACGAATGGATTGTTTATTTAGTCTCTTATAAATACTCATCGAGCATAGTGGACCTCAGTTTAATGGGAATACTCCAATCGGTAAGAGAGTAAATATTTTATTCTCATTTCATGATTTTTACTCCGTTAAATAATAATTAATTTTTCTTTTATGTATTTATAGAATTTCATGATTTTGACTCCAATAAATAGTCATTTTTCTTTTGTACAGTTACAGATTTTAGTAATATTTTGGGGGCTGGGCGCCGAAGGTAGTCAAGCTATTCTTGTTTATTATGTGTGACTACATCATGAAGTAAATTTTACATTTCTTATGAACATCTTGAATTATAGCTGGTTACACTTGTTTTATTAGTTTTTGTTACCTTTACACTCAAATAGATGTTGCATGTTTATATGTAATGTCATTTAGGAGCTGGTTTCATCAATTGTGAGAGATGGACATCTGAGGCAGAGCTCCACTGGAAGCAGTGTTATTTAGCTTTTTATTTTCTATCCCAGATATACTGTATTTAGTCAACCCAGCAGGATTTAATTACAAGCATATTAAAAGCATGGGCAGGAGACCAAGGGGTCAGAAAGAGAAGGAAAAGATTGCTAAAGTTTCAAAGTCTATGCTGGTTTCAAGTTCACAATATGGCCTGCAACAGACCAAGTTGGAACAGACAGACAAAAGAAAGGATCAGCCAGGACCTCATGCTGCAGCGTCTGCTCCAGCCAGCAACGACCGTGGAAGCAAAACTGCGAGTGAGGTTGGCAACGAGAATTCGCCAATGTCAGATAGGATATTGGAACCAAACAAGGCCTCTTTATCCCTACTGTCAGCTATTACCAACACTCCCTACGAGTCACCAGAATCAACTCCAACAAGATGAACTATCTGAGCTGAAGGTAATGATAACTGTACTTGGTGAAAATATACATAAGAGAACAGACAGAATTGAATGGACAGCAGAATAGACAGCAACATGGACAAGCTGTTTCAGGAAATAAAAGTTCTAAAGTTTTGTTAAAACAATAAATTTGATGTAAACCTTTAAAACATTTTAGCAAAAAATACAGGAAATTTTTAGAAAAATTGAGAACAAAATAGGAATGCTTGGCGATCACCTGGAAGATGTTAAGCAAACATTTATGACTTGTATTGAAGAAGGTGGGGCGGCACAGTGGTGCAGTGGGTAGCGCTGCTGCCTCACGGTACGGAGACCTGGGTTCGCTTCCCGGGTCCTCCCTGCGTGGAGTTTGCATGTTCTCCCCATGTCTGTGTGGGTTTCCTCCCACAGTCCAAAGACATGCAGGTTAAGTGCATTGGCGATCCTAAATTGTCCCTAGTGTGTGCTTGGTTTGTGTGTTTGTGCATGCCCTGTGGTGGGCTGACGCCCTGTCAGGGGTTTGTTTCCTGCCTTGCACCCTATGTTGGCTGGGACTGGCTCCAGCAGACTCCTGTGACCCTGTGGTTAGGATATAGTGGGTTGGATAATGGATGGATTGAAGAAGGTCAGCAATCACCATCCGCTGCTGACAAAAAAGCAACTGCTATAGTATCCGAATATACATATATATTTTTTTTAATTTATTTTATTAATTTTATTGCAATCAAGTTTTTACAAAAAGAAAAATTGAGTTAAAGAACAAATCAATCGCCACCCCTGAGAGAGAGAGCAAGCCAAACGGCGTAAAATTTAAGGCTTGTGAACATACCTAAATTAATAAATTCTCTGTGCTTCATGAACTTATTTTAAAATATTACTGATTAGATCCTGCCATGTTTTGAAAAAAGTCTGTACGGATCCTCTAACTGAGTATTTGATTTTTTCCAATTTCAA
This sequence comes from Polypterus bichir lapradei, assembly GCA_026402145.1. NCBI lineage: Eukaryota > Metazoa > Chordata > Cladistia > Polypteriformes > Polypteridae > Polypterus > Polypterus bichir. Next base: position 26,716,646 of record JANRMT010062815.1, read on the forward strand.
ATTATATAACACATCGGTTTCCCACTGACTTAAAAGAGGAGAGTTTGGGTTCTTCCAGTTTATCAGAATAAGTCTGCGTGCCAAAAGTGTAGTGAATGCAATCACAACTTGTTTGTCTTTCTCCACCTTAAACCCATCTGGAAGAACCCCAAACACAGCTGTTAATGGGTTGGGAGGGATTGTGAGACCAAGGCTGTCTGAAAGGTAATTAAAAATGTTTGTCCAGAATAATGTTAATTTGGTGCAGGCCCAGAACATGTGACCCATTGAGGCTGGGACTTGGTTGCAACGTTCGCAGGTTGGATCATGCCCTGGAAACATTTTGGAGAGTTTTAGTCGAGACAGATGTGCTCGATATATAATATTAAGTTGTATAATTGTATGCTTTGTGCATATGGAGCTCGAGTGAATTCTCTGCATTGCTACTTTCCACTCCTTTTCTGGTATATTAATTGAGAGATCTTTTTCCCAGTGTCCTCTTGGATCTTTGAAAGGGAGGGATTGTAAAATGATTTTATATATTGTAGAGATGGAGTCTAAGTCCTTGAGATTGAGCAATATTTTTTCCAGCATGGATGAGGGTGCAAGATGAGGAAAATCTGGAAGGTTCTGTTTAACAAAGTTCCTGATTTGAAGATAGTGAAAGAAATGTGCAGCTGGAACGTTAAATTTGGAATGTAATTGTTCATAGGATGCAAAGACATTGTCTATATAAAGATCTCTAAGCAAGTTAATTCCAAATTTTTTCCAGATATTAAAAACTGCATATGTTTGTGAAGGTTTAAAGAGATGGTTCTCTTGCAGGGGTGCCACAGATAGAAGCTTCTCCGTCTTAAAATGCTTTCTACATTGGTTCCATATTCTAAGTGAATGGAGCACAATTGGGTTATTTGTATATTGCCGATAATGTGTATTTATTGGAGCACAGAGCAAGGAATACAAAGAAGTACTGCAAGATTTTACTTCTATTGCGGTCCAAGCCTGTGTATGTTCTTCTATTTGTGTCCAGGTTCTTATCGCCTGTATATTTGCTGCCCAGTAATAAAACTGGAAGTTAGGTAGAGCCATGCCGCCTTCTGCCTTTTGTCTTTGTAGGGTCGCTCTTTTGATGCGTGGATGTTTTGAATTCCAAATAAATGAGGTTATTGTCGAATCTAATTGCCTAAAAAATGATTTATTAATGTATATTGGGATGTTTTGAAATAAAAAAAGGAGCTTAGGAAGAATATTCATCTTAACAGTGTTAATTCTTCCAGCTAGTGTGAGATGAAGGGTTGACCATCTATGCAAGTCTTGTTTAATTTTTTCAATGCAGACGGCAAAATTTTGTTGATATAGAGCTTTATGTTTACTTGTGATGTTTACCCCTAAGTATTTAAACTGTTCTGCAATGATAAAAGGTAGGGTATCTAATCTAATATTATATGCTTGAGAATTCACTGGAAATAGTACACTTTTATTCAGATTAATTCTGAGACCAGAGATCTTTTGAAATTCTGTGAGTGCTGTTAGGACTGCAGGCACAGAATTTCCTGGGTCCGATATATACAATACCATATCATCTGCATATAATGAGATTTTCTGTTCCATTCCTTCTCTGCTAATCCCCTTTATCTGATCAGTATTTCGACAATGTATTGCCAGTGGTTCAATGGCAATCGCAAACAAGGGGCATCCTTGTCTAGTGCCACGTTCTAGTTTAAAGTAGTCTGAGCAAATGTTGTTGATGCAAACTGAAGCTTCTGGGTTAGTGTACAGTAATTTAATCCATGCACAAATGTTCGGACCAAACCCGAACTTCTCCAATGTAGTAAAAAGGTATTTCCATTCAATCATGTCGAATGCTTTTTCTGCATCTAATGATAATAATATTTCTGGGGTGTTTGATTTAGTTGGTGAGTATATTACATTAAACAGGCGTCGAAGATTTGAAGATAAGTGTCGGCCCCTAATAAATCCAGTTTGGTCTTGTGATATTACCGAGGGGAGCACTTTCTCCATCCTTCTAGCTATGATTTTAGAGAGTATTTTAACGTCGCTATTCAGAAGTGAAATTGGTCTGTATGATGCACATTGTAATAAGTCCTTATTTTGTTTTGGAGAAACAGTGATTAGTGCTTGGCGAAAGGTTTGAGGAAGAGATTGGTTATCTCTGGCTTCTGTAAATGTTGCTAATAGGAGGGGAGCTAGCCGAGCAGAGAATTTCTTGTAAAATTCTGCAGGGTAGTCATCAGGGCCTGCTGCTTTCCCGCCTTGGAGTGACTTCATAGCATCTAGTAATTCTGATAACACCAGTGGTTTATCAAGTTCCTCCGCACTAAAAGTGTCTATTTGTGGTATCTGTAATGTATCCAGAAATGCATTAGGTTGTGTATTGTCTTCTTTAAACTCAGTAGTATATAGGGATTTATAGTAGTCTCTGAAAGTGTGCATTATATTTTTGTGTTTGACGATTTTATCTCCGTTCGTGTTGGTGATTACCGAGATTGCGTTGTGCACTTCTTGCTTGTGAGTTTGTTGAGTTAAAAGCTTATTAGCTTTCTCTCCATTTTCATAATAATGATGTCTGGATTTGTAGATTAGTTGTTCAGTTTCTTTAGTTGTCAAGAGGTTTAATTCCGAATGTAGAGCCTGCCTCCTCCTATGTAGAGTCTCGCTTGGTAGTCTGGCGTGTTCTTCATCTATTTTAGTAATTTAGCTTTTTATCTCTGCTACTTTCTTGGCTTCGGATTTATTTCTGTGGGAAAGATATGAGATAATCTGTCCTCTTAAGAAGGCCTTAAGAGTTTCCCAGAGTATTCCTGCAGAGATCTTGGGTGATGTATTTGTCTCTAGAACAAATTTGATTTGTTTGGATATAAATTCCGTACAATTCTCGTCAGCTAATAGAAGCGGGTTGAGGCGCCATCTGCGGGGTGAGTGTATGGGGCTTAGTAATTTTAGCTCCAAGATCATAGGTGCATGGTCAGAAATAACAATAGCATCGCATTTGCAAGATTTAATCATAGGCAAGAAGTTATTGTCTATAAAGAAGTAATCAATCCTTGAGTAGCAATGATGTATTGGTGTGTAGAAAGAAAATGTTCTTGAATTTGGGTTTAAAAACCTCCAGGGGTCTGATAAGTTGTGATCAATTATAAACTTTGCAATTATATTTGCGGTGTTAGATGCCATTCCCCCGGTGGAGGAAGTCCTATCTAAAAGTGGATTTAGAACACAATTAAAGTCCCCAGCCATTATAACTTTATGAGTGTTCAGATTGGGAATGGATGCAAATAAATTTTGTATAAATTCCTTATCATCAACATTAGGTGCATAAACATTTATCAAAATCATTTTTCAGTTAGATAAGTCTCCCATGACCATTACATATCTCCCTTCAAGATCCAATACTACATCTGATGCTACAAATGGTACTGTTCTATGTATGAGAATTCCCACATCTCTAGTTTTCTTCGTAAAACTAGAATGGAACATTTGGCCCATCCAGTCTTTTTTGCAGCCGGAACTGATCCTTGCTTAGTAAGTGGGTCTCCTGTAAAAATACTATTTTAGCATTTAGACCTATTAGGGAGAGAGTACTTTCTTTCTCTTTAATTCGTGATTCAGGCCTTTAACATTCCAGCTTACGAAGTTAACTGTCCCATCATGGAGACACTGATTCTGAGTTTTTGATGTCATTTTATAGTCTTAACTGGAAGTGAGACAGCTTCGGCCTTAATTTCCTATTTCCCCTAGAGTTGTTGCCATGCAACTTATTATTACGTTGGTAGTTATAATTATAAAAATTAATAGGATAGATTAGGCATAGATCAAGCCTGCTCTCTTTCTCTCCCCCCC
>JANRMT010062815.1:26728986-26765023 GCA_026402145.1 Polypterus bichir lapradei
TTTTTTTTGTCTGTACCCTAATAAGCTTTTATATGACACTCAGACGGTGGGCTACGACTCGCTTTTTCATGGCGACTTTGATATGTGACAACTTCTTTTTTTATTTCGGGCACTGTGCGACTTTGTGAACTTGAGAAACTTCAAATTTCTCCGACACTCTGTCACTCAATCAACTGCCTTTTGTTGATTATACCACTGTTTAAACCAACAAATAGTACGTTTTTCCTTGCCTCCACTTGGTATTCACTGAAATTCTTCTATTTTCCTCCGTTCTTTTCCCATTGTCTTTTCACAAAACGCTGAGTTTATGGGCTATTTATATTAATTTGCATATTCAAAGAGGCGTAATTCTGGGAGGAGTTGGGGCGGGACAGCAGGCACGTGCACGTGCGTTACTTTTCACGTTGACCTGGATTTATGTAGCAGAAGAACGCGGAAGTTTGCGTACACACAGATTTATGCATCTGGATTTTTGTGTTTGTACGCACATTCCCGCTTTTGTGCTTACATCATGTTATAGTGTGAGTTTTATGCACGCCGTTATACATGAGGCCCCTGGTTAGGCCTTCAACTACAATGATGATAACATCTAACATTGCAAAAATAATCACACAGTTTGTAATGGATCATAACTTATCAGGTCCATGGAGATTTTAACAGTCAAACTCAGGAGAATATTCCTTCTTCTTAGCAGGGGCCTCATTTATAACGCAAATTCACACTAAAACATGGTCTATGAACAAAACTGGAAATGTGTCTATGCACAAAAAAATCAATTGCATAAAACTGTGCATAAGCAAAGTTGCACGCACTTTCCCTTTATAAATCCCAATGAATGTGATTTTAACACACTCCTGTCCCAATTTCACATATATGAATATGCAAATAAATATAAATAGCCCCTTCTGCTCAGTGTTTTGTTAATAGACAATGACAAAAGCACATGGAGAAAAGAAGAATTTCAGCAAATGTGAAGTGGAGGCAAGGAAAAATGTACTATTTGTTGGCTTAGGCGTTGGTATAAGCAACAAAAGGAAGTTGATGGAGTGATACAGCATGGCAGAGACACTCAAAAGTTCAGGTTCATAAAGTCACACAGTGCCCAAAATAAAAAAGAAGTGGTCAGATATCAAAGATGACGTGAAAAGCAAGTCGCAGCCCACCGTCTAATTATTCTGTTTCAGACAGTATTACAAAAGCTGATCCCCATGGCGAGGACACAACTCCAGACAGTGATAGTGCTGTTGTGTCCAGCACATCTTCACACACTGGCTGCACATACACCTCTGCTTCAGACACCACTGGGCGACCATCTGGCTGTGTGCTGATGGATATTGTTCTGGAGTCACAAAATGCAATAATGGATGCTGTAAGAGATGTGGCCAATGAACTAAGGAATTTAAGGGCTGCACTATGGTATTGACCACAAATGAAATGAACTAGTTAAAAAAGGGTCAGGTTCATCATACTGTATCTTTTCAGGTATGGGCAAGCCAAGATTGTGTGCCACATTAAGCAGCCCAATGGGACACACTTTCTATGGATTATAGAGCAGCACATTAATAGAGTGAAAATGCTTTCTATTTACATAAGCAAATTCATTCTCTGAAGGCACCTTGATAGTGTAGCATTAGTGCCAAGTGCCACAATGGATAAATTCTCAGGTGTTTACATGGCCCATTGAGGCTGCTTGCCTTTTGCCACACTAGATGGAAAAAGCACCTGTAACTGTGCGTGTTGCCATTTTTATAGGCTCCCCTGCTATAGATGATGTAATAGCAGCTCATTCTTTCAGTGATTTATCCCTGGCTGATGTAACTTGTCCAGTGCCGTTGCAATTTCAATATGCGTGTAGCTGAACGCTACAATTACATTTGGAAAAACGGATTGCATCAAAGCGAATTGTGCTTTGATGTTTACCAGTTCAGCTACAGTGTAAGGAAATCTTATATATCTTGTTGACAAGCAAATAATACCATCATATACGGCTGGCCTTGTGTGACTCAGTGATGATTGTGAAATACCTGATTGATCAGCAAGTTCATATTGAAAAGCCATTGTGGCTAAAAACCAGAGAGTTGAAAGAACTTGCAGAGGGGCACAGTGCACAATTCCTCAAAAGTCTACCTTTGTAAAGCCGGCGCCAGCTCAGTGCACAGCTCCAAAAGGATAGCTCTTGGAAATCAAAATCAACTTAGAAGCCAGTTGTCATCATCTATAAATATGCGCTCAAATTCTTCCATTTGCGATGTCTTCTAATAACACTAAAGCAGCTATGGTAGTTGGACTAGTTTGGCCATTCCTTGTATCATTATATTGTTACAGAATAATTACAATCAAATGAATTAAATCTGTAAACAATATGCAATTAATTTCTGTATATTTGATAAATCCTGCATCATGAATGCCAATCTAAAAAAGATAGGGAAACCACACAGAAACAGTAGCACTGCTTTGACGCTGGGTACAGCCCTTTTGCAAAACCTAACAGACACTTGCATATGCACAATGTGAAGCTACTCTGAAAATGTGCAGGCTTTATGCCAAGTTTAGTTTTTATGCATCTCGAAGTATGTATACACTGTTTATACATGAGTCCCCAATTCATCACAGTTTCTGAGGAATTGATTATTTCTTTATAGATAATTTATTGGCCACTATCAGATCCTATAAGTACAACTCTATTGTTATCTCTGACCACACCATTCTGATCATGGAGCTTAAATCATTCTAACCCTAACCCTAACCCTACACACTCGTTGATGAGAACTGCACAGAATTCATTTGCAAGCATTTGATTATTTTTTTAGAGATAAATGCTTCCTCAGAGGCTGTTTTAAGAGGACAGATTATTTTATGTCTCTCCCACAAAATAAAATGGAAACCAAGAAGGTGTCAGAGTATTTAGCAAAATCACCAGAACACATCAAGAATACACAAGGTCTCCAAACAAGGCACTTTATAGGGAAAGACAGGTTCTACAATCAGAACTTAACCTCTTGACAACAAAAGAAACTCATCTTTAAATCATGACATCATTATTATCAACATGGAGAGAAGGCTAATAAGATCTTAGATCAACAAATCCACAAGCAGGAAGTTCACAAAACTATAACAGAAATTACCAACACAGATGGTGATAAAATCATTGGCCATACAAATAAAACCAATACATGTAGAGTTCTTTAAGTCCTTATATTCTACTCAGATTAAAGAAGATAAGACACAGTCTAATGAGTTTTTGATGCATTATAAATGCCACAGCTAGATACTCGTAGTGCAGAGTAACTGGACAAACCTCTGACAGTCTGAGAATTGCTTGATGCTATAAACTCACTCCAGTGTGATAAAGCAGCAGGACCTGAAAATTTCAAATAAGTTAGCTCCTCAAATATTAGCAATGTTTATAGAAGCCACAGACAACAAAGCTTTCTCTGAAACTTTTCACCAAGCATTAATTGCTATCTTTCCAAAGAAAAATAAGGACTTATTACAATGTACACCATACAGACCAATTTCACTTCTGAATAATGATATTAAGATACTCTCCAAAGTTCTAGCTAGAAGGATTAAGAAAGTGCTTTCTTCAGTAATATCACAAGATCAAACCAGATTTATTAAAGACAGGCACTTAGCTTCTAATGTTCAGAGTGTGTTTAATATACTCACCCATGAAATCTAACACACCAGAGATCTTATTATCTTTGGATGCAGAAAAAGCATTTGGCATGGTTGAATGGGAATACCTACTCACCACATTACACAAATTTGGGTTTGGCCCGAACATATGTACATGGATAAAATTACTTTATACCAGTTCAAAAGCCTGTCTGTATCAACAACATTATTTCAAACTACTTCAAACTAGAATGTGGTAGTCGACAAGGATCCCCCATATTACTATTGCTGTTTGCAATCGTCATTGAGCCATTGGCTGTTTACTTTCCAAATGCATCAGAGACAAAGGGATAACCAGAGAAGGAGTTGAACAGAAAATATCACTTTATGCAGATGATGTGGTAATGTATATATTAGACCTACAAACCTTTCTACCAGTAATCCTTAATGTACTAGCAGAATTTCTAAAGATGTTGGAACTCAAAATGAATTTGAATAAAACTGTGGTTTTTCCAGTGAACTCTCCAGCACACAATATTAGACTGGACACCTTCCAGTTTATGTTAGCTGATCAGTTTAAATATTTAGGGGTTACCTATTGGTAAAAATCACAAGTAAATATAAAGGTCTTTTTCAATAATTTTTTTCTGTCAGCATAGAAAAAAATTAAAGAAGATGTGAACAGATGGTCTACCCTTCATCTCACACTAGCAGGCTTCTTTTTTATTTCAGAGCATCCCCATATAAAGAATATTAGCACATCATTCTTTAAGAAATTAGAATCAATTATAAACTAATTTATTTGGAATTTGAAATATCACTCATTTAAAGAGTACCTTTACAATGACCTAAAACAGAAGGTGGCATGGCACTACCTAATTTTCATTTTTATTACTAGGCAGCAAATATAGAATCTATAAAGCTATGAAATTTCACAAAAATTGATGAACATACACAAACCTGGTCTGCAATAGAAATAAAATCCTGCTGTACTTCTTAATATGCCCTGTTCTATGCTACAGTATATAAATATTTTCGTCAATATACTAAACCAATTGACTATCAATCACTCAGAATATGGAACTAATGCAAGGAAGCATTTTAAGGCAGAGAAGCTCACAATAATCACCTTTTTCACCCTCTCAAACCTACACAGCATTTAACCTTCGGAAAACATCCGAGATTAAAACACTCAACAGATTTGTATGTAGATGATGCCTTTGAATCTTATGAACAATTATACTTAAATTTAAGTTCCCATCAACACACTTTTTCCATTATTTTCAAATCAGAAACTTTGCTAAAAGGAACCTGCCTAATCCCTCCCTTCCCCCAATTTTATTCCAGAAGAAATACTGATCATTCAGGCAAACTCAGACAGCATTTCAATAATATATGAGGTTAGGGTGATAAAGGATAAAGATGGAAACGTACTCACAAGCGAGGAGAATGTGTTGAGCAGATGGAAAGAGTACTTTGAGAGGCTGATGAATGAGGAGAACAAGAGAGAGAAGAGGTTGGATGATGTGGAGATAGTGAATCAGGAAGTGCAATGGATTAGCAAGGAGGAAGTAAGGACAGCTATGAAGAGGATGAAAAATGGAAAGGCCGTTGGTCCAGATGGCTGCCCCAAATCTTTATGATGTCTTGGAATCTTTATCATCACAAAAGTGAAAACAAAATTATAGAAATGTTTGCAAATGTATTAAAAATTTTAAAAAAAGTACTTAATCGACACAAGTGTTTAGACTGTTTGCTCAGTACTTAGTTGAAGCCCCTTTGGCATGGATTCCAGCCGGGAGTCTTCTTGGGTTTAATAGAATATGCTTTATACACCTGGATTTGGCATTTTCTGCCATTCTTCTCTGCAGATCCTCTCAAGCTCTGGTAGGCTGGATAGAGAACGTTGCTGGACAGCTATTTTCACTTCTCTTCAGAGTTGTCTAAATTAATTCAAGTCTGGGCTCTGGCTGTGCCAGTCAAGGACAGTCACAGAGTTGTTCCTAATCCACTTTTGTGTTGTCTTCGATTATTATCCTGCTGGAAGGTGAACCTTCAGCTCAGTCTGAGGTACAGAGCACTCTGGAGAAGGTTTTCACTAAGGCAGTGGTTTTCAACTTGTGAGGCGGTCCCCCCTATGGGGGCGCGAAGTAACAAAAAGGGGGGGCGCGAAGATGTGAAAAAAAGAAAACAAGAATCAAAAATATGAAAAAAACATTTGTTGAAACCAAAACAAATTAACTTAAATTACATTCTGATACTAGAACAATAAATATAGAGTTAGATAAATGTCGATAAAAGTTAAGTAGGTATAATAAAATATGCATCTACATTTCAAAAAAATGTTAGGAGGGGCGCGATTAAAACGGTTATGAAAACTCGGGTCACAAGTACTTAAAGGTTGAGAAACGCTGCATTAAGGATATCTCTGTACTTTTCTCTGTTCAGCCTTCCCTCAACCCTGTCTAGTATTCCTCCCTCTGCCAGTGAAAAACAAACCCAAGGCATGATACTGCCACCCAAGAGCAGCATTTGGGGGTGGAAAGGGGGCCCTGCTTTTGAGGTCCACATGTCCCGTTCGAACGGATTTATCAAGTTATATTCTCCAGTTATATTTTGCTAAAGCCTGCGTGTTATCTTGGGAAAATTTAGCTGAATACTGTAATGAGAATATCCGGTGTATGTTAACATTATTTCTATTAAATTTAAATTTATTAAATTCATGCGCAAGTTTATACAGTCCACACATACCGGTAACAGCATTTGATGTAACCGGCCCTGCGTGGGGGTTGGTCAGCACTAGGCCCCACACACCCCTAAGGCCTCCTCTGCTGCCACCACTATGCTACACAGCTAGAATGGTACAGTATATTGCAGGTGGTCAGAAGTGCCTGGTTTCTTCCATACATGTCTCTTAGAGTTGAAGCCAAACAATTTGGTCTTGGTTTCATCAGACCAGAGAATCTTGTTTCTCATAGTCTGAGAGTCCCTTAGGTGCCTTGTTTCAAATCCAAGTGGGCTTTCATGTACCATCTGGCAACTCTGGCACAAAGTCTAGATTAGAGGAGTGTCGAGGTAGTGATTGTCTTGCTGGAAGTTTCTCCCATCTCTACACAGGTTTTCTGGAGCTCATTCAGCACAACCATTGGGATGTTGGTCACCTCTCTTACCAAGCACCTTCTTTGTTTGGCTGGATATCCAATTCTAGAAAGAACTGCGGTTTTCCCAGAATTATTCTATTTAATATTTATGGAACCCACTGTACTCCTGGGAAACTTCAATGCTGCAGAATTTTTTGTCGCCTTCCCCAGATTGGTTCCTTGATACAGAGCTGCCTCTGTGCTCTGCAGGCAGTACCATCAACCTCATGACTTGAGTTTTACTCTAATATACATTGACTGCTGTAGGACCTTCCATCGGTAGGTGTGTGCATTTTGTAATCATATACTGTATATCCATTAAACTGACCATAAGTGGACTCCAAACAAGCATCTCAACGATGATCAATAGAATGGGGTGCAGCCGAGCCAGATTTTAATTGACAAAACAAAGGATCTAAATAGTTGTGTCAATTAAATATTTTGATTAAATCTGTAAACATTCCTAAAATCTTGTTTTTGTTTTGCCAATTTGGGATATTGAATGTTGTTTGATGTGCAGGAAAATGAGATTAAATGATTTTAGAACAAGGCTGTTATGATTCTGTTCATCTACTCCTTGTAGTTACTAATTCAAAAGAGTACATGAATATTTGATCTATTTGAATTTAAATACATTTCTTTTTAACTTCTATCATGGGGGGCACAGTGATTCATGAGCCCAGCATTCTGATGTTGAACCCTGCTGCTGCTTGCCATCAATGTGTATTTTGTACATTTCACTTGTGTCTGTGTGGTGTTTCCTCTGAGCATTCTGGTCTCCTCTCATGTCCACAATGACACATTTAGTTTAATTTGTGGCTTGAAATTAAATTGTCCCCAAGTGTGAGACTGGACCCTGTAGTGGACTGCCCCGTGTCCAGAGATCTTTAGTGCCTTTCACTCTTTGCTGCCAGGCTCCTGTGCCATCTCCTAAACCTTTAAACTCTTTGAGAATACTATGCTACAGTATTTAAAAAAATGTTTAAGGTTCTCTCCGTGTTGAAAGGAAGGTAAAAGACGAAACATTTCAACTATATAGGTGTGCAACTAAAAAGGAAAAAGCAGATAACATAAATAGGAAGGGAAGGAGGGAACAAAGTCATGGCAGATGAAAGGAAAAAGGTGAGATTAGGTGGGAAGAAGTTGTCATTAGAAAAGATGAAAGGAGAGATTAAAAAGTTAGTCAGCCATTAAAACCTGCAGAAATATGTGATCCCAGTGGAAAATGAGCTTAGCTACTTCTGTTTTCTTTTAAAAGTGTCTTTGAGGCCCTGAGAAAGAACACAAACAGAGACATCAGCGTGGCTGCGATTAAGGGATGTGCAGGTCTACATTGGGCTTTGTAAGGTTTTTAATATTAACGGATCAAATGTGCTCCCTAAAATGGACGGTTCCAAAAAGAAATATAATATTTTAGACTAGCCTGTTGTTTAATTTTTAATTTACCAGAGAAACCAAATACAAGGATATTGTTGGTGACATTCAAGTGACACAATGGTTCATGTTACAGCTCAAAGTGCCTGATGGGGAAAGTGGCCCTCCTTGGTGAAGTGAGATGAGCTACAGACAAGACACTTGTGTAAGTTAGGTGGACGATGAAAAGAGATTGCTTTTGGATGAAGAAAGAATCATGTGGAAGGATCTGCCCACAGAATGTTGGATGACCTGTGGGAGAGACAGAGTGTTGGGGCAGAACAGAAGGACCCATGGGATATGGATTTTATTATAGAGGTGATATTAAACTGTCTACTCCTGGCTTGATTAAGCGCCCTGTCCACATTATGAGAAGTGTATCCTCTTCACTATGGAGTGCTTCATTACTGAAATTACACTCATCATGGCTGAGAAGGTGGAATCTAATGAACTGTGAAAGAGGGAGAACATCCTCAATGTCATGTCTCAGCCAGGGTAACTATTATGTGCATCTTTCTTCATTTTTGGTTTTGTGTGTGTGTGTGTGTGTGTGTGTGTGTCTGTGTGTGTATATATAAGCTGTTGTGTCCCATGTGTTTTGTAGATGGTCCCCTTGCCAATCTCTGCCATGAACTGCCCTCCACCTCATAAATTCTGAGTGTCTTCCACAATTCCTAACTGTTCTTTCTGAATGCCCTCTGGAGTTGGTGAGTTAATTGTGTTTTGTTGAGATTGTCCCTTTGTATATTTTGGAATTTTGACCCTCTTGCTGTTTTTTCAACCACTCTGCTTAGATTTTGTATTGGGACTTTCTTTGACTTGGATTGCCTTTGTCGCAGGCAATTTCATTTTGATTTTTGTGCGACATGGAGCTTCATTGTGTCTGGAATACTTTTTGCGAAGAATAACTTTTATTTTATAAAGATTATGTGCTTTCCCTTTATTACTAGCTAGGGTTTGATGTTGATATCTCCCTCTAGTGGGCATTATTGAAAGTGTTTGGTATTCCGTGCTTTGGGACACTTTTTAAGTGTTTGGGACTCCCAATCCACGACACTCCAAGCCTCGCAATGATACTGAGAGCGGACTATGGACACCATGGACCGCCGTTTTGGTAATTAAGGGGGCGCGCGTCAGCCCCCGACACCAACACCCCCCCCCCCCTCCCCGCCTTTGGCTCCATATGGGATTTGATCGGCACTGCCTGGAAAGCTGATGGAAAGACTGATATCTAAAAACGGTACACTTGTGGTGGAAATGTCCTGAGAGATGGATGGAAAAGACGCTATATAAATACATTTTCATATTATTAAACTATTAAAATGATTAATGATTCTACAGTATTTCTATTGTTACTGCCACAGTATTACTGTCACTATTACCACTTTAACATTGTATTATCTTGTAATTCAGTTGCTTCATAAAGCCCCTTTTGATGGTACTTGCTGTCAAGAGGGTTTGTAAAATGGTTTGACTAATTTTATCGGCTGACGGATTGATTCACCGAGTCAGTCAGTCCGTTTCAAACCAGTGGCTCTTTGAACAAGTGAGCCAGTCAGGGACTTCGGAGCGACAAAGGACTTTGGAGTCCTTGACAGATGAAAACTACGTAATACCCGAGACGCTGCGAGTCCTTCTTAGTGATCTATTAACCTTCTTCCAAGTGAAATCGTTAAACGGCAGTGGGCGGCCCAAGATGCACACTGTCCCGGCATATGCAGTTTCGGAGGCCTCGCGCGCCTTTGTGTTGGAGCGCCAGCGGTGGCCGCTATTTGTATTCCTGTGATCGGCCATTAGGGTGCGCTGCCGCGTCACAACGCTCCGGCCGCAGCGGGCAGTGATGTCAAAGGCACGGCGTGGAGGAATGAGGACTTCCTGTGTTCGATCTGCGGGCTATTGGCAGCTAGAAGCAGCTTCTGCCCTCCGAGCGTGACCCGAACGCGGGTGTGCATGCAGCGATCAGGCAGCGTGGCTGTGCAGCCTGCGTGTTAGCGGCCGAGGCGAGGCCCTAGCGGCGGGCGCGCTGACAGCTCTCATGCGGTGGGGTTGGATGCGGACCGCAAACTGAGGAGACATGGCTGTGCTGAAACTCGCCGAGCAGGTAAGAAGGCATTTCGATCGCATCTTTCTACTGGCTTGTCATCAACCTGGCGATCGCGGCCGCCGAACGCCAGCAGCCCGTTGTGGGTCCGCTTTTGCGGTGTTTACTGCCTCGAGATGCCGCGGCGATGCTCTGATGACTCGGCTGCTGCCGCTGACAAAAGACAGCAGTAGCTAACCCGTCGCGGGGATTGAATGCACTTCATTTGTTTGAGAAAGTGCGTGATTTGAGTTTAAAATGCCGTATAAAGATAACGACGAGGACCCCGAGAGGCGGACGAAACTGCGCACTTCCCTCTCTGCAGTGTCTTCCTCCTTTTTGATGCTTTGCTTTCTGCTCTAGTTCTTGATTGATGATTCTGTAGAACCCGACCATTTCTTCTGCCGCGTTTGACACGGTGTAGAGTGTGCCTAATTGCAGTTTGGGGGGGGGGGGGTCCTCGGTGTTCTTTTCCTCCAAAGAATGAAGAGGGAACCTCGAGTTTGGAGGAATCCGCTTGACAGCCGCGGTTGACTCCGGCATTCTGGAGGGGCGCACGCAGATCTCGCATATGGTGTCCATAAATTGGGACAAGGGTTTCAGGACTTTGCAGATTTCTGAGCAGCATCAGAAGATATTTTACGACATCGACACCCCCACCCCGTTAACCGTACACCTCCTACCCGGCACTGGTGCCATCCAGCTGACTGTCAACTAACGCACTGCTATGCACAACATGATCAGCTCCAGATGTACTTGTCATCCTCGCCTCACAGAGAAAGTGAGAAGGTCTAACAGGCGTCCCGGCCGACACCAAGTAGGGGATACAAGTCAACCAAAACATCCCAGTGGCATTTTTAGTTAGTGCTGCCAGGTTCAAGTGCCAGGTTGCATGCCCTGATCTGCGTGGGTTTCTCTTCCCACAGATGAGGTTAGTTTGCAAGCCTAAATTGGTACATAGAGGGCGTGTGGAGGGGTGTGCCCTGCCAAGGACTGGCATCATCTCCAGCACTGTGATGCTACTGGGATGAGGCTCAGCTTCTCAACACTGGCGGATTTAGAGAACCGATGGTTAAATGGGCACAGTAACTGCATGGGTGGGAGGAATATTGAAAGCACACCAAGTTGATATTTAAGGAAAACTGAACATGAATAAAGAAAAAACAATAATGAACGTTAATCTGAAAAATGAATAGTGGTGATTGTGGTGCCTGACAGTGGCAGTGTGTTGAACTGGTCTGACTTAAGAATTTCACTGTGTGCTGTATAAGTAATAACAAACCTGAACTTCAACTGGACACACACAAGTTACTGTGTAATTATAACACAATATTGTGTGTATTCAGCTGTCCGTGTCTCTTGGGAAGCTGCTGTTGCATACAGTAAGCAGGTTTGGAAATTAAATAATGATTCACATTCAACAAATGAAGTTGCCATCTAGTGTTGACATTTATGCCCAAAATGTCACTTGGCAGACATCTGTGTCAGTGTGAATATTCATTAAATATAATAGTATCAGTCACAGTGGGGTGGCCGTGGGCGCTGCCTGTGTGGGGTTTGTATGTGCTCTTCCTTTTTTTGTTTGTGGGTATTCTGGTGTTTCCAGGAGAGTCTAGTTGCAGACAATCCAGAGCTGCGTTCCTTTCAGGAGCCAATCATGCTATGACGTTTGTTGTCCTTTGCATTACATGCCAGTGGTGTTACGTGATACTCCCGTTCATTTGTGCCTTTCTCAACAAACCCATTTTTAAGGCTCATCTTGCACTATATTCTCATTCAACACCTTATTTTTTTTTCCCTGGTCCTAATTTGTCCCAGTATGAGTGAAGCTGAGTGAGTGTGGCCCTGTGACAGACTGGCACCTTGTCCAGGGCTGGTCTTTGCCTCTTGGCCAGTGCTACTGGGTACCTCGTGACTGTGTATTGAGGAGATGGCACATTAGCAGTTTGCAACATTACAAGGTACTTTACAGAGTGAAAAAAATGACAATATCCTGCCAAAATGCTAGACCCTTGAGTAAGGATGTTAACCTGAAAATTGCTCTACAATGGCTGACCCTGTCCTCTGATCCCAAAAAGTCATGCAAAAAGACAATTTGCTATTGGGGATTAATTAAGTAAATTAAGGTTGGGATCATGCACTGACAGCACGTAAACCCAATGAACCACCTGGATTGGGACCCTAGTGCAACGGGTGACACCTCAGCACCACACTGGACAGTGTGAGGTTTTTTTTATGGTGGCAATCCTGCCACCAAACCCCAAGTTTCCCCTGTAAGTTGGAGGACCTGCTTGCAGGGCTGGATGAAGATTAATGTCATACCCAGGATGAAGCGATTGCAGGTTAAGGGGGCCTTGCTCAAGGGCCCAGTGGAGTGGAGGCACTTCTGGTGTTTACGGGATTTGAGCTGGCAACCTTCTATATGCTGCTGCAGATCCCTGGCATCAGAGGCACCATTCGGTCTGCAGTGTATCAAGTCAAATCAAAATCAAATTGACAAACAGAGTAAAAAGAGATCAATGCATTGCATATGATTTGGATATGCTGATGAGTTCTTTTCCTCAAATTGTTTTTTACGGTTATAAATTCTGATAGTAGTTTGCTGTAGTTTGTTGTCCTCTTTCCAGATGTGTAGAATATTTGAACCCTTGAGCTGGTTTGCTTCCTTTGGTGTTTGGATAGCGAATGTTGTGTCTTTGGAGCTGTGAGCTCAGATATTCCTCACTTTTGTACAGACTTTATTTTGTTGTTACATGCTGGAGAAGATAGCATTCAGCAGTGTGTATAACAAAATAACTGCCTTAACAGCTAAATTCACAGTTTAATGTGAAAATTATCATATAAAAGTATTTGTATAATTAGCAATTTAAAGGAATACTCTACCTAAAAATAATATTTCTTATTTGTTGCTTACCCGGTGTAGTTTGTAGTAATGGTTGAGAAAATCTCATATTTTCATACAGAACTAAGTTACCAAATAGATATCTGTGGTGACCAATCTAGGAAATACCAAAAAGTCCATGAATATAATCTCAGGTTACTCGTGCCAGGCCATCCAGTCATATGCTGACAGAATCCCAAGCACATGTACACACAAACCAGCGTTTGAACTGAAGACCCGCCTCACTCGTTAGTCAGGAGTCCAGCCCACTAACAGCTTGTTCATTGGCTAACACTGCGCTGCATGTGAGATCAACAAAAAGCATGAAGTGAGGGTCATGTAAAGCTAAAAATGAAAAGTTAAAGAAAACTGAGTGAAAACTTTGTCAGAGAGCGAATATGCCTCCTACGTATATGTGAATATCTGAGATACTCCAACAAGCAGAAGGTCAATTCACCGGTGCAGTTTCACAGCCTGCTGCTAAGTAACCTATAGGCACTATCCATATAAATGTAATGACAATGACAATTCAAATGCTCATTAGCATCTTTCATTGAAGTGAATGGTTTATTTAACAATATTCTGGTAAAAATACACGTTTGGAATGACATGAGCATATTACGGGAGGACTTGACATGTGGCTTATGTGACATCAATAACGTGGCAGGAACAGAATAAAAGTAATAAGTACAGTGACGGTAAGAAAGGAAAACTGGCACTTCTGTAAAAAAAGTAGAGTTACAGCAGAAATGGACGTAGAAGAGATAACCAGCAGCCATACCACATGCACTTCAGAAGAGGTCATCCACCTGACGCCAAGCATGCTCAGGCCCGGGCAGTACGTGGATTGGAGACCATCTCGGAAAAGCTTCAGTTGCTACTAGAAGAGGTGTTGGTGAGGCCACCAGGGGGCCCTTACTCAGTGGTCTGAATTTGATTTCCAATGCCCCAGTGCAGTCATGGGAACACTGTGCTGTAAAAATGGTGCCATCGTTCTGATAAGATGTAGAACGGAGGTCCTGACTCTCTGTGGTAGAAAAAGATCCCTGGGCATCCTTCTTAAACAGCAGGGTGTATCCTGATGTCCAGGCTAAATTGCGTATCATGTCCTAGTCATTCTGGCCTCCTAATCATCCCCTGTGTCTTATTGCCTATCTGCCTCACCACTTCACCATCTAGTAGTTGATGTGTGATGACAGTGCTGGCGCAAAAATGGCTGCCATTGCATCATCCATGTGGACGCTACACATTAGTGGTGGTTGAAGTGGCTCCCCACTCACTATGAAAAGTGCTTTGAAAAATGAGAAAAGCACTATATAAATGTAAAGAGTTATTATTATTACCTGAAGACGACTAAAGCAAAGTTTTCCAGGATTTTTTTGATCACTTGTAAGGAAGCACAAAAGCCTGAGTAAAATCTACTGGTAGGACAAACTGTTTTCAACTCTTTATTTTCTGGACAAATGTCATCCATCTTCATAGACTTCTTGGCTATTCCATACAAACACTTTTCCAATAATTTTAGTTATTCATGGACTTTTCAGACTTTTTTTCTAATGAATTTGCATCATTTCACTAAGAGATTTTTACTTTTTGATTGTGTGCTGTATTTTTGTGGTCTTTTCATATGTGTTAGGTGTTGGAGAGGATGTTGCTCGAGAAGATATTTGTTATACTGTGTTATCTAATTTTCATTCTTTCAATTAAAATATATACAATCAGCTATTTTGTACTTACAATGTGTGTGGTGTGGTCTGTAGGGAAGTAGCATTGGTCTCCCATTCTCTCAATTACTTATTTTTTAACATTTAATTGTATCGTTTAGGGATCTGTACAATGTATGATTTTGTTTTTGTCACCGTAGTTGCCTTCTATCAGAGGTTTGTTATTTCTGTTCAGCATGAAAGCATTATTTTTGAAGTGAATCCCTGGGTATGTCGGACTTAGTGACCATGTTAGGACTGCAGAAATTCCTCACCTCTTTTGACGTTTTTTTGTTTTCCTCAATATCCTGCATCTTTTTCAATGTTATTTTTTCCTCTGTTTCTGTTATTGTTTCTGTCTATTAATTTTTCACCACTTTAATTCTTGTCAATTAATAGATTTTGACTTTATTTTAGAAATCATAGGGAATTTAAATTTGATATTTAAATTTACAAATTTACTTGGGTTCAAATTGTTTAAAAAAAAGTATGTCTTATTTAGATGCTGTTTAATTGCAGACGCAGCAGTGTTCTTTAGCTGTGTCTTGGCAACTTGAATGGAGATGCACAGCATGTGATGTCACCTAAGGTTCAGCTTAAAAGTTCGGGATTATGCATTCACTGACCATCCGAGTTTGTGAATAAACCTCAATACTTAGCTAGCAAATCTCTTCAATTCTAAGTACAGTAATCCCTCTTTGATCGCGGGGGTTGCGTTCCAGAACCCCCCCGAAATGTGAAAATCCGCAAAGTAAAAACCATATGTTTATATGGTTATTTTTATATATTTTAAGCCCTTATAAACTCTCCCACACTCTCATAAACATTTCCAGCACAGTTATACAGCATAAACCCTTTATATTCTCTTAGATATTAGGTAAGATTCATTGAAATGATGTATGTAAATACACTATTTATATACAGTAAAACCTAAATGTTATTTTAAAAATATCGAGCGTCTCCAACATCACATATGTTACAGCCATTACGATAGACAGGCCACCAGCAATAAATACGTACAATGCAAGAAAAATTGTATACTGTAAAATGTGTGTACAGTTACACTAAACATATGTACATGTACAAAGTATGTAGAAAATTAGTTATGGGTACTCACCAACAATGACACAACGACTTGTCCGCTAACGATGAGTTTAATTTTAACAAAGGAGAGTGTTACAGCTCTTCTAAAGGAGCCTCTTCAGGCAACTGCGTAGCACCGCCGTTGTCGTCTGGAGTTTCTTCTTCCACTAAAAGCGTACTAGGCGGTGTTTTGCGGGTAAGGAACATTGTGATGGGCATTTGCTGGAGCTTCTTTTTCATTTGTGAAAGAAGGTTTTTATACACTTCCTTGGCGTTTCTAAATTGGAAAGAATAAATCATTTGCGGGTCCCATTCTTCAACCGATATCTGGAGATCTTTTGCCATTTGTAGAATGGTCGCAAGACGCTCAAGAGTTAGGCCAGCATCTTCTTCCTGTGCTGGGTCCTCTTGTTCCTTATCTTCCTCGCTCGTTGACTTGGTCATCTCGGCCAAATCTTCATTGCTCAGTGTCTCGGAGTAGGCATTGAGCAGCTCCTTTGCGAAACTTAACTCTTTACACAGCGAAACACGTTGATGCTGAATGAGCGAGACGAGATTTCCTGGTTAATGCAAAGCAGAATTGAATTCTGTGCTCCGTCGCTGAGCCAATCAGCACCCAGGAACTTAACCGCGTGCTCTGATTGGGTAGCTTTTCAGCCATCCACCAATAGTGTCCCTTGTATGAAATCAACTGGGCATACCAACTGAGGAAGCATTTACTAGAAGTAAAAAGACCCATTGTCCACAGAAACCCGCGAACCAGTGAAAAATCAGCGATATATATTTAAATATGCATACATATAAAATCTGCAATAGAGTGAAACCGCGAAAGTCAAAGTGTGATATAGCAAGGGATTACTCTATTCCTGTTTCAAGAATTTAATGCCTTGTATCTCTGACTCTGAGTTTTTTTTTCGACAAAAGATAGACCAATCACTTGGTTTTAACTGTCACACATTTATTTGACTATGCCTTTTCTTCTGGTCCTCTTCAAAGAGTCACTTCTTCTTTTTCCTCATGTGGTGGCAGAACAGTCACTTACCCTCAGTTATGTTTTGTACTTGCGGGCTGAGGCCTCATTATGAATTAACACTCATAGGTGCTGCAGTCATTAGGGCTGCAGTTACTTGGGAGGTATGTTTAAGACTCTTGAATTCTTCAGTACTCTCCTGTGTCATTAGCGAATCTTTCTCCTCTGCTATAGATATTTGTAGTTTATTTGTAGTTGGATTTGTAGTTAGTCTTATTTGTAGTTTATTATTAGTCAAATCTCTATTTTGATTTAATGAAAAAAATAAAAGTAATTCACAAAGCTTTCTTTGAATGTGGGAGAGTTTTCTTGGTTTTGCCTTTCCATTTTGGAACTAATTAGAACAGGCTGGAGTTCGATAGCTGGCTGGGCAGACCTTCAGTAAGCCCTAAGCATGATCCTACTGCCTATTGCAATATTTCCTAATTATCATTCAATTTCTTGTCCTTTCAATGAAGAAATACATGTTGGGTTAAATAAGGGTTTGTGAACGCTGGCTCAGACACAGACAGACGGACATTGTTGGCTCCACCACACACACGTTTATTTTACAATACAGTAATCCCTCCTCCATCGCGGGGGTTGCGTTCCAGACCCCCCCGCGATAGGTGAAAATCCGCGAAGTAGAAACCATATGTTTGTATGGTTATTTTTATATATTTTAAGCCCTTATAAACTCTCCCGCACTGTTTATAAATATTCCCCGCAGCGTTATACAGCATAATCCCTTTGTATTCTCTTAGATATTAGGTAAGATTCATTGAAATTATGTATATAAACACACTGTTTATATACAGTAAAACCTAAATATTATTTTAAAGATATTGAGTGTCTCCGATATCACATATGTTACAGCCATTACGATAGACAGGTCACCAGCAATAAATACGTACATTGCAAGAAAAATAGTATACAGTAAATGTGTGTACAGTGACACTAAACGTACATACATGTACTAAGCACTGTAAGAAGAAAATTAATTATGGTTACTCACCAACAATGACACGATGACTTGTCCGATAACAATGAGTTTAATTTTACTGCACAACAAAGGAGAGCGTTACAGCCCTTGTAAAGGAGCCACTTCAGGCGATTGTGTAGCACTGCCGTTGTTCTTCTTCTGGCAGTCTTCAATCCAAATCCCTAAAGCAGATTCCATCCAGACTACTGCCTTATTACATCCACTTACAACTCGTTTTGCACCCTGGTTAAAAGGACGCTGCAGCCGTAGATCTTATATTACTTTCCTACTTTTTAAATAAAAAGAATCGTAGCCTTCAACAAATCCAAAACGTTTACCTTTTCGGCAATCGTTAACATCTTCTTCTTGCGCTTGGGCACGGCACCTGAAGCAGTAGCAGATTGTTTTGGAGCCATAATGAAGGGCTTGACTATGCACAAAGATAAACACTAAAGAGCACAACTCTTTACACAGCGAAGCACGTTGATGCTGAATGAGCGAGATGAGACTTCCTGGTTAACACTGCATAGTTCCTGCGTGCTCTGATTGGTTAGCTTCTCAGTCAGGAGAACTTAACTGCGTGCTCTGATTGGTTAGCTTCTCAGCCATCCGCCAATAGCGTCCCTTGTATGAAATCAACTGGGCAAACCAACTGAGGAAGCATATACAGGAAGTAAAAAGACACATTGTCCGCAGAACCCGCGAAGCAGCGAAAAATCCACGTTATATATTTAGTTATGCTTTCATATAAAATCCGCGATAGAGTGAAGCCGCGAAAGTCGAAGCGCGATATAGCGAGGGATTACTGTATTTACAAAGTTCTCGTACACACAAACCCCAGTGCCTCCAGCACAGATCCCCCTCAATCCAGGCCTCACAGTCCTTTGTGCCTTCCTGGCCGCCTCCAGCCCTCTCTCTCCAGCTCCGTCTCTCTTCCACCCGACTTCCGCCGTTGCATGAAGGGAGGCGGTCCCTTATATAGGAACCCGGATGGGCTCCAGCTGCTTCCCGGCATTCCTCCGCAGACACGCCCCCGTGTGGCGGAAGTGCCGGCTGCGCACCCAGAAGCCCTCCGGGTGTCCCCTGTCTTCTTCCCCCCAGCACTTCCTTGTGTGGCGGAAGTGCCGGGCTCCAGGGTTGTTCAGGCACCGGGGCGCCGCCTGGCGGTGGCCATGGGTCCCTACAACATAACCAGGGCGGTCGACCCCTCACGGTCTGGAGGAGGTACAAGCCCTCCTCCGGTCCTCCTGGGCGTCCCGGCCGGAAGCCACAGGTTCTAAGCAAACTCATTGTGAGAATGGCTTGACCATTCCAGTACAATGGAATGGTTCATAAAGTAGCAGTAGGTAGAATATCCAAATTAACAACATACTAATATATTTAGAAATTATAGCAATATTTTATATGTAACAAATTGACCTACCCTGTGTAGTGGTGGCTTCTGTTTAGTGGCAGGAAGTTCTGTTTTTGTTAGTGTGGCATTCATCGTCCAAGTTCATCCAACAAATCACAACATTTTTTTATTTTATTTATTTATTTATTTTAAGTCGTGTAAATTCCGTCACAGAACTGGTTCACATCTATTGAAATCTGGGGCCAGTTTCCTCAAGAGGAAAGGTATGTTACCAGACAGAAAGAGGTGCTTTATTAGGTATTCACATACTCATTTTTGCAACATTTTGGCATTTGTTCAATACACTACGTCTTAAGGAAATGGGAGAAAAGGCCAAGTAGACATGAGCAGAACATGCAGTCTCTACATAGATGGTGACAGGGAGTGAAGTTGGAATCTGTGACATTGGGTCCATGAGGCAGTGGACCACAATGCTACTTAGCTATACAATATTATGTCATTATATCTGTATGTGTCCAAACTAGATCAGATAACATGAAGTAACAAAGCAGACTTCAGGATAAGTAACAGCTGCATGTAACATCTGCAAATTTTACTCTGAAGGATAACATTTAGAACAAAGCTACTTTTAATTGCAATGTTTATTAACTTGAAAAAGACATTTGATTCAATAGTCATAGAAGTGATAGCTGCAATCCTGTGACAGTGTAGAGACTAATCTGACCATAAGAGCACTGCATAATGACTTGAACACCAGGGCTCCCACGGAAAGATGAATAAAGGACAAACAAAAAATAGAAAATCACTGTTTTGATTATTGCTATTTTTATTGCTAAAAATTTTTATTGCTCAGCTACAAATGTAAATGTTTTGTAATACAATGTACAGTGTTTTCAGGCCATGCAAACACTGTTTTGGTACAATAGAATATAACTAAGTGACTATCACTTCAGAAATATTTTGTTATGTTGTAAATAGTACTACCCAACTAGAAAATCACACATTGCTAGAACAGCTACAGAACTAAAGGTGTTGTAAGTTTTCTGGATAATAAAAGAAGGTTTTGGTACAACTGAATATTTAAGAAACTGTAAATGTATCGATAAATTTAAAACAAACGTGGATGCCTTAAAGGCCGCCTTACCTCTTTATTATAGCAGCTGACTTCATGTGTCAGTCACATTTGCCCTTGTTCCTCTGGTGGTAGGCGGTAGGATGACTGACTTTGCTGTGAAACATTTTTATTTGTCAAGACAACGCCTTAGGAGAAAATGTCTCTGAGCAAGCACAGCAATGATCACAACAATGTTAGCTTGGCCAAAATATTCTCACCCACCCTGTTTTTACCTGCCCTTTTGCATTCTTTCCATTCCTTTAAAGTGCCTTGGGTTCGATAGAATATTAAGGTTGCTTAGTTGATTGAACGTTCTTAATGATTTTTATAGGAGCTGCTAAAGATTCACGTTAACCTAAAGCATATTGACTATGCCAGCTATTCCAAAATCCACTCTAAATCTAAACTAACTAACTTCTTAATAAAGCCATAATAAAAGACAATTTAGATCAACACAGCCCAAAACAAATCACACTTATATTGCAGAGCATGTGATGGCACCTCTGTAAGGCTGCTGGTGTGTTGCTGTGTACAAAGTCCTATCCAGCTAAGATCTTCATCCTATGTTTTGCCTGTTGTGAGCATATGACTGAATGACTTGACGTGTGGATTATGCAACCCAAGTAATGCGAGTTTTTTCATAGATGTTTATGATATTGTTTGTTGTTGTCCACTGTTGGTCACAATTGGGTCCTATTCTTTAAGAAACTTTACTATGTCCGTGTTCCACGAAAACAGGTTAAAATTTTTTCTCGGCCATCAGTACAAACTAAATGGAGTATATAACGTATAAAAAATATCATTTTTGGGTGGAATATTCCTTTAAAGCACTACATTACAAATATGTAATTTCATGAAAATTGATTTGGCTGCACATTTATGAATAAACAACAGTGTTTTAGTCCATTTTCTCAAAATAAATTCTTTTGATGTCACCAATTTATAATGTGGGGAATAATAAAGAACAATAAGTTCTGTATGGCATCTTGTTTGTAAATTACCAACCTTTAAATACTGGGATAAATATTGCTAAGGTTGGTAAAATGCCACGACCCTCACTCTCCTTATAATTGTTTGTGTGATCAAATTTCATTTCAAAATATCAAATACAAAATAAGATCAAGGAAAACACAGTTATTTTAGGAGAGATTTGAAAAGTAGCAAAGATATAAACAGCCACCCATTGGTGTATACCAAACCAAGCCCAACACAGACAG
The DNA here is from genome assembly GCA_026402145.1 of Polypterus bichir lapradei. Taxonomy (NCBI): domain Eukaryota; kingdom Metazoa; phylum Chordata; class Cladistia; order Polypteriformes; family Polypteridae; genus Polypterus; species Polypterus bichir. Next base: position 26,750,581 of record JANRMT010062815.1, read on the forward strand.
CCCTTAGAGGAAATAGCAAAGCAAATGGTGTGAGCTACCCAGAGAGAAGGGAAGCCACACATGTTCAGGCTCCATAGGTGAGAAATGAAGTCAACTGCCTCGTAAAAGTTAGGCAGTATGGTAGCAAAGTGATTAATGACAAAACAGAATCAAAGTCTGAAACGGGCAGTGGGCAAAGGCCATGAAGGCAAATTGAACTGAATCACAGGAATAATGAACCAAAATCAAAGTTGAAGAGCATATGAAAAGTTTTGTTTTCATTTCATTTTTTGCTGTTACTCTTAGGCTCTTAATTTGCCTGAATTTGTGTCGCTCAGAGTTGTGATTCATAATAGTATTTAATGGGAAAGGATCACATACGTTTTGTGGAGTGTCTTAAGATGGGTTGATACAGGCAGTTAAAGCAAATGCCATTGCTCCGCTACCACCCGTGTCAGAGATTCTCTGGGTCCTGAAGACACAAAAAAGGCAAATCTGGGTGGCGAGAAAAAAATAAAAATAAAAAAAAACTAAGAAATGAAGAACCACTCCTCTATCTAGTATCACTGAAGTCTATTAAAAAGACACTCCAAAATGTTGGTTGGGAAGAGTGGTGTGATGTTACCTCATATAATTTCCAGAAATCACATTAAGTGATAGCAATGGGAATGTTTCAAAAGCAACAACAAAGTCAACTGAGCTAAAAACACAACAAATGGTGGAGAAGTGGAAAATAAAAAGAAAATAACATCATGAAAATGATAATGTTTAATGTAGAAATGTACAAAAATCAAAACTAGAGTTTACCGTAGTTTCACTAGTTTTATTTATGTCCGCAGTGCTCCTTGTTCCTTCATCCTCATTTCCATCTTTCTTCCTTTCCCTGTTACAGTCTTATGCTATTTATATGACATATGAGGCTGTCTCTCCGAGACGGGTCTAGCTGCAAAACTCCAGAGGTCCGTGATTCAGGAGCTGTGTTGAACAGCCAATTGTATAACATGTTTATGTCACTTGGTTTACTCGACAGTCAGATATCCCTCCCACAGCCCTAATCTTAACCATTGTGTAATTCGGCAAATGGCATAACTTCACTAACGTGTAATGCAAAGCGACAAACTCCTCAACTAAGTGGAGCTCTGCAGCTACACTCTACTGATATCTCCTTACTCAATTACGGAAGCCCAGACAGACCATCCTTAGTGTAAGCTGCCATCTCAAAAACTAATCCTACATATTCAGTGTAGCGGGATGCTATGCTTCATGTGTGTGTATTTTAAACCTGACAATATGTGCACCAGTGTTAGTAACGCATTTTAAAGCACAGATAAGTCTGTCGATTTGGCAGCTGAGGAGATGTTCTGTCAGTCTGGAGTCTTACTTTGAAAGACACTTGCAATGGGAAGCAGTTGGTGTGTGTGGTGCAGAATCCCCTGGTTTATTTTCTTGAGGAGTGTTGTCGGGTGGTGTTTTCTTCTCTTTGGAAGCCAATCAACTTTTTTTTTTCTGTTAGCTTAATTTTTTATTTATATTGTTTTATTTCCTATTAATTCAGCCATTAGAAATGATTTTTTGCACAGTATACAAATTGTTTTATTTGCTGTACTTTGTTGTTTTTCTGTTTGTAAATCTGTTCAGTAAATATGTGTTCTGAGACCTTTCTTATGTTGACTTGTTACATAAGAACAGACAGAATTGGAGTGAGTGCAGCAATGTGGCCCTCAGCGGCTCAGCACTTGTTCATCTGTAGAGTCCAGGGTTCCTGCCTGGTCACTGATTGCATGGAGTTTACATCCTCTGCTTGTATCTGCATGAGTTTTTTCCAGATATTCCTGGTTCCTTCCATATGCACTGCTAGGATTTGGTTTCTATTTCTGTTTTTTTACATGATTTTCTTTAGCTGAAAGCCATAGGTTTACATACTTCTTCTTCTTTCGGCTGCTCCCGTTAGGGGTTGCCACAGCGGATCTTCTTCTTCCATATCTTTCTGTCCTCTGCATCTTGTTCTGTTAATAATAATAATAATAATAATAATAATAATAACTTTTATTTATATTGCGCTTTATATTTAACAATCTCAAAGTGCTACAAAATAAGAAATTAACAAACAAGATAATCTATAGAAATAATTTAACAAAATGCCTTTCTAAAAAGATAAGTTTTTAGGTTTCGTTTGAAAGCATTAGTCGACTGTGGAGCTCTCAGGTAGTCAGGGAGAGAATTCCACAGCCTCGGCGCAACCGAAGAAAAGGCCCTATCACCCATACTGCTAAGCTTAGTTCTGGGAACTTGAAGAGTGTTAGTATGCACAGAGCGGAGGATACGTGAAGAAGTATGAGGGATAAGGAGTTCCTGTAAATACAGGGGAGCAGATCCATAGATGCACTGATGGGTAAGGAGGGAAACCTTGTACTCTATTCTAAGTGGTACAGGGAGCCAGTGAAGGGTTTTCAAGATAGGAGTGATGAGGCTATGCTTCGCACCCTTATCAGGATCCTGGCAGTGCTGTTCTGAATGTACTGGAGTCTCTGGATACTCTTGCCAGGAATCCCAATGAGGAGTGCATTACAGTAATCCAGCCTGGACGAGACAAAGGCATGGACAAGCCTCTCTGCATCTGCCAGGGTAAGTGTTGGACGAAGTTTAGCAATGTTCCTGAGATGGTAAAAAGAAGACTTACAGAGATGTTTAATGTGGGTGTCAAAAGTGAGTTGAGAGTCCATTTTAACACCCAAATTTGTAACAAATGTAGAAAGAGGAATGTTTTGACCAGAAAAAGTGATACTGGTGATGGTAGAAGAACGAAGATGGTGTGGTGTGCCAACTAAAATGGCTTCTGTTTTAGATCTGTTTAGCTGAAGGAAGTTGATCCTCATCCATGCCTCTGTTTCCTCCAAACAAATAGTCAGTGTATATGTTGGCAGAGGAGCAGTAGAGGAGGTGTAGGTAGTCCTAAGATAAAGCTGAGTGGCATAGAGCATGTCTGCTAATGACACTTCCAAGGGGGAGCATGTAAATGATGAAAAGGATGTTACACCCATCAACTGCATGTTCTCTCATAGGTTTACATACATCTTGGCTAAAAACGTTCAGACTCAAAATTCCCCAACTTAACATTTCACGTTATAGAAACAATACATGTGTTAAGTCAATTAATGTAGAGACTTAATTTCCATAAAATGTTTTCTACAAAATAATGATTGAGAGACAGATTTACTTCAGCTTTTACTCTATGTCATATTTTCAGTAGGTCAGAAGTTTACATACACCAAGTTTGCATTTGGTGGTGGTGCCTTTAAATTGCTTAACCTGAAGTAAATGCTTAGGATAGCCTTCCACAAGTTTCCCACAATTGATTGCTGGAATTTTGGCCCATTGACAGAATTGATTTAATTGAGTCAAGTTCGTGGCTGTCCCTGCTTGGACATGTTTCTTTACGTCACTTTAGGTCACAGGTTTTCCATGGAATTCAAGTCATAGCTTTGTGATGGCCACTGTCACATTGTTGTCTGCAATCCATTTTGTTACCACTTTAGAAGTATGCTTGGAATCAATGTCTAGTTGGAAGACCCATTTCCAACCACACTTCAGCTTTCTGGCTGGTGTTTTGAGGTGTTTCTTCAGAATTTCCAGATAATGCTCCTTCTTCATGATACCATCTGTTTTATGAAGTGCACAAGTTCCTTTCCCAGCAAAACACTCCCACAACATGACCCTTCCCACCCTGTGCTTTATGGTTTGTGTTTTTTGGATTAAGAGCCTCACCATTAAGCCTCCATACATATCACTGATTATTATGGCCAAACAGTTCAAATTTTAGTTTGTCTGACCAGAGAACACTCCTCCAAAAGGCTACATCGTTGTCCTCATGAGCAACTCCCGAGTATACTCTAATTTTATGTTGATTTTGTGGTAAGGGTTTCTTCCTTGGTCGACAGCCTTTTCAGGAAATGATGATGAAGTATACCTTTAATAGTGGATGATGACACATTTTTCCTTTTCACCATTTCCTTAGTTGTTATCTTGAGGTTCTTTTGAACCTGTCAAAACACACTTTATTCATCATTGGAAGTCAGTTTATGTCCTCTTCCTGAATAATATAAAGTCTGTATGGTCCCAAGCTCGTTATATTTTTGTATACCTGATTGTACAGTTGCTCTTTTCAAAGAACTTTCAAGTCTTGATTTTTGACTTTTTTCAGTTTTTTGACCAAATCTTTTGTCTGTCATTTTGGCACTTGTGTTATTTGATCTCACGGGTTTTGACCTTTTTCTGTTTAAATGTCTGTCTTCTGGTTTGCTCTCAAACTACTGTCTGTGCGCAGACATCCACATGATAATGCATTCGGTTAATTGGTGGCTATAAGTTGGCTTCTGTGAGTTGCCTGATGCCCCATTACAGGTTCCTTTCCCTAGGAGAGCACTGTTATTCATTTTATATACTTTGTGGCACATTCAAGTGACATTTTGAACTTTGATAGTCAGGGCCCCTTTTAGGCTTGTGTAGACGGAAGCCAGTCTGTTGAATTTGGGGTCAGGCTGCCTAGTGTGAGGACTGGGAAACTCCTGGCCTGCTTTGTGGCACTTTTAAAGGCTTCACACCATTTTTTCTGGGTACCATATCTTAACAGATATTGCTGTAGTAGACCCCTTGAACTCATTTCCAAAACTGAAGGATAAATGAGTTCAGAAAAAAAAATTATTTGACTTGAATTTTTTGCTTTATCATTTAAATGAATGGAAAGTATTGCTTTGCCTTTTCTGATTATTATATCAGCTTGTTTTTTAACACTCATAAAATTCAATAATTTTATAAAGTCAAGGCAGATTATTTTATATAAAGAAGTACATCTTGTAATGTCAATGTAGAATTATCACAAAGGTAGCACCTTGGAATGAACATTCGGGTCTCTGCTTTCATAAATAGGAATAAAAAGCATCCTGGCCACTACCAACATGCTGAAAATAAGCCTTGGTTTGTTTTTTATCTACCTGAAGGATTCAGAATTGGGGCCGTGTCCTCAGAGGTATGACCTGTTGGTAACAACGTGATGAGATGAAAGGGGATTTCACTTCCTTGACCAAAACCACAATTCAGAACAGTAAGGAATACTGAATGTGAATTGACTCCCGGCCATTATTGTATGCGTGGTTTGTGGATGCCCTTGTTTTGACTGAAAAGGTAGTTTTGCATTTTTTTTAAGAGTTTCTATGGAAAGTTTGATTCTTTAAAAACACTCTTCAGTTTAAAATTTTGTGCAAACAAAAAATTCCCAACTGCTGCCAGCAGCTTGCCTGGTTTGGTGGTCTCCAGATGTCCTAGTTAATCTCTTTTTGTTGAGTAGAATCTACAGGACAAGAGAATTGATGTTTACTACTTTTTGTTACTTCTTTTTCCTGGCAATAAAAGATGCATTTGATAAACGGATGAAAAGGGTTTACTGTTCCCACAATGCACTCTGCCAGTGCCTCATAGTAGCAGATTTCAAAGTTCAATAGTGCCACAGTATTCCAGATGAAGTATTGACATTGTCTTTGATGAATCCTCAGCCAAGTTCCTATCTATTGATGTGCCGGAGCCCTCAGGTCCATCAACGTCATAACAGAATGACTGACTGTGCATTCTAAATTTTTTTCTTTGCTCTGTGCATTGAAATGCATGTTATATCAATGCAAGTTTTACTGAGCAAAACAAGAAAACAACTTAGTAAACCAAATAAAAGGATTACAAAGCACTTTAAATGAACTTGTTAGTTACTTTAAAAAAATTGTAGAATTGCACAAAAAATGGTGAATTTATCAATTCACCCATTCATTTTCAAATAGACATGAAACCATTTCAAAGGTCAAAATTCATTTTCCGCTGATAAATACAGTTATGATATCCCCAAGATTCTAGGCTTCAAGTTATAATTTTTTGCATTTCTGAGAGGTTTGTTTTAATACCATTTTTTGCGCTGCAAGAATCAATGTATTAACTTAAATTGAATACTAAAGATGAAAAGCTCAAGAAACTGAGTTGTCCAGCATCTTATCATTTGTCAGAATTAAGGACAGAGACTGTCAGCGTTTTGGGGTACCCTTAGGCAAATCCTGTATAATTGAATACATTAATTCCAAATGAAATGCATGAAGATATGCAAATAAGTCTTCTCAGACCTGAGCCCTTATCGACACTCCCCCAAACAATGGGCCATCTGATCATATGGCAGCTGGGCAGAAAGAGGCAGGTCCAGGTGGATGGACACTGGAAGTGACATTGGTGGAGAAGAACTATCAATCTTCCAGTCTGCAGAGGGAGGATCAGAGAGAACATTATCACACGGTGCCACACCCTGGATTGGTGGAGAATTACCATTGCCTGAGTCCCTAAACTGTCTCCCATGCACATAGGCGTGACACATTCTTTCATGCACCTAATCCCCCTGCTGCTGCCACATCTGGGCCTTCACCTTCCACTTCTGTTTTCTCTCATCCTTCTGTTTTAGTGGAAGACAAAGAGGCAGAGGTTGTGGATGATCCAGTAGTAGAGTCTGAAGGACTCTGCCTCTCTTCTTCTTTTGTCATTTCTGTCATCCTCTTGCTCACTGCTGTAGTCACCAACCATCCCACAGCAAGGATGATGTTACCCCCATCTCTTCTCTTTGTGTTTAATTTGTTCAGTGAATTTTTTTTGTCAAAATTCAAAAACGTATTTGCCCTTATCTTCAATGGTGGGAAAAAATATCCATTCCTGAGTTCCAAAATTGACATCCACTTTTCCTAAAACAACACCAAATGCCATTAAAATGAACATTATTGCCTTAGTAGTTAATCACAGTTTTCAAAACACAACCTAAAGTGGCATTTTCCCTTCATTAATGTCTCAATAATGTTTATTGGCTCCCACAAAGATTATTAAGCTTACAGTATGCAAGCAAAGCAAATATATGATTCACATTGGCCGTGCGTATGGCACTTGTCCTTTAATTTTGGAATTCTGGAACACACCCCTTTTTCCCCCATGAAATGAATGGTGATTACATTTTCAAATTAAGAGAATTCACCTTATGAGGTGTTTATTGGGAATGAAATATGCTGGTAAAGAGGGAGAAGACTGTAGCAGTTTTAAACAGCAGCTGGCTAAAGGTGGGTCTTTAGATGTAATTTATGGGTGGAGGAGGCTTGCCAGCAGGCTTTGCCAGCCCATGAAAGGGCATGTGCTTTCAGTGAAGGATATGGGAAGGTTTTTAGATGTCTAAAAGACAGAAGATGTCTGGCGTTTCATTGGATTATAGAGAGGAAGCACTGTAGACAGATGGGAATGAACACAGGTCAGGTCAGGTTTGGGAGCATGCATTGGTATAGCGTGTCGCCGCACCCACCACATGATGAAGCACCTTGGGATCCTGGTTGGCAACCCCTCCAGTCAGACACGCAGTCCAGTCCCACCCTCTGGAAATTACCATCCGTAGGCGTCCCCTTGGCCTGGTCCAGCCACGTGGTTCCTCAACAATGAGGATCCTGATATCTGAATGAACCTCTGTTAATCGCGCCACATGGCCGTAGTGGTGTATCTGATGCTCCCTCACAATGCAGGTAATGTACCTCATTTGGGACTCCGTGAGCAACCACTCATTTGACAAAAAATCAAACCAGCATATCGAGAATTTTACGAAGAGACACAGTACCGAAGGAGTCCAGTCTTTGTCTCAGGTCAGGGTTGTAGGAACAAAATTTGAATGCATGAATGTGGACCATTAGCCGTCATCATGCTGTAAACGTAACCGTCAGACTCAACAGGTGTAGTACCAACTGCAAGAATTTTACATCAGTGAATGACATGACTTAAGTACATTTTGCAATTGTTGTGATTTCCTGCAAACAAAAATAGCGAAATGGGTGTGGGACTCAAAATAACTAAAAAGCCAGACCAGTGCTTACCAAGGCAGACCTCACCCTCTGCAGCCTATCTCCACACTCAAATGACAGGCATGGCCTTTACAGGCCTGGAAAAGGGGGCTAAGGCTTATAAATTCTAAATGTTACAAAATAATATCAGAAAGAGAATGGAAAAAATTAAAAGGCCGAATAATTGAAACAAAGTTCCTTACTTTTTAAAGAATTTATTAAAGAAAAAAGGAATAGCTAAAGGCAAGGCAGAAAAAAATAGGTTGCCTCAATACAACCAATCCAATTTCTAAATCCACAAATCAGAGCAAAACATATAGAAAAAAAAAACAGAAATCCCAACAATACTCACAAAACTGATCTCAAATCCACAGCTTTCAATGCTTCCTTGAAAGACCCTCAGCCAGAATACATTTGCTGAGAATGGTCCTGCAGCAATGACTTATTTGGTGGACTTGCTTTCTGCGGTTCCATCCCCAGAACATAAGGTATAAATCAAAATGTCTTTACATAATACAGTAAATAGTAATTATTACACAATACGGACATTAATTTTGCAGGGAGAGTGCAAAGTGAGCTGCACAGAGTGGTCCTCAGTGAGGATGGCTGTAGTGGGCTCCTCTGGGTTTGAAATGAGATGGTACACTTGATGACGGTAGTGAAGCACAGTATACCTTCAGGTGGTACTTGTATAAAGTACTGTATATGAACTGCCAGAACTAGCAGCTCCCTTTTGAAATGGTCTCCATGAAAATTCGAGATGGTTACTTAATGCGGTTGGTGTCTGCTAAAGTTGTTCTCTGTAATATGATAGGTTTTAGCCTAGTGATGGATGATTTGTGAACTATTTGTTCTTTTTGAACAAATCTTTTTAGTGAATCATATAAATCAATTCATGAGCACAAACAAATAGGTTCAGTATAGTTCAGTAGAGCTCAATGGGGCTAGTGCTAAAATGCATGCATTTCCTGCGTGAGGTCATTATCGTCTTCTGTTTCGCTGACGCTCTCCACTAGTGGATGTATAAAGCGTATGGGCACAAAATGCCTAACTCATGAGTTTTGACTCATTTGATTTGTGAATGAGTCACATTCATGAAAGAATCATTACGAGTGCACAATTCTCTAACTTGTGATTCTGTGATGTAATGTCATATTTTAATTATGTATCTTAAATGTGTTATCATGCTTTGTGTACAGAAAGAGGACAATGGTATATGAATTATCATATTAAATATATAATAAATTATATAATTAATTATATATTTATAGATAATGCATTAAATATAAATTAACAAGCAATAATATTCATTATATATCTGTACTGTGGGGTGTGCCACCCAGCTGTCTATAGCGGCCCAACTTCCACTCGATAGCTTGCTTTGCACGCTGTCGGTCCACAGGTATATTCTAAGACAGTAAAAACTCTGGTCCTGAGATTTATTTATAGTTATAGCAAATGCTAAACCCATTGGAAATTATTGTCTGTGTTAGATGAATGGTAATCTAATTGCTGACGTTTCGCCAGTATTTAAGTTAATACATGGAAGGAATACGACTTCTCCTGCATGATCACCAATCATGGTTTTGTTGGCAATTGAATGTTTATGTAGTTTTATAATTTTTAAGCATGTGCCATTACAAGGGCTTTATTTGTCTACTGCCAACTGAACTACTACTGTTCTTAGCGAAAGTGGATGTATATAAGGTATTTTGTTTGACGTATGTACATGAAATTGGTTGTTTTGATATGAGAGTATCAATGTTGTATTCTTCTAATGAACACAAAAAAAATGATAGATGTATATGTATGGCTTTGAAGAAAAATTAATGTTGTATGTACATGAAAACGTTGCAGGATTTTGCTAATCTTTGACCCCTTCTCGCTTCACTAACCCACCCCCCCAAAACCAGGGCATGCTACGCTCCCGCCACCTTGCATCTCTGCCACTCGCATGCTCGTATTGTGGTGGTGGTGGGGGGGGGGTTTGCTGAACCCACACTAAGGAGATGCGGTTGGATCAGCTGCTGGCTTTCTGCTGCTGCTGCCGAGCTACGTGTTCTGCTTGTCGCGCTGCGCATCAATCATTTAAAAGCGTGTACAGCAGCTGTCCTTTTGTCTCACTGCCTTGTCTCGCATAACATTAAAGTGTCTCTCGCAGGACTTAAAAAGTGTCTCTCGCAGGACGTCAAAGTGTCTTCTGAGAAGATCACATATCAACCCAAGATTTTTTTTATTATGATAGAGATATACACACATATATTTGTATATATGAAACTAATGTACAAATTATTAAATTATATATTTGTAATGTGATCAGAGGGACCCCTCCCACTGAACTTCCCATATACTGTACAATAGATTCTAAACAAATCAAATCAGTCATAAGAATTGATGCACTTAAACGCATGCATCTGGAATTGTCTTTTTCATTATGTAAGTGCAATACAGTAACAGCACATTTACTTTAGGATTCATTATTTTGTTTTGTACATATAGAATTCAAAAATTACTGTATTAATTATTTAATGAAATATTTGTGAGGGGATCAAAGGGGACCTCCTTAAATGGGTAGTTTGAAAGAATCGATTCAGTGACTCGAACTGAAGTGCCCATTTTCGTCCAGTGTGAACTTTAAAAAAGTTATTGATATTTTATAGAACACCTTTTTAATACTCACTATTTATTGATCACTTGTTTTTAAATTAATATACTTGGACATTTTTTTTATTATTGCATTAATTTTTTAATTGACATTTTTGAACAATAAAACCTGGTGTATTTTCCAATTGCATTTCTGGAGTATGCTTATTGGTCATATGTCCCTTTGCTTGACATCAGTGTCCCAGTGTCCATGTCCTCGGGGACATGTGCTGTCAAAGGATGGATGTGTGTAGGACACTGGACTCTATACTTACTTTTCATGACAGTTAGTCATGGTTTGCAAAGCTACTTTTCTTAAAAGATTACTTCTTAACTCTTGCTGGAGAGAGTGGTGCCCTGTTTTGTTTTGTGTTCATGCCAGCACACATTCTTTCTGATTTGTTGCATGGCACACTGAATATTGCCTGCTGAACAAATCCTTCATGCAAACCTCTTTAAAAACTATTAGACATCAAGGATTGCATTCAAAAGATTATGTACAAGCATGCTGTGGAAACAAGGCTACGAAATACAGCTTGAGGGTTTATATGGAAAACTGTACACAGATGTGTTTTAGAAAGAGGGAACTATACCATATTGTGGCAGGTGGCTACTAGAAGTGGCACAATTCTGATGTAGGTCTGTGCACCTAGTAAATGTTGTGTGAGCAGCCAAAAGCAGGTTATCAGTTTTGTCTGCATATTTGCGAACATAGAAAGCATTGATTCCAACTTAGGTTGTGCACAAGTTTGTGTAAATTAAAAATGGCATTATGCTTGCCTGTCAGATCATATTTGACTGCACTATGAGTGCTGTTTAAATACACATTTTTTACTGTTTACAGAATACACTGCTTTACAGTAATCAAATTAACCTATTTCTTTAGATGTGTTTTTGAAGGCAGATTAAGCTGTGATGTCTGCAGTCTTCACACACTCCTTTCTTAATAATGCAAGATGGTTTAATTTCAGCTTCCCTTCTTCTCATTCACTACCTGCTTATCTATCTGTGGCTACATCCACACTGCTAAAATTTTCATTTAAAAAACTACAATTTAAATGAAAAGATCTCTGCCCACACTAAAATGACCAAAACCACATATGACATAGCCATTCATCTATGCTGGGCATGCACACATGGATGGGAAAAGGAAGAGGAAGTGTCCTCCATGCTAGACGTTCACTTGCAGCTTGCATTGACACATAGTGAACAGCAATGGTGAACGCAAAAAGCAAAAAAAAAAAACACATTGTTTTGCTAAGTGACGATGAGGTGGAATTGTTATAGAGAGTAACACATGAATATCAGGTGAGCAAAGCAGCTGACAAAATTTAACAAGAAAAATCCAATCAGGAAGGGCCAGAGTGCGGTTAAAGTCTGCATTTTCAAAAGTCTGCATCTTCACCCATCCACACTAAAATGCTGATGCTGTGTTTTCAAAAATATTTGGCTCTGGCGTACGTCTCCATTTTTGGGGGTTAAAAACACTGGGATAGTGTTGCAGAAAGGCGACAATGGAGACTGATGTCTGTGTTTTTAAAAGAAAACAGTAGTGTGGCATAGCTGGATGTTTGGATTTCTTTCGAAAAGTAATGGAAAGAGCACCCAGCAAGCTGTAGTTTCAGTGCATGTGTGTAATGTGTGTAATCAGCTACTTGCACAAACTGCTTTTAAGGCACAGTATGAAAGTACAGAATAGTTAACTTGTTATAACCATTATTGTCATGCTGATGCATTCATATTTCCTCCATAAAATGACAAGGAATTCTGAGCTCTTGATGGCTTTTTATGACAAGTTATTTTATGAACAGATGCAGTCTGTCCTCCATATCCACAGGGGCTGGTTCCAGGATCCCCTGTCCTTTTTATAAAATGGCATAGTGTTTGTACATAACCTACGCTCATCCTTCTGCGTACTTTATTTGATCTCTAGATTATTTATAATACCTAATACAATGTAAATGCTATGTAAATGTTGTTATACTGTATTGTTTAAGGGGTAATGATTTCAGCATTCGACATGCCACTTTTCAAAAGATCTAGGATTTTTATTTTCTCATTGAGAGATAGCACTTTACACTCCCTCTTAGCCTTTGAGGGATTGCTTTGACCACTTAATTACTTTTTTTAGGAATCGTTTTTCACAGAAACAAACACACAGTGTGACGCCAAGGTCCTCACGACGACTGAAAGACTTTTGTTTAAAGAAACACAGGGAAGCACTTGCAGCTGTGAGCAGAAGTCCCTGTCAATAATAATGGTGTTGTTGGTTGAAATTGTAGTACAGGTAGTCCCTGGGTTATGTACGAGATAGGCACTGCAGGTTTGTACTTAAGTTGAATTTGGATGTAAGTCGGAACATGTACATTATTTTAATAAATGCTATTGTTGACCGACTGTAACCAAGTGCTCTGCCAATGAATGATGGAGTTTCACTTCTCTCTGACCTTTTTATTATTTCTACTTTATTTTCAAAGATGATGGTTTTTCTCTTCTTTACTATATCAACAGCACTTGCATCAGATTTGTGCTTCAGAGACATTCTTGAAGGGTGAAGACAAAAGGTTAAGATGAGCTCTTCTGCATAGCACTGTACACGCTATCACAGCAGAAAGGCACGCGTCGTCAACACGTCTGATGTACTGACAACAGACCACTTCTTGCTATGTGTGTAACAGTACAAGCAGGATTGCTATTGAGAATGAATGGGGGCAGCGAGGGGCGGTTCACCACCCGCCCGCCACACAGTCACCTCCACTATAGTATGCTGCCTGCAGCGTCCGACCACTGAGAACAAACACAGTGCTGCCAAAAGTGGGTAGTGAATCACTCACCACCGCCCTCATTCAACAGGTAGCCACCCAAGGCACGCTACAATGCTACCCCCTGCCGCTCCGTTCACCTTCAATGGCCTCCATTCAGCCACAACCAGGTCACTGCTTGCAGCATTACCAGCGGTGGGCGGGCAGTGAAACACCCCTCTCCGCTCCATCCAGCCTGCGTCTAGTCAGGAGCAGTAGCTGCGGTGGTGTAGTGGGTGGGCAGCGAACCGCCCCATCAAGCCTCTGTCCTGCACACGAGCGATAGCTGTGGCCCTGGTGACTATGGACCATGGGTCACCGCTTGCCGGCGGGAGCCGTCTGAGGGATCGCCCCCCTCCATCCTCCATCCTCCATCCAGCCACCGCTTGCAGCATCCCCAGGCTGAAGATGATGGAGCAGCAGTTACTGAGGCGCATGCGTCACAGCTGCAGCGCCGTTCGTAAGTCGTAGATCGGATGTCCGTAACCTGGGGACTACCTGTATTTCATTTGCAGTGTACTGATTACCTACAGCCAGTCTGTGTGTGCCCAAGTCGTTTCTAGCTTGCAAAGCTTTTTTCTTCCCGTACAGATAAGCTTTCCTAAGTTTAAAGCCGGAGGCCTAACCAGGTGCTTGTAGGCTGATGGACGGACTCACTTTTCTTGGATTGGTGCGAGCAATTGTTTAAGGAAATTGGATTTCAGTTTAATTTTTTGTTATTGGTTGTTTGTTCCTTTTTGTGTGAGTGTCTTTATGTTGCAGAATACATGTATGTCTTCTGAGTTATGTGTAAGAGATGCAGTGCTGCAGGAAGTGTAAAGATGGAAGCTGTTCCCTAATTTGGCAATTGGTTGTGCTTAGAAGCCGAGGTAGGATATGTGTGAGGGAGAAGGAGCTTTCCTTTTATGAAGGAGATGATTGCGAGAGAACGGGGTTGATCGATGAAGAGCAATGTGATCGCTCAGCAATTGGCTGCCATATTGGAGCTGTAAGTTTACTCCTATGAACCATTTTATTCAACTCCTATGGCGAGAGGCTACAGCAGAGTGTGACGCCCAAGTTCTTTTTTTAGGAACTTAATGGATTTCTTTCTTTCTTTCTTTCTTTCTTTCTTTCTTTCTTTCTTTCTTT
>JANRMT010062815.1:26765033-26851272 GCA_026402145.1 Polypterus bichir lapradei
TTTCTTTCTTTCTTTCTTTCTTTCTTTCTTTCTTTCTTTCTTTCTTTCTTTCAATACTTTTAATTCCTGAAGATCTGTACTTTTTACATGAACTTTAACATCAAAATAATTGGTGTCTACAATGAGGAAATTAAAACTTAAATTGGTGTCATATGTGATAAAACATTCTGAAAGACAAATTAATCCAATTTAGGGTTGGGAGTCTGAGGTATGGAGCCACTCATATAGTGTCCCTGTCAGGATGGATCCTGCTCTCTTACCTGGCCAGGAGGTCATGGGAAATGAAGGACAGCTGGAGAGCAGTGATATCCCCTACTATAGCAGGACAATGGCACAGGGAGATGCTGTGGCAGCAGCTACACCAGAAGGACACTCTGATATGGCTGGGGTACCTGGAACGTCGGGACAGTGGGTGATTACCTGCTATGAGCAGAATGTTCCCCCATACACTGGGTGGCAGCATCCCATCCGGTGAGCCCCAGTATGAATGCCTGCAGGGCAGCATGGGAGTTGTGGTCCCAGGAGCCTACCCTGCTGGGTTCTGTGGGGGAGAGCTGTGGTATAATAATAGCTCAAAGACTTTTTGGGGTCCTGCCTGACCCTAAAGTGCTTCCCGGGGGCAATAGATTAAGCACCAGAAGTACTCCCAGGTCTGTGGTTAAAAGCGAGTCCTCCACTTGACTCAAAAGGGGAGTTGGAGTCAGATGTGGAGGAGGGAGTAGAGCTGTAGAAAAAGAAAAGAAAGGGTTGAGCTGTATTGCTGAGTTGTGCAGAAGTTATTGTTTAAATTAAAAGCACTTTAATTGAACTGAGACTGTTGTGGTGCAATTGTGTCTGGGGGTCTGGGGTGCTGATGTGCCCCCGATTGGCCACAATGTGTACATCCTTGCCGGGTGTTTGTTAGAGTCTGATCTGCTTGTTGGTGGGGATGTAGGAGAAAAAACAGAGTAGCTGGAGAAAAGCTATAGAGACACAATGGAAATGTGCAAACCCAACATGGACAACTGAGCACGGGGTTCAAACCAAAGACGCTGGATCTGGAAGCAGCAGCGCTAACCAGCGTGGTACTTAGCCAGTCACATTTGTTTCCAGTTGTGCTTTACTGATTCAGCTACCCTTATGGAATTTTAAACCTGAAAGCAGGTCTTGTCTCAAGAGACTTTTCAAAGCTCACTTCAGTGGAGGTCAGTGATGTGCTGTATTTCTAAACAAAGAATTGACTTTATTGAAAATGCTTGATAATGTAAAAACAAAGAAAAACAGTCGAGTGACCTGTGCAGGCTGCTTCGTTTCTTGCTACAGCGTCACTGCAATTTTGGGCTCGTGCTTCACAGTGAATGCAATTCTGGAAGTGCCAAGGCCTCCTTCTCAGTTATTATGATCACATGTTTAAGATTACAGATAAAGCATAGATGTCTTGTGTTTAAATATTTTTTTTTAATCTTACATTGTCCTAACTACACACTTACTGTAGTTAATGCAGAGCATTCCCCGAGCTAAGTGTGGAGCATCCTCTAGTGTATCCTTAACAGCTCTGTAGGAGATCAGCAGGGAATGGTGCAGGTCACACGTATGCTGTTGAAAGACTAAAAATAAAACAAGTGTATTTATTTTCGTCTGGTGTACAGCATTAACCATGGGAGCTGTGCTGTGCTGCCATTTAGCTCATGGATATTCAAGCTGCACAGCTCTGTCAGAGATGCTTTTGACATTTTCTTTCAATACGTTCCTTGTTTATTTACAGTAGATAGATACTAGCAAAGAAGTTACATAACAGAAATGACAATCTAGTCAATGAAAAAATTCACTGATGTAATTTACCTAATACTGCAAAAATGATGAACTTAGCGCAAATCAATCCAGCTATCCATTTTCAAATCTTGCTTATCCATTTCTGGAGTATCACAGATTACAATATGAAAGCTTTGAAGGCAACTCAGGCCCCTTTTTCAGGCAAGATGTAATACAGAAACTGGAGTTTCCCGTGTTTATAATATATATATATATATATAATATATCTTATTTTTCTTCTTCTTTTGGCTGCTCCTGTTAGGGGTCGCCACAGTGGATCATCTTCTTCCATATCTTTCTGTCCTCTACATCTTGTTCTGTTACACCCATCACCTGCATGTCCTCTCTTACCACATCCATAAACCTTCACTTAGGCCTTCATCTTTTCCTCTTCCCTGGCAGCTCTATCCTTAGCACCCTTCTCCCAATGTACCCAGCATCTCTCCTCTGCACATGTCCAAACCAACGCAATCTCGCCTCTCTGACTTTGTCTCCCAACCGTCCAACCTGAGTTGACCCTCTAATGTACTCATTTCTAATCCTGTTCAACCTCGTCATACCAAATGCAAATCTTAGCATCTTTAACTCTGCCACCTCCAGCTCTGTCTCCTGCTTTCTGGTCAATGCCACCGTCTCCAACCCATATAACATAGCTGGTCTCACTACCGTCCTGTAGACATTCCCTTTCACTCTTACTGATACCCGTCTGTCACAAATTAATCCTGACAAATTCTTTCCACCCATTCCACCCTGCTTGAACTCTCTTTTTCACCTCTCTTCCACAATCCCCATTACTCTGTACTGTTGATCTCAAGTATTTAAACTCATCCACCTTCGCCAACCCTACTCCCTGCATCCTCACCATTCCACTGACCTCCCTGTCATTCACACACATGTATTCTGTCTTGTTCCAACTGACCTTCATTCCTCTCCTCTCTAGAGCATATCTCCACCTCTCCAGGGTCTCCTCAACCTGCTCCCTACTATTGCTACAGATCACAATGTCATCAGCAAACATCATAGTCCAAGAGGACTCCTGTCTAATCTCTTCTGTCAACCTGTCCATCACCATTGCAAATAAGAAAGGGCTCAGAGCCAATCCCTGATGTAATCCCACCTCCAACTTGAATGCATCCATCACTCCTACTGCAGACTTCACCACTGTCACATTTCCCTTGTACATATCCTGTACAACTCTTACATAATTTTCTGCCACTCCCGACTTCCTCACACAATATCACAACTCCTCTTGAAGTACCCTGTCATATGCTTTCTCCAGGTCCACAAAGACACAATGCAACTCCTTCTGGTCTTCTCTAAACTTCTCCATCAACATCCTCAGAGCAAACATCGCATCTGTGGTGCTCTTTCCTGGCATGAAACCATACTACTGCTCACTAATCATCACCTCCCTTCTTAACGTAGCTTCCACTACTTTTTCCCATAACTTTATGCTGTGGCTCATCAATTTTATTCCCCTGTAGTTACTGCAGTCCTGCACATCCCCCTTCTTCTTAAATATCGGCACCAGTACACTTCTTCTTCATTCCTCAGGCATCCTCTCACTTTCCAAGATTCCATTAAACAATCTGGTTAAAAACTCCACTGTCATCTCTCCTAGACACCTCCATGCTTCCACAGGTGTCATCTGGACCAACAGCCTTTCCATTTTTCATCCTCTTCATAGCTGTCATAATTTCCTCCTTGCTGGTACTGGGACAAGTAACAACATTGGTGTATCTTTAAGTGACCTAAGTGAACCAACAGAAAATGGCACATCTCCCTGCCTACAGAAAAGATGTAAAACGTGTGTTCACATTCTTAATACAGACCATATAGTTATACCACACTGCTGACTAGAACATCATATAAAGGAATAATTTTCTTGCAGATCATCTAATGTGGTCTACCTAATTCTCTGCATGAAATGTCCACTGAACTCTATGTGGGAGAAACTGGACAAACACTCCACCAGGGAATGAATTTACACAGGTTCCACATTAAACGTGGCAACACAGATGTTCCTGTAGTGGCCCACTTCAACAGTCATGGACACTGTGAGAGGGACTTTAAAGTCACAGAGCTTATGGGCAACTTCAGAAAACAGCAAGAGAGAAAAGAATAGTAAGTTAAACTCATACTTAAATGTAACACATTACAACTTGGTTTGAATAAAGACGAGTTTTATGGCCAGATATGAGGAGTGTTTGCATCTCTCAGACTGACACAGACAACCTGACTACAGATCCACATTGTATGGAAATACTCATCAGAAACTTCAAAAGACTTTGTTGGACAGTTATCTTATCCAAAGATCTTGACCATACATTGTTCTTCTCTCTTGTTAAATGAATCTTAGCCTGAAGACGTCTGTTAATTTTTTACATTTAAGATGTCTCACTTAAAGATTTACAAATGTTGTTATTTGTCCTAGCGTGTATATAAACACAGGGAACTCCAGTTTCTGTATTACATCTTGCCAGAAGAAGGGGCCTGAGTTGATCTTGAAAGCTTGCATGTTGTAATCTTTTTAGTTAGCCAATAGAAGATGTCATTTTGCTTGACTTCTCACTACATTCATAATGGCTAACACGGTACAACACCCTAGTACTACTGGAGTATCACAGAGATGCAGCCCTCACAACAATAACACCCGGTGCTGGGTGAGATACAATACAATACAGTAAAATACAATTTATTTTCTTATACCCCAAAATCACACAAGAAGTGCCACAATGGGCTTTAACAGGCCCTGCCTCTTGACAGCCCCCCAGCCTTGACTCTCTTAAGAAGACAAGGAAAAACTCCCAAAAAAGAAAAAAACCCTTGCAGGGAAAAAATAGAAGAAACCTTGAGAAAAGGAGTTCAAAGAGAGACCCCTTTCCAGGTAGGTTGGGCGTGCAGTGGGTGTGAAAAAGAAGGGGGTCAACACAATACAATACAATACAATACACAGAACAGAACACAGAATGCAGTCCTGGGTGATGTGTCTGTCCATTGCAGGGTCTTCTCTCATACAACCCACAGTCATTCAGTATAAAGCAATCAATAAATCCTGATGGATGCATTTTCTGGCATGAGAAAATTATAACTTGTGTACTTTCAAAAAAAGTTATTGAGTGATTTTAGATTTCTGATCAGCGACACCGTGAGCATTTACAACTTGTTAAACACACAAAATCTTTGTAGGTGCACTTTTACCCGAAGAGACCCAGATGGAACAATGCCTTATCATGTCACCCTTAACTTCAAGCTTACATCGCAGAACAGCAAACGTCACACTTACACAGTTTTAGGTGTATTCTGTAATGTCTCGAATGACCGACGAATAAGTGGGCATATCATGCCGCAAGCATTTTCAGACTGTGTCCCAGCTACAGGCAGTGTTGCAGCAGACTGGCAGGGTTACCAAAATCTGGTCACCCTCAAATGAACTCACTGGAGCATATCAGACTGACCCATCTGAGAGATTGTTTTCAGGTCAGCCACCTGCCTGTGAACACAATGCTCACGTCGGTGACAAGACAGTCAGGGACAGTAGAGCAAGGTGACCTGTCAGAGACCATATGCTCAATTCCTCATCATAGCCGTCTAAATCTACAGCATGACAATGCCAGACCACACACCCTGCTGAGGAATGAATGAATGCTGAGGTGCTGGTGATGGTGCTGCCTTGGCCATAATCCTGTAGAACACCTCTGTGTCCCCATATTATGTGCTAAAGCTGGAGTAAAAGCAGCAGACCGTCATGTGTTTTGGTTTTACACTGACTGACGTTAAAATTGTATTGCAGAGATTCAAATTGGAGGAAGCACACTTCTTGAGATTAATAGACATAAACCTAAAAAGTAAGCGCTCTCCCCTTATCGGTTTTAAGCAGTTCTCATTAAGAAAGCTGAGTCAAACAACATCGCTGCAAGAGATGTTGCAACTGCAGGATCAAACCACAGCCTTTTCAAAATATACCTTCAAGATTATGTGTTCAGAAACATCGTCTTCAACCGAGAAAAAAAAACTACTGCCGACACTCTGCCTGTGGCTGAAGCTTTGCTTTATATATTAAAATCGAAAATGCAAGCAAGAGGAAGAGAAGAAATTCCCTAATTTAATACACTTAGTATTACAGTATCTTAAATAAGCATGGCTGCATTTTGAAGTGAGGCTGAGCCACATGTGAATCATTAGCCCTACTCAGTCTTTCGCTTTCACCCAGCTTACCAGACTTATTATGTGGCTCTGAATTTTGCTCACATTATATTTAAGTTGAGTTTGTCTTATTGTGGATATACTTCAATAACCAGGTTTCTCAGCAGACTTTGTTTTCACTTTTATTTTAATCATGTAGATGTAGATCTTACCCCGCCCTGCTAGAGATGACAAAAAGTTTTCATTGAAAAGCATTTTGACCAATAAAATGGCTTGTTTATGTGTTATATACAGTTTACAAGATCAGGATATGTTAAAACCGTTTACCCTATTTGTGTTTTTTAAAAGCTGGTTGTAACAAAATTGACTCCAGACAGTCACAAAGGTTTGGGGCAGCCACCCGTATAATATGTTCCTGGCTGCAAAAGGTTTGAAAAAGGTAGTTGTTTACAAAACAGAGTCCAAAACAGAACTGATCAAGTGGAGGTAAGATGGCGGTTTTAAAGGTTGGGAGAGGAAATGAGGTCATCCAAGCCGGAACCGGAAGTGACGTCATCATTGGAGCTGGAACTGGAAGTGATGTCATTTGTGGCGCCGGAACCCGATGGGATTTCCCAAGAATGGTCTGCAAGAGACTGAGAGACAGTCAGCACACTCCGCCACCCCCGGTCTGACATAGCAGTACCGTTACTTAAGCCCTTTAGCTGCCTCCTAATTGCACGTGTGTGTAACATGGTATACAAGCAGGCTGACTGAATTTCTTAGGGGCATGCAATTCACTTGGGTAAAGCAGTTAGTGGCCAGTGATCAGTACTTGTGGCTACCTCAGGGGGCCCAGGCTGGAATTGGTGTTAAGGTGGTCATTGCCATGGGAAGAGCATTGTGGGATTGTTATGTGGAGTGGCAGCGGCAGCAGCAGGTGGTAGAGGTGAGGAGGCCTGTGCAATTGTTATTGCTATCAGCACCTTCATATATTTAACTAGCATCCTTATTATTGGGATCACCACCTGTGTCCTTTTCTTCTTTGCGCCTCTTTTTTCAAAAGAACTGTTCTGTTCTCACTCCCATCCAGTAAATTTTTCCCAAATCTGCTTGTGTTTACAATTTTTTTCACTAGCCAGTTTTTTTTTTTTTAACCATACTCTCATAGTTGTGTTGCATTCCTGTATAGCTTGCAACTGATAACATCATTACTGCGGGCAGACGTACTTCTGGTTTTCAATAATGCATCTACTGTTCTGCAACTTTTAGATTTTATTGTAAGTGCAGGTAAAGAGTTTTGCATCACTTTGTTAAAATATTTAAGCATTGTAGTAACATAGGGCATAACACAGTGTAAGAACAAGAAGAGACAATTAGGAGTGTTGGGGGACCTGTTGGCAAACCCTTGTGACAATGACGGTATACCAGCGCTTATCCCGACACAGACAGATGCAGGAGGCACACGTATAAAAACGCAAATGTTTTTTATTTTTCTTCGCTCGTGTGGAATGTCTTCCCCATCCCCACCAGCCCACAACACAGTCTCACAAGCGCAGTACCACACAATTCTTTTCTTTTTCTTTCCTCCACCACTCCTCTCCGGCAAGTTTTGTTTCCCTCCTCCTGACTCTGGCTCTCGGAGTGGTGGCTGCTGGCTCCTTTTATAGCCCACCCAGAAGTGCTCCAGGTGTTTGATGCCCTATTTCCTGCTGCACTTCCGCCCACATGAGCTCAGAAAGAACTGCAGTACCCCTTGGCGGCACCCCCGCATCCCGACAGAGTTGTAGAGAACTCCCATCTCCCATGGAGCCCTGCGGGAATCCGAGGCACCACTGCCACCCATGGGGGCTGCCACCTAGTGTCCCGGGGTAGGTGCTGTTCTGTCCATGCTCTGCCCCAGCCGGACAAGTGCCCTGGCCGTCCACCACACCCTTTATAACTGAAATTCAAAAAGAAAACAAAAAGTGTTTAACTGTGTTAAAGAAACGTCTTTTCAGACAGGAGGCTGATTGTGACTGATCAGAAGATGGTGGAGCATCTGGTTATGTGGACCTCTGGCAGGAAGAGGTGGGTCTAGGCAGATGGACACAGGCATTGACATTGGAGGTGGCAGTACCATCAATCTTCCAGTCTGCAGAGGGATGTAAAGAGAAAACATTATCTGACTGTGCCAACCCCAGGATAACTGATAAACAGTTGAGGCATCGGATTGTGATCCCCGCATTTTAAAAAGTAAATGTGCACTTGAGGAAAAAAGGAGCAATGCAAAATAACTTGTTTCCAGACATGAGGCCATTAACAAGACTGATTTTCTTTGGTAGTTGTGGCCATTGTAAGGGTTTTGCAATAATTAATGCTGAACTTAAAATGCTGTCTCTGTAAAAGAATAAACTATTCACTTTAAGACTTTAGGAACAGAAAAATGTTTTTGCTTAGACTCCTGGGTTACTGACTTGGCTTTTGGTTTACTGTACTCGGAGTATCTGTCTTTGCTAGACTGCCCCTCTTTAGTAACACCTCATTAAATTTGTTTGCTTCTCTGCCACTCCCAATTAAAAGTCCTCTCATGGTGGTGCCTGCCACTCTACTTTTAGGAAGCACAGAGGTTCAACATTCAAATAAAAAGGTGTGAATGTTTAGCTTGCTAATTGTGATTCAAGCCTTGGGTACTTCGTTTTAATATTTGATCTGTTTAATGTCTACCCAATTGCTGGTTCATTCGACACACGTCTGGCGACCCGCTCAGGGTCAGTGTTATGGATCTGCCTCTGGAGCTTATTGGCATTTTTGGGTGGGCAGGGTCAGTCATTTGTTACTGAAAACAAATAACGTTTTGCTGTGATGGTTCAGTACATGTTTATAACTTGCTGTGGCTTATGGTGATTTTTTTTTTTTGTTTGTTTTCTGATGGTTATAGACTATGCAAACTATATACAGTAGAGTATCAAATAAAAAGGTACAGATGTGAGTCTCCATAAAAGACCAGATAATAGCTTAATTAGATAATTTATCGACCATTTAGTTAGGAAAATTAGTGAATTAAAGACTATTCAAAACAGTCCAAAAAATAAAATACAATTAAGACAATGGACTAGCCATACAAAAAGCTCAAAATGACCTCCCATGTGGCCCCTGAAATGTCAAAGGAAGAACTTTGAGAGGTTTATGATCCTTGCACAACAAAAAGGATGACAAATACAGCACTTTAAAATTACATAACAAACACATTTAACATTTGGCCCCAGAACAAATTATTCCAGCGAATAGCTGCCACTTCAGCAAGTTCAGTGCATGGGCCGAATGTGTTCTAAAATTAGAGGTAAATTTTTTGCATTAATAATAATGAAAAATAGCAATTTGTAAGCCCATGCCTTACCCTGCCAGTCCTTGTTGATCTTGACTACATTCCTTTTTCAAATAAGAATACTTTTAGGTACATTGTGTCTATAAGTGTGCTCAACACTAACACCAGCTCCCTGACCTCAGTACCGGTACTAAAATGGTACCAAAGCAAATTACTTATAACTCTGTCCTCCCCGTCTCACAACTGCTTAGCTTCTCCAGCCCTCAAACATATGTGCCTCCTTGCTCTGCCACACATTTGCACACCTCCTTGTAAGACACTCAATAAGGGGAGGTTCCTGTTCAGACTGTCCAGCAAGCTTACACATATATATGTTCATAGAGCATGGGTGTTCAGTTTAGTGTTAGATGTAATATGTAGATTAATATCAAAGAGTGGAGGAACCACCTTGAATTTCCAAATGTGCTTAATAATCACTCCGTACAAGGTGTCTCAAAACTACCTTTTACTTTTTTATGCTCCTCCAGCCTTCATGCACACACACCTCCATGTTTTGCTACACAAAAGGGAGTCTTTCTTGTTCTCTGCAATTGATAAAGGGAGGCTAAAGCAAGTATATACAATATATATATATAATATATATATGTATGTATATGTATATGTATGTACTGTATATGTATATGTATATATATATATGTATATGTGTATATATATATATATATATATATATATATATATATATGTATATGTACATGTATATACAGTGAACCCTCGTTTATCACGGTTAATCCGTTCCAGACTCTACCGTGATAAATGAATTTTCGCGAAGTAGGATTCTTTATTTATAAATCGAATATTTTCGCAGTTAGAGTATAGAAAACCTGTTTACGACCTTCTAAATATGTTTTTTAACATTATTAGAGCCCTCTAGATATGAAATAACACCCTTTAGTCACCATTACACTCATATTACCCAATATATTAGACAAAATAAGAAAATAAGACATATTAGACGTTACAAATATCATATTACTAGGCGCACTCACCTTTTAAGGCGACCGACTTTTATCCTCAATTTTTGTGCGCTCCATGTGTACATCAGGCATGTAAGTGTAGGGAATGAGAACATCAAAGTGCCCATTCATAACATCTCCAGAAAACCGAAGTTTTTTTTTATCCCCTCAAGTGCCTGTCCAAAGTCGTACAATGTCAGCCCGAATCTGTACCGCTAAAGACGGAGTTTCATGCACTAAATAAGCTATAGATGAGAATAAGCAAGCACCATCTCCCCTGATATTTACTACACGGTGAGGCATTTGTACTCCATCAACATTAATTATTTCCAGAGACATAATTTTGTCTATTTTTCCAGCGCATCGTGCACAAAAGCAAGGGAACGATGAGAGCACCAGAACTCTGCTCACATCGCGTCGCTTCGTACCTCAAGCCGCAAGTAGTAAGTCTGTAATAAGCAGAATACCGCTACGCTTTGCACTCACGGGACGGAATGACAATCCCGAACGCTTTTATATAGTAGATTATTGTACTGTACATTTAATTGCACACAACCACTAACCTATGAAGGCACAACCTCAGTACGAGAGTCTTCAGAGGTAGTGCAGTATCTTCAGCAGGTGCATTGTTGTCTTCAGTGAAGAAGTACTAGGAGTAGGCAGTGGGTGTCTGGGTGCGCGGCTGAAGAACATCTTGATAGGCAGTTGCTGGCGCTGTCTTGTCATATGCGTGAGGAGGCTTTTGTAGGGTATTGCCATCTTTAATCATATCCAAGAGTTTCACCTTCTCCTGGATAGTAAGCATCTTCCTCCGGCGCTTAGTTTTATTGTCAGAAGGCATAGAAAAAGCAGCACGTATAGGAGCCATCGTAGGGCTTAGATAAAAGTTCTCAGAAAGTGCATGCGTAGTGACGTAAGCGCGTATGAGAAAAAAATTGCGATAGAGTGAAGCCGCGAAAGTCGAAGCGTGATATAGCGAGGGATCACTGTATATATACATATATACATATATGTGTGTGTGTATATACAGTGGTGCTTGAAAGTTTGTGAACCCTTTAGAATTTTCTATATTTCTGCATAAATATGACCTAAAACATCATCAGATTTTTCACTCAAGTCCTAAAAGTAGATAAAGAGAAACCAGTTAAACAAATGAGACAAAAATATTATACTTGGTCATTTATTTATTGAGGAAAATGATCGAATATTACATATTTGTGAGTGGCAAAAGTATGTGAACCTGTAGGATTAGCAGTTAGTTTGAAGATGAAATTAGAGTCAGGTGTTTTCAATCAATGGGATGAAATCAGGTGTGAGTGGGCACCCTGTGTTATTTAAAGAACAGGAATCCATCAAAGTCTGCTCTTTACAGCACATGTTTGTGGATGTGTATTATGGCACGAACAATGGAGATTTCTGAGGACCTCAGAAAAAGAGCTGTTGATGCTCATCAGGCAGTAAAAGGTTACAAAACCATCTCTAAAGAGTTTGGACTCCACCAATCCACAGTCAGACAGATTGTGTACAAATGGAGGAAATTCAAGACCATTGTTACCTCCCCAGGAGTGGTCGACCAACAAAGATCACTCCAAGAGCAAGGCGTGTAATAGTCGGTGAGGTCACAAAGGACCCCAGGGTAACTTCTAAGCAACTGAAGGCCTCTATCACATTGGCTAATGTTCATGTTCATGAGTCCACCATCAGGAGAACACTGAACAACAATGGTGTGCATGGCAGGGTTGTAAGGAGAAAGCCACTGCTCTCCAAAAAAAAAATTGCTGCTCATCTGCAGTTTGCTAAAGATCACGTGGACAAACCAGAAGGCTATTGAAAGAATGTTTTGTGGACGGATGAGACCAAAATAGAACTTTTTGGTTTAAATGAAAAGCGTTATATTTGGAGAAAGGAAAACACTGCATTCCAGCTAAGATCCTTATCCCATCTGTCAAACATGGTGGTGGTAGTATCATGGTTTGGGCCTGTTTGCATCTGGGCCAGGATGGCTTGCCTTCATTGATGGAACAATGAATTCTGAATTATATCAGAGAATTCTAAAGGAAAATGTCAGGACATCTGTCCATGAACTGAATCTCAAGAGAAGGTGGGTCATGCAGCAAGACAACAACCCTAAGCACACAAGTCGTTCTACCAAAGAATGGTTAAAGAAGAATAAAGTTATTGTTTTGGAACGGCCAAGTCAAAGTCCTGACCTTAATCCAATCGAAATGTTGTGGAAGGACCTGAAGTGAGCAGTTAATGTGAAGAAACACACCAACATCCCAGAGTTGAAGCTGTTCTGTACGGAGGAATGGAAAATAAAGAAAACATATTGAATGAGGAGGTGTGTTCAAACTTTTGGCCTGTACTGTATATATATATATACAGGTAGTCCCCAAGTTACGGACATCCAACTTACGACTTACGAACGGGGCTGCAGCTGCTCTTTCATCTGTTTGGGGGACGTGATGCAGGCTCCTTGTTAACTGCCGCTCCGTCATCTTCGGCCTGGGGACGCTGCAAGCGATGGCTGGATGGAAGCTGGAGGGGGCGATTTTGCTGCTCACTTAGTGTAGTGTCCCTTGAGCAACTCTGGTTGATGAATGGGGCGGTGGGAGCCTTACCCCATTTATTCTCAGTGGGTGGCTGGGTGTACAGCAAGCAGTGACCCGGGGTCTATAGTCACCGGGGCCACAGCAACCGCTTGTGTGCAGTATGGAGGCTTGATAGGGCGGTTCACTGCCCGCCCACCACGCCGCTGCAGCTACTGCTCCTGACTGCCCCGTTCATTCTTGGTGGGCGGCTGGTGATGCTGCAAGCGGTGACTCAGTTGTGACTGAATGGAGGCCATTGAGGCTGAATGGGGCGGCGGGGGGCAGCATTGTATAGTGTGCCTCGGGTGGCTGCCTGTTGAATGGGGGCGGTGATGGGCGATTCTCTACCTGCCTTTGTCTGCACCCTGTTCCTTCTCGGTGGGCAGACGCTGCTGGCAGCATACTGTATGCAAGTGGAGATGACTGTATGGTGGATCGCCCCTCACCACTCCCATTCATTCTCAATAGCAAGCCTGCTTGTACTGTTACGCACATAACAGGAAGTTGTCTTTTGTCAGTACATCAGATGTGTTGATGGGTGCCTTCCTGCTGTGATAGCGTGTAGAGTGCTGTGCAGAAGAGCTCATCTTAACCTTTTGTCAGCACCCTTAAAGAATGTCTCTGAAACACAAATCTGATGCAAGTGCTGGTGATACAGTAAAGAAGAGAAAAACCATCATCTTTGAAAATAAAGCAGAAATAATAAAAAGGTCAGAGAGAGGTGAAACTCCATCATTCATTGGCAGAGCACTTGGTTACAGTCGGTCAACAATAGCATTTATTAAAATAATGTACCTGTTCCTACTTACATACAAAGTCAAATACAAACCTACAGTCCCTATCTTGTACATAACCTGGGGACTGCCTGTATATACTGTATGTATGTATGTATATAGCGCGGGGTCCTAGAAACTATTGAAATCGTCAGAAAATAAACTGAAATGTAAAGATATCAGGTAATTGAAAGGAACTTCTAGGAGGATTTGTTTTGCCGATGTGCTCGCCTTGCTTGTGAATTAGCGACAGGTGGAAAAGTTAAAGGGAAACTGGTTTGCTGATTTTAGTGGCTAAGTGACTTTGGCTTTCTTCTGAGGTTTTGTTTTGCTGATGTGAGTTTTCTGTTTCCTCAGAGTTGGAGCCCTTACCCGACTCCACCTCTCTCTTCCAGGCTGGACAGACACACACACAATTCCACGTGTAGACATTTATATATAAGATAGGAGTGGGCAAAAGTACAATTCATAATAAGAAGACAAATAATACAATAATCTGCAGTGGGCTGGTGCCCTGCCCAAGGTTTGTTTCCTGGCTTGCAAACTGTGTTGGCTGGGATTGACTCCAGCAAATCCCCGTGACCCTGCAGTTAGGATATAGCGGGTTGGATAATGGATGGATGGATGGATAATACAATAATTATTAAATAAATAAATTTTAATACAAGAATAAAATCTGTTCTCTTTCGCATAATCACACTGTAAACATACTTTTGCCTAAGAATGGGGGGAGTTCCCTTGGTGATTCCAGCTGGATGTAATGCATTTTCTAAAATTGCAGAGCGTTGGGGGAATCTTTGAGTTCTGATCACGCTTATAACTAACTGGTTGCAAAGCGATTAGTAGCTAACATTTACTTCAGGTACTGAACTTAAGAATATGCTGTTCAAAATTGTCATTTTCACTATCGGTATACCATGTAGTTCTAGCATGTCCTCACCTCATAGCTGGGGAGAATGAACATGCAGCAGCAAACACAGGAAATGAAAAACTCCTCTAGCTGTCTCTAACCTGCTAATAAATCTTTACACATGTAACATTACTTAGGTTTCATGGGTAGCTCATTTCGCAGGGGGAATTAAGTGTGCCGTGTCCATAAATGCTGGAATTAAGTGAACTGATATGCATATGCTACATTTCATTATCTTTTCTTTTGTTTTGTTCATAAACGAACCTCAGAGTTCACAAAAATCACAATGAGACCCTGATTAAGTTTCAATATTGGCAGATTATCAGAAAATATAAATCATTGGGACACCTTAGGAAGTTCCGGTGAGGCAGAGCATATCCTGGTAATAGCAACAGTAGTAAGACATAATCATGCCGATTTATTCATTTTCCAAACCTGCTTACCCAAGTAAAGGATTGTGAAGTGCATTGGGAGCAATGTAGGAACATCCCCGAAGGTGGCACTAGTCCACCACAAGGCAAATTTATTCAGACAGCAACAAGTCCTATGTGACTTTAGAATGTAGGAAGACCCAGAGAAACCCCACAGTAACCGGAGAGAAGGTGCAAACTCCAAATGGCAGCTGACTAAACTGCAGTTCAGATGCAGGCTCCAGGAGACACCAGTGCTTGTCATGCCATCTTGTGTATTGCCATTGTTCGTGTTTATGTTTCACCAGTTAAGATCTGCTGGTCAGATAGCTGGAGGCCTGTCGTCCTTCAGCAACTCTCGTGGGTTTATGTTGTAGGTTGTATATCATAACCTGTTTTGCAGCTGCTGTGCATAGCAGCCCTGCTTTGCATGGAGACTTTGCAAAATTCCTTTTTGACAATAGTGAGCTGCCTTTGCTTCAGACTCCTTTGCACTTAATGATATGTAGTGCAGCAATCATGGGTTCTGCTAGAAAAAAACATTTATGTGGCTGAGAGGAGATAGCAAGCTTAAAGTTCTGTAGAAAGGAAATCAGATGTACTTAGCAGAAGTAAAAATGTACTAAGGAACTTCACAATGCAAACAAAGATACATTTACAAAAGGGAAATGAAACCTGTTTTAAATAAATGTTACAATTAAACACTAAAAAGGATGTAAGTGCAACCTGAATGGTGTAGTGGAATAGACGACCTGCTTGAGAAGACCGCATTGTAATATTAGGTTTGTCAGTTGATACAGGAGGGTGGAGTAAGAATACAGTTGCAGTCAAGCGGTTTGAAGTGCAAGACATGACTCCTTAAGGTCCACACAGACCAGGGCGAGAACACCAGAGAGTTGGAACCTCAAGGTTGAATAGGTGCTCACCGGGAGCTTGGAGCCGAGAGAAAACCCACATTATAAGATCTCAGGCAAGAAAGCAGTGACAGGGAATAAGAGGCGGTGAAGTTAGCAGCGCCGTTTCTGTGAGACACTTCTGCCCTGGCCTGGTGCCCAGGCATTTGAGTGTATATGGACTGGTATACAGTGCTTGGCTCCCTCCTGCTTTATGACAAATGTAGTACTACATGACATACAGTACATTATTTTCACTTTCTTTAAAGTGGTGCATTTTAAAAGTGTTGGCTTTTTCAAAAATTTGTTGCATGTTGTAAGACTTTTCTGGAAGTTTCCTTCTCCTCTCTGCAGTGGAGGCTTGTTGGGAAAAGGCCATCCTCTTCTGAAGCTCTCTCGACTGCTCTGAGATGGCACAGGTTTTTCCAGTGCATAGACAGCTTCTTGCTGACTTGGTCTAGCTTTCTGATTGGATCGTCATGACTTTTTTTGCGTTTAAATATCATTTGCTTTTCAATGTGTCACTGCATGCTGCCGGAAACGTGGCAGCACCGGTTGCCATGGCAGCAGTGGCCAGTATCTGTCAGCGAGCAGATCTGAAGGTGTGATGAAGGCTTGTGGTTTTGTGGCTTCATCTCTCTTCCTGCTTTGTTCTGCAAACCATGGCCTTATATGGGTCGTTTTGTGAAACTGCTGTGATATTTCAAAACATGAAAGTGAAAAACTTCTCTAAAGAGGTTCTACTTGCAAGTAATTAATTTTGTATTTAAATAAAATTTGAAACGTATTAGGTTTGCAGGTGCCTTGCTCAAGAAGGGAGAACAGAAAATTGTTGTGTGTTTATTTAGCTTTGTTTTAAAGCAAGCAATCTGTTTGTTTCCCTTTTGTTGTTGCAAATGCTGTGTTTAAGTTACGAAACTGGCTTAAAGCATACGTTTTGAGGGTGTGCCTTTAGTAATGGAAATGATATAGTTTCGTTATGAGGTGGCATTATGCTATATAAGATGCAGACTTAAAAATAATGAAAAGTGAAAAACCCAGTGAATTAATGATATAAATCTCCAATTCACTTTCCAGAGTACAGGGAACCTACTCGAAACTGCCTGAGTAGCCAGGGTCACCTCCATCTTTTCAGAGATTAAAGCTATAGTGTAGCAGTTAGGGTTGAACTGCAGTTTTTTTCCATTTTCTCCCCATGTCTTCAGATTGAGGCTAATTTGCACGATTCACCCGGAAAGACAGAGTAGTGCAACACATTAGATACCCAAAGGCCTCTGATAGAGCAACAGCTTTGCTTTACATAGTCCTCCAGCACCCATCTTGACATGGGCCTCTAGAAGGTTTAACTCAAACTTATAATTGGAGTGCCAAATATTTCTGGACCTCCAACTCTCATGAAAACCTTTAAGAGACTCATATTTTGGGTTGCAGTGGATTATGCGCTCATGAGAAGGACTTGTGTTGCCCATTCCAAGACAAGCATGCAGTGGGAGTTGCTTTTGCCTGGGATCCCAAGCACTGATTATGGGGACCGTGACACTGAGTCTTATGAGCCTGGCTGCGTATAGTCTTGCTGAAACCAAACGTAAATGTCTGGAGACAACCATAAGTGAATTTTACTTAAACCTGGGTTGGAACAATTAGAAGATTAACTCAGTGTTACATTTCTAAATCAATCCAACACCTCATTAAGGCAGAGCTCAAAGTAGTGGCTGTGATTTTGAACTGCAAAGATCAAAGGTGCTCTCATTAACCTCGTTTGACAGACAGAAAGCTTCTGATTATAATGAACTGTGTATAGTCGAAAAGCCTCCTAAAAAACACGTATTCGACATATCATTGTGTGTCGTGTGTGCAGAGAGCATTACACGTTTTAAAAATAAACATAACCTGATGCAGAAGAAAAGCCCTTTCTGTAACATCAGATTATACATTGGCATTCGATAACATCAGTTGACGAATGGTAAACGTGAACGATGTGTTGTCGCAGGTGCTATGTGTGCTTTCTGATGTTCATTGTTACAACGATAGTGTAGCGGTTGATGTAAGCATGAAATCATTGGCGGCTGTATTCATGAAAATATGAATTGCAAAATATGCATTTGAAATTGTCAGTGTGTCACTGCATTTGAAGTTGTCAGTGTGTCGCACTCCATTAAATGAATGTCGTTGAGAGAACTGATAACGAAGAGCCTCAAGAGATGCAGATTTCAGTACTCAATACACCCTAATCAACAAATCTGCCCAGTAACACCAGTACATGTACAGATGAGACTGCACAGCACCCACCTTCTGACTGCACATGTAAACGAATAACTAAAGAAATGTAACATTACTGTCTAATTGGAAATGCAAACATGTCGTGACAAAATAGCTGTAGTGTTTTAACATGTTATGTATCCATAGACCACAATATTTGTCTAAACACTGTTTGCTATTGTTATTCGATATGGTGATGTAACAGTCAAAATGACAGACAGATACTGTAGCAGAAAGAAGTACTTCTCAAACATGGAGCCAAGCAGCTACGGTGGTCTGTGTATGTGTGTGTGTGTGTCTCTCTGTCTGTCTGTCTCCACTGTCACTGCGCTCATTGCAGTGTGCAAATTAATTATTAAGCTTCAGTTACTTTGTGCTACTGAACTCCTGAATGGATAACAGCAATTTTAGCTTTTTATTTTCTCTCAGTGTCAAATCTTTTGCTCAGTATATCCTTTTGTGCTATCCCTGAACCCCCTGCGGCAGTTTAAAACACACAGACTGGAGAAACTGTGGATGGGTGTTTTAGGAAGAAGCCCTTTGGGTGTAGCCATTGCAGTGTGGGATTTCTTCACTATTCAGTACACACTTTTTAACGGGTTGTTCTCCACACGTGTACCCTGGTTTGTGACTTATGTCAGGCCATATGAGACTTGGCTGCCTAATGCCCTTAAGTATCACTTTTGTAATTTGCAAGACTGTTTTGTTGTATTTTTGTGTGGTTTTCCAGGAATTGTGTGTTCGGTAGGTTGAGTTTGAAACAGCGGGCACCTTGCACCTCTTTTGGACCATATATTTCTCAGAAAAATCGCCATGATGAAAATACATGCAGGAAAAGTGTCTTCTGGAAATGCAGCTAGTTAAATCTGTGTTGTCGCTGTTAGCCTCTTCATGTTTTGAGGTGCTTTAGTTTGGGCCAGCATGCGGAGAAGTGATGGGGTTGGGAATAACGTGTTGAGAACCAAATCTGAGCTTCGCCAGTGTTGCTTGGTTAAGTCAGTTGTGTACTCACCAGAAACATTTTGTCATATTTTTGTAGATGGAGAAGACTGTTGCAGTAGAGAACATAGGGGACACGTGGGTAAATATGTATAAAGCTAAACACCTATATAGCATAACATCTGGTCCAGGCTTTGGTCTTGTCACGTCTGGACTGCTGAAACTCACAAGATCTGGCAAATATAGCAGGTGCAAAGCAACAGCCTCATTGTTTTTGGTCAAAAACTCTTTTACTGACAAAGCAGCCATGTTGCAAAATTGTGTTTGGGGTTAACTATTTCTGCTGACGTTTTTTACTGTTGCTTTCCCATAGACACCTCAGCAGTTCAATATAATGTGGCTGATTACTGATTACAGTCTGTCCACCTGGAACAAAATCTTTATGAACAAGTCTGTCAAAGGTTGAAAAACCTGATCATCATTGTCTTTTGAATATCTGCCATGCAGGGTTGGAGGAAAAAAAAAATCGCCAAAGTCACCAGCACAGTTGTAGAATAAGCACCAGAAATATGCATTTGATCAGCTCAACACAGTGCCACTCGGCGGACTGATTAACCAGACTGTAGGAATATGATACCTACTGTATATACTCACAGATAAGTTCTCCCACAGATAAGTTGGGGCTTGATTTTACCGTATAATTTACAGTATTTTATAATGTCGGTCGTATAAGTCGAATGCGTAAAACTCATGCTATTGGTCCAGGAGATTATGATATGCTAATGCCCACCCCCCCCCCCCCCGAGAGAGTAGCCACGGAGCACACTGCCTTTTTTTTCTATGTATTGTGCCTAAGTGACCACATGGTAATACCTGAATTATTCCGAAGCGACATTTGCACTGTTTTGTGTTTTTTGTATCTCACACCCTCATACACCTTTATTGTAAGAGCATCCCTTACCTACGATAGAGCGTTTGATCAGAAGAAAATATGAAGCTGGTTTTAAATTAAAAGTCACGGAAGTGGTAAAAGAAATTGGTAACTGCGCTGTTGCAACAAAATTCGATGTGTCTGAGAAACTGATGCAAGATTGGAGGAAACAAGAAGATGTAAAAAAAAAAAAATTAAGTGTCACATTTTTGAATGGGCGTATAAGTCAGGTCTGATTTTATGATCGATTTTTCGGGTTTCAAGACCTGACTTATACGCGAGTATATATGGTAGGTGCTATTGACCAATCCTGAGAATTTTTAGGTACTCTATAACTAAACTTTAAGAATTCAGTTTCTGTGATTAGGGCAATAACTGGACTTAGATGTTTAGTTGCTACCATAGACTCTGCTGAATGGATTAACCCTCCTGTCATTTCAAATAAATTTTGTTCGGGTTGACCTCAGTCTGACTCCCCAGTAATGTTGGTTTGTTTTTATTATGAATGATCTACTAGACTGATTATAACAGAATATTAGGAACCGTCTAAGTGTGATTGGTGCTTGATTTTTCTGTATTGGTGATGCAGTTAATTGAATGTAAAGTGTTGTGTTGTGTAGTGCTAAGTACTGCTGCTTCTTCACAAATCCTGCATCATGAAT
Organism: Polypterus bichir lapradei; assembly: GCA_026402145.1. Classification (NCBI taxonomy): domain Eukaryota; kingdom Metazoa; phylum Chordata; class Cladistia; order Polypteriformes; family Polypteridae; genus Polypterus; species Polypterus bichir. The sequence goes on from JANRMT010062815.1 coordinate 26,785,638, forward strand.
TCAAATCCCATGCCAGATCCCCGTGTTTCTGCAGGTAAATTTATTGGTGACTCCTAATGGGCCCTGAACGGGTGTGTGTGGGCCCTGCAATGAGCTGCTACCACTTTTTGCAATACATTTCTGAAAAAGAAAAAAAAATCTCTCCTCTGGTGTACATTCAGTTGGTGAGTTTCTATTTGTTTTTCAGTCACCTGCCTAACCTGGCTGTTGTCATTGGTGTGCACAAATATAAACAGCCCATGTGACTTCAAATCAGGGCAGTGTGGATCACAAGACCATCATTTTACTTCTATGATATGTTGCCTTTTGGATATAAGTATCTACAGTATGACAGAAATGTCAGTCTTTTCTATTTTTACGTTTCTTTGAAATGTTTGCCACAGTATCATACAGTAATCACACCAAGTTTCAGCTGTACACACCACAGACACAACTGGATTTTCCTGCTTTAGCTAGTTTCTGTACACAAAAATTACGCCTTTTGCAGATCTTTATCTCCACTAAATATTCAATAATGGAGAGTTATGAGAACACCACTGTGTGTAAAACCATCTCTCAGTATTTAATTTCATGAACACACAAGAGTAACAAATTATAAATTGACAGCACATGTCTATGGCCTAAGAAGTGGAGGTTTTGGACGTGATAACAACAGGAATCTCCTAGCATTATATGAGTTCTGAAGACGCACAATCACCAGGATGACGCAACTCTTTCCTGAAGTTAAGATTCCACAGAGTAAGATCAGATGGCCATCCAGACCCTTCCTGACAGTATAGGAGACCATAGATATTGGATGACGTTGCATGATTGCTTGTATATTTTAATGTATTACTGTACTAGTGACAACTCTAAAACTTCTGTTACGCATTCAGTCCATTGCTTAACACCCTGAGTGAATTCTTAACCAGAGACAAATGGTTGTGCCACCCTGGAATCACTCAGGGTAGTGTATAGGGATGTGTCTCGCTTGGCTGAGCAACTGCAGTCAAGCAGTCTTGTCAGCAGCTGGCTGAGTGGAGTCTCTCCTGTAGCTAAGCAGAGGTAAAGGCTGTCGTTTCATTCCAAGGTCCTGGGGCCTCATGCATAACGCCATGCGTAGAACTCACACTATAACATGATGTAAGCACAAAAGGCGAAATGTGCTTACACACAGAAAAATCCAGATGCAGGAATCTGTGCGTTCGCCAACTTCCGCGTTCTTCCGCTACATAAATCCCGGTCAGTGTGAAAAGTAATGGAAGTGCATGCGCGTGCTGTCCCACCCCAACTCCTCCCAGAATTACGCCTCTTTGAATATGCAAATCAATATAAATAGCCCTTAAGCTCAGCGTTCTGTGAAAAGACAATGACAAAAGCAAGGAAAATGGAAGAATTTCAGTGAATACCAAGTGGAGGCAAGGAAAAACGTACTATTTGTTGGTTTAAACAGTGGTATAAACAACAAAAGGAAGTTGATCGACTGACATAGCGTGTCGGAGAAACTCAAAAACTCAAGTTCACAAAGTCACAGAGTGCCCTAAATGAAAAAAGAAGTTGTCAGATATCAAAGTCGCCGTGAAAAGGCGAGTCGTAGCCCGCCATCTTAGTTTCATATAAAAGCTTATTAGGGCACAGAGAAAAAAAAGGCACACAGTGGGGAAAAAGCACGAAATATCAACCACAATCTTGAAATGTCTACTTTAATCACGTAGTTTATTTTGTCATTAAAGTAGAACATCATAAACTTCATCTTAAAATCGTTTAATTAACTAGTTTCTCAAATCCTATCGTAACAAAAGTAGCATGTTAAATGCTTTGTTTTGTATGTGTTCTTCTATGTGCTCTGTGTGTGTGAATAACTCCGTGCTTCCGTTCTTTCTCTTTCTCTGACAGGACACAGAATCCATTACATTCATGATATTACAGCTCTCTGAATAATTAAAATACTGAGATGTATGCGCGATATCATTTTCATGATGATTGACCTTCAGTGAAATAATTTATTGAAGCAGTACTGTCTCTTTCAAACGTACTAACCCTTCAATTTCTGTCCTTACTTTTCTTTCCCCAAATACTCAATCGACATACACAATCAGCTCTGTAATAGACGTTAAGCCATCTTTAAACTTATAACGACAATTCTTCAAAACTTTTAAGGAACATCGAAATATCTTCACAGTACATGTTTAATTATTCTATTCGTCTATCCTTCCAGTGTCGCGCCAGCCTCAGTAAATATACAGCGTGAGGCAGGAACAATACGTGAACTTGCTAGCACTGCGGCACCGTGTCCTCACATGTTTAATTATTAACAATACAGATTATTTAAATGAAGTTAAAGTTTTATCTGTATAATATAATCAACATATTTTGCTGCATTTCATCTTAAAAATGATATCGTCATCATATGTAAATACGCCCTTTATAAAGTGGCGCAGGTTGTGCAATATTATAACTGTAGTGCAAGTTTACAGTGGGTTAATTGTACTTATAAGTACAAACAGTTCTACAAGGAGCAATTGATTGAGTGCGTTTATAGTTCTTGGGATGAAACTGTTTCTGAACCCCGAGGTCTGTACAGGAAAGGCATTGAAACGTTTTTGCCGTGGCTGAGACAGCGTGTGCTTGATGCTGTATACCGATAATTCTCTTTCCGATCAGCTGCTGCTGTGATTCCCCACTCAGATACAGTGATATAAATATTCCGAGTGGATCAGTGAGAGTAATATGGAAAAAGATGATCCTCTGTGGCAACTTCTAACGGGAGCAGCTGAAAGAAGAAAAAGAAGGTGCAATGAGAGTAATAACACTAAAGCAGTTATGGTATTTGGAATACTATGGCTATTCCCTGGACCATTATATTGTTACAGGTAATTTACAATCAGATGCATTATACTAATAAACAATATGCGATTAATTTCAGTGTATTTATAAAGCTGCGTCAGGGATGTGGATCTGAAAAAGGATAACCACACAGGAACAGTAGCACTGCTTTGACACTAGGTGCCGCCAGTTTGCAAAACCGAATGGAGAACTTGCGTACGACAGGGTATGAGGTACCGTGGAAAAGTGCGTGGCTTTATGCCAAGTGTAGGTTTTATACATCACGATTTGAACGTGGAAACGTTCTTACGCAACATTTCTGTGCGTACGCACCTTTATACATGAGGCCCCTGGTCTTTTCCCACCTTTAATGACTTAGGACAAGATGGTGAAATTTTTAATGAAAGGGAACAGGAGATTTGCGCTGATTTTGTTATCAAAGAATTTAAACTGATTGATTATCAAATTCAAAATAGAAGGCAAAAACAAAGGTCAAAAGGAACAAAGCAATTTGAATACCATGTAGTTTTATTAACAAGAATTAGATTCGCAGACCACCCTGTTCTTATCAAAAACTTGGATATGTAAAAGATGCAGCCATCACTTTTTATATGGTCACATGTGGTCATGCATTGCACATTCCTGGGTGGTTCTGGGATAGACCGCCATGGCACCATCTAACGTGATCACCCTAAAAATAGTGTATAACATAACAAAACAAATATGGTGTTGTGACAAAATAATAACTATTTTCTTTTTCAGTTTGCCATAAAATGAAAAACCGGTATTATGTTTGGATTTGTTGATGGTCAAATCTCCTAAATGGTCACATACTTCTGGAAAATTTGTTCAGGAAAGCCTACTAATAATGGCCACTAATCATAACATCAGCCATGCTGTTTGAGGTAAATTAACAACTAAGATGGGCACTAAGCAGAGAAGGGGCAGAACATCTGTGGCCACCACTGCAATTATTGCATTTCCTCGAAAATCCATTGGTGATCTTGCCCAAGTGATGAAGTCTCCTGCATTTCACTTGGTCTGGAATGATGAACTAAGCTTTTTTTCCCACAAGATGTGTGTCACTACTTTCATTGGCAGAAATGCACCTGTGATTGAGCCATTGCACAGCAGCATCTGGCTATAATAGGGCTTAACAACCTTCTTCTGGATTTTGTTATTTCAAAAGCTGTCCCATTATTACATGTCACTTAACAGCCTGTCCCTCTCATTACCCTCTCATCTTTTTATTCTGCATTTTGTTACCACTACATGACTGTCTAATTTGCTATTCTCTCTCATCAGGACTTCTTGTAGCAAGCAACCTTCATTTCATCCATTATCTTGATCAACTTTTAGCCAAAACCCTTGTCCTAATCCTTGGATGTCTTTGATTATCTTGTTTTGTGCCCAGTATTCTCCATAGGCTGCATAACAATTTATTCACTGTTCATTGAAGATCAGTTTATTTGGGTATCCAAATTGATATACACACAATCAGTAAGTGCAAGATATGGAGGAACCTAAGACATTCATGAAAAGGATACAGCCTTACATTGACTAGGAATCATCAGACAGTGCCATCATTTTTGCAAAAATGTTAATTTCATAATGGATTAGTTTGCCCTTTAAAAGTTTTCAAGATTGATAAAAACATCTATCCATCCACATACTCAACTACTTGAGGTGCCAGGCATTCTTTCTATTAAGATTCTATCAGACTTTCACGACCCAAAAAGTATAGAAACTTCCAGATGTAGTCCCCTAAGCTCACCCGAGGCTTACAAACCAAAGCCAGTTCTACTAAAAAATGTTAAAGGAGGCCTTCAGTCTGCTCAGTCCCAACAAAAAGGGTGCAGAGCCTCTAAAAACTCTGAACAGGACAAGGGAAACCATGAAATCCCTGGTCCACAATGACAGAAGTGTTCTCTTATTTTAAAAAAATGCAAACTAACAATATCTGTCCATTAATAAATTGGTGAACTATAAACTATGGTCAGTTAACAATAGAAGACATGAAATCAAAAACTCCAATCAGCAGCATCCCTGGAGCAAATAAACCTCTGGGGGTCCATGATCAGTTATAACCGACAAAGTCAAACACAGAATCGGACATGGACACAGTCCTAGAGACTACAACCAGCTGTTTATCAAAGTAGTGACAGACACAAGGATTAAACCAGCCCTGGAGGGGATGCAGTGCCAGCCCATCTCTAGACATGTTCCTGTATATACCTGCTTTTGCTCACCATTTACCCGAGTCTACGTGTCTTTGGAGGCGGGTGGAAACTCAAGTACCCATGTGGGTGAAAAACGTACAAGTTACATCGTTAACAGGCCTGCTGAGCTCGTGACCCTGGGGATGCCTTGTGGTGGTGATAACCAGCATTGCACTATGCCACTCCCACTAAAATATGCAACATGAATACATCAAAAAAAAAACTTCAAACTGCTTGTTACTGGGTTTTAAATATAAATTGTCAAGTCACCTGTTATTTGTTGAATAAAAATGGAGGCCAGACACATAGCAGTCATGGGGTACTTGCCCTGAATTGACAGGCATGCTGGCGGCTACGTGTATGAAAGCCTCCAGAAAGCAGCCTTGAACCAGGAGACGACTGCCCGTGCAGTTTAATGAGAATACTGTATGTGTCATTGTTATAAACATTAAGGGATGATGCACTGGATAGAAATAACATTATGTAGAGCTCTCTTAAATAAGAGATTTACATTATACACACACAGACTGTGACCATTACCACTTGATTTTATTTAAAGAACTCTTTTCTGCATGAATTAACATGACTTTTAAGTGCTTGTCCTGTTGTTCGTCACATTGTGTTATTCCTTTGAGTAGTTTGGATATTTTGCTCAAATTTCCCATTTTTGCAAAAGAATTATTATTTCAAAATATGTAAGTCGGTGAAAGAGTGATGCAATTGATGGTACTGCAGTCTCACAGCCTTTGGACTATGGTTTTAATTCCCAAATTGGAGCACCTTCAATGTGAAATGTGCATGTTGTCCCTGTTCATGCTGGTCCTCCTCAAGTCTAAGGACATGCTGTTAATCAAGTGTGTATTTGTAATGGGGTGCTGTCATGTCAGGTGCTCTTTCTTCTTTTGCATTTCATATGGTTTGCATAGTCTCTAGTTTCCCAACATCCGGTCACGTAAAAAGAAGTTTCAGAAAATTAATGGATGCATGGATAAATAAATACTCAGTACGGTCTTTGCAGATGTTGTTTCTTTTACGCCATTGAATCATGCCATTAACCAAAGCATTTTCAATTAAATTTGTGTTATTTTGTTTCTTTTCATACGTAAATGGCTGTGGTCAATCAATGCTGATGCCTTGCATCTCAAATTCCAGTCCCAGCTCTGTCTTTGTAGAGTTGGCATTCACTTCCTGTGTCCGCCTGTGCTTTCATCCCACAGAAAGGAGGTTAATTGGCAGCCCACCATGCAGTTTTCAGAAGAGACTCAGGGATGCAACCTCCTCAGCACAGTCTATGACTCATTTTATGGTCACTTTGGTGCCAGTTTAATGTTTTTGTGTTTTCAAGTAACTAAATGCCTAAAATATATTTAGCATGGATCCTAAGTAGTATTCATGCTCAAAAGGTGCCAAATGGGTGCCACCAAGAACATTCACGCACCATCTGCCCTCACTGGCATTCAGTCATTTGGAGACCTCTGTTTAACTAGGGTAAACATTACTGAATTAACTGGTAATTCTGAATTTGACAAGCCAGGTATAGAAAATAGACGGTCTTTTCACAGAGAGTTAGACAATGGACTGTGCAGATTATAAAAATGCAAAATAAATTAGAATTTAGTATCTGTCTGTCCAACTGTTTACCCATTTTCAATCTGTCACTTCGCAGAGTTATGGAGACCTGTAGCCCATCCTATTAGAATTGAATACAAGGTAGAAAACAGCCCTAGGTGGGAGACCAGTTCATCTCATGGCACACTCGGGCACTCACACTCAGTTTGGAGGCACCAGTTCAGCTAACATGCTTGACTTGACTCCGGGAACAAATTAGAGACACAGGGTGAGCATGCAGAGGAAAAACTTCAATGTTTCGAAGAGAATACTCTTCTCTGGGTCCACTTTCCTCACACGATAACAGCTTTGTGGGCGCTCCAATAGTCAGCTGTCTGAATGTGTCCAATATTAGCTTGTAGGTCATCAGTGAAATTCTGAAAAAGTTTCAGGATGCCAGTACTTGACAAAAGCATAGCATGTTTATTTTTTAGTTCCAGTTCATCAGTAAGTATTACTGGTCAGATGGGGACCTAATCTTGAAACATTTGGATTTTTTCATTTGCCAAAATGATTTGTTCTGAAAAGTAACCCGCAATATCTCAAGAATGCTTAAAGCTTACTGTAGTATAATACTGAATTTCATATGGGGCTTTGCATGGCTGGTTGGTATAAATTGCTGAATAAAGCCACCAAGTCAATGAGACAAATATTTTTGAGAAGAACAAAGACTAGAATGAGGATAAAATGTGCAACTGGTATAAGTGGGCTAGTCACCCAAACACTTCTTGGGGTCATGGAGAGTTATACCCTATCCCAAAAGAGTTGAATGCAGGGCAGATTTGGATATTTTACATCCTGAGGCTCAATTGTAGTACAAGCTGTTAAGTTGTCTGTGTTTTAGCAGCAACATGACGGTTTTAATGTACAAGAACAACATGTTAACAGGAAAGAACATGACAATTAAACATTTAATGTGATCACTGTGGAACCCTCTGACAACCAGCAAATAAACCCAAATACCAGGGCCAATACTTATCAGTCATCTCAGATTTACTAATAAGATTTGCACTAAAAGTCTGACTAGGATAATAATATGTCCTTATCTCAGAGTAGGACGTGAGAAGTTCCGAAATGTCTGATGCCTACTCCCAGTTTGGAGTAGGAGTTCATGTTTGAGAATGAATGACATCAGGACTTAATGATACCCCAAGCTGCAAATTAGAACTCATGATGATGATGTTTTGTAGATTTCTGATATTAACATTAAGGGTGCACCACAAAGATGATGATGATGATAATAATAATATAATAATAATAATAATCCATCAATCATTCCATTTTCTGCTGCTTGTCCAGGTCTGGTCACAGTGGCAGCATTTTAAGCAAAGATTCCCAGATGTCTCTTTTTCTACCACCTCCTCCATCTCCACTGGGCAGATACCACGGTGTTCCCAGGCTAGCTGAAATATATAGTATAATCTCTTCAGCTGTCCTGGGTCTGCCCCAAGGCCTCCTCCCAGTTGGTCGTGATCTTGAGGTCACCAAACTTTACCCCCTCCATTCCTTGGCTCCCAGTTGGACAATATAGTTGTGTGAGTTAGATAGAATGAGGTGAACAATGGTTATAAACTCCATTCAGTTATTTAGGAGTCTAATGGCCTTGGGAAAGAAAGAGTTATTTAGCCTGGAAGTCCTGCATTTCATGCTTCTATACCTCCTGCCTGAGGGTAGAAGTGTGAACAGTTCGCGTTGAGGGTGGGTGGGGGGGTCCCTCTGAGGATTGAGGCAGTTCTCCTGCGGACTCTGCAGTTGTAGGTGCTCTGCAGAGAGGGCAGTGGGGTCCTGGTTATCTTCTCAGCAGTCTTTACCACTCTCTGAAGGCATTTGCAGTCCATAGCAGTAGTGTGGCCGTACCACACGGTAATGAAGCTGTAAAAGTTGCCGAGGATCTTAGTCGACATACCAAACTTCCTCGGCCTCCTCAGAAAGTACAGCCTCTGTTGAGCCCTCTTGACCAGCTGTGTGGTGTTAAGTGTCCAAGAGAGGTCCTTACTGATGTAGATGCCTAGGTATTTAATGCTGCTCACTTTCTCCACTTCAAACCCTCGGATGAACAGTAGCCAATGAGGTCTCCTCTCCTTCCTCATGTCCACAATCATCTCCTTCGTCTTGTCTGTGTTGAGGGTGAGGTTGTTGTCCTCATACCATGACGCCAGACTTTCCACCTCTCTCCTGTAGGCCGCCTCATCCCCACCAGTGATGCGTCCAATCACTGCAGTGTCGTCTGCGAACTTTTAGGATGATGTTATTTTTGTGGGAGGCGACACAGTCGCGGGTGAACAGGTTGTAGAGGATGGGGCTGAGGACGCATCCCTGCGGGGTGCCTGTGTTTGTGATAATGGTGGCTGAAATCCTATTACCAATCCTGACAGAGTGGGGCCTGCCATTCAGAAAGTCTAGGAGCCAGTCACAGAGTTTTGGATGCAGGCCAAGTGCAGACAGTTTGAGTGTGGTTGAGTTTATGGGGGATAACCGTGTTAAAGGCAGAGCTGTAGTCAACAAAGAGCATCCTGATGTAGGAGTCTTTGTTCTTCAGATGGGAGAGGGAATAATGTAGTGCGACCGCGATGGCATTTGAGGTGGACTTGTTGGGCCGGTAGGCATACTGCAGGGGGTCCAGAGTGTCCAGTATGCTGCTCTGAATGTGGGCCAGGACCACTCTCTCAAAACACTTCATGATAATTGGAGTGAGTGCTACCAGTCTGTAATCATTCAGGCAGGTGTGTGGGCTTTTTTTAGCAAGGGGGATGATGACCATAGTCTTAAAGCAGGACGGACACATGCTTTGAGAACCCGCCCAGGGATGTTGTCTGGTCCTGCTGCTTTACAGAGGTTGATCTTCCTTAGTGCTTTGTGTACCTAACCTGAAGAGACCATTGGTTGGTCCAGGTGTGTGTGTGCCTCCACTCTGTGCTGTTGCTAGATGTCTCAAAGCAGGCGTAGAAAGTGTTGAGATCATCCAGCAGACTGTGTGTGGAGCTGATTGTGCTGGTGGTGGTCCTGTAGTCTGTGATGTGCTGTAGGCCCTGCCACATACTGCCAGAGTCAGCAGTAGAATAGAAGCCCTCCAGATTCTCTCTGTACTGCCTCTTGGCTGCTGTGATGGCTTTTCTTAGTCCGTACTTCGCAGCTTTGTACTCTGTCTCAGTGCCTGATCTAAATGCAAGACAGCGGGCACGCAGCATGTGGCATACCTGACTGTTTATCCAGGGCTTCTGGTTGGGGAACTTCCTGACTGGTATTGTGGGCACGATGTTGTCAATACAGGTGCTAATTTACCCAGTCACGTACTCAGCATAGTCCTGTATGCTGATAGAAGAGTCCTCCAGAGTGGCTGCAACCCTAAACACATCCCAGTCTGTCTGAGCAAAACAGTCCTGCAGGGTGCTCTCAGTCCCTGGGGTCCAAAGTTTAACTTGCTTAATAACAGGGTTTGTTTGTTTCAGCCTTTTTCTGTAGGCTGGGTACAGGAACAGAGAGATGTGGTCCGAGTGTCCAAAGTGGGGGCGAGGTGCGGCCCTGTATGCACCATGTAGTTGCTGTAAACATGATCCAGTGTGTTCTTCTCATGGGTGGGAATGTTCACATATTGGTGGTATTTAGGAATTCATGTGTTAAATAAATAAGCCAGGTCATAACACACTGAGGTTGGCATTTTTTCCTGATCCACAATTTTCTTCTGCCTTCTTATTACGAGGCTAAGGAGGCACATAAAGGTGGACTGGATAATTCTACCCATCTGGTTTGTGATTCTTCTGTGGTTAGCCATTGTAATTATGTACTAAATTCTTTAATGCCAGGAGTCCCAATCTACAAGTCAGGCTTTGCAGACATTAAGATGTCATTTCAAACCTTCACATAACTTGCAGCTAAATATTGTGGCACATTTGCTGTCTTATGTTGTAATTTCACTTAGAAAGTCAGGCATGTTTCCTGCATTGGCACAGACTGTTTCTTTGCACTGCCTGAGGTTTTTGCTTTACACTCTTAATCCTTCTCTAGGATTTCTGTGAGATTTAAACCTCATCTTTTTTTCAGTTAACCTGAAGTTACTCTGACAATTTTGAATTACAAGTTTAGTATTTTTTGCAGCAAATCTATTTCAGTTTCACATCACGTGTTGATGTCTATATTTAAGAAACTTTGAACGCCCCCCTTTAGAGTACTTGTTAAATAAAGCACTGTGCCAGCTACTGTGCATAAGAAGAGGCAGTCTCAAAATGTTTTTCAAAGGCTCCTGACCACCATGCTAAATTTACAAAGACACGTAATTGCAGAATAGGAAGCCAAATACACAATAGCTCATACGCCATGCCAACGCATACTTCCACCAATGTCACAAATTAACTGATTTGATGAACGATTCTGTGGGCATAAAATGTAGAATAATTAGACAAAGTAGGAGTTTGATGGCTTATCAGGATTGAAGTGCAACAGTAGAAAAAGATGACAAAAATTACAGTAATAGCCAGCTGTGAGCTTTTCTAGCATGTAGCATATTTTTATAGTAAGAAGAGCTAAGGTACTTAACATGCAAATGTTTTTTTACATTGCTATAAGTTCCTTAATTCCAGATATTGCAGGCAGGTGTGGGCAGCACAATGGCACAGAGGTTAGTGCTGCATGATTGTGGTGCCAGCAACATTGGCATCTTCTGTCTCTTGGGACAGCATTAGTCATAATAGAGTAGAACAATGAGAACATAAACAACAAGTATACAGTAATGCAAAAAGTACAAAGTGTGTATTTATTAAAACAGTCCACTAAGTGTCCAAAGTGCATTGCCATATTTTTCCAGTAAATAATTCATACAACTGCATTGGTGAAGATAAAAACCAATTCATTATTCCAGTAAGTATATTTAAAACCAGGTATAAAAGTCAGAATCATTACTCTCCTCTCTGTTGCCTCCCTCTCTCACACACATCTCCCCTGTTGACCTTCTGGGTCTCCTCAACCCGGCTGAGATGCCATTGAATGTGCTTCCCACTCTGGCAATCTTCCTAGCCACCTCAGTTATCGCTGGCATGCTCGGAGCCAAATTCCATCATTCTGCCAGCCTTCCTTTGGTCCAACAGGACCCCTGGGGTACTCAACTGCTCTTGCTCTTCATAATCTTCAACAGGAGTGAGCTGCTCCTACATCGCCTTACCCGACACTCCATTGCAGGTCCACCCGACCCCTTGCCTCCTCACCTCTGCACTAGCACAAACACCCAATTCTACTTTTTCTTTCTTGGGTTTACTCTTCTCTGAATTCCAGTATTCTTGATATTCTCCTCTCTCCTACACTAACCCTTTTTTATCCTTGTGAGTGTAGGTGCCTTTCTTAACAACTCACGAATTGTCAATGAAGAATCGCTGGGCTGATTGCTCTCACACGTGATACGAGTAATTAGGCGATTTCCCCTTTAAACACTCTGGGGTTGCACAGCTTTTGTCAGCATGCTCTTTTATCTACAAAGTCTGAGGCCCTCTAATTTTTAAAACCCTCCACTGGCATGAACCCCTGACATGCTGCATCCCATTGCTTTGTAGCTGTACAACCTTGGACTTGATTTTCAGCTCAGTCACTGCCTGTGTCTCTCCCTTCATGCTTCTTCTGTGTTGAGTTATAGTTTCTTCACACTTCCCAAAGATGTGCATCAAATACTGACTGGTGGTACTCCACTGGCGTTACTAATTTTGGGTGTGTGCCGGAGTACACACTGTGATGGTCTGGACCTTGCTAAGGCTTGGCTCCTGCCTTGTGCCCAATGTTTCCATGAAAGCCCTGTCACCCTCTTGTGGAATATATGAAGTTATGAAATGAATGCTTTGTTTTCCTGTGTGTCACCATTTCCAGAATTGCTTGTTATGATATTGCTATACAACAACAGTTGGAGGCTTGCAGTGTTGACATTATTGCTGTGATTGGAGAAAAGATCAGCACCATGTAGTTTATGGTCATCCACGTTTCTGGATAAATCACAAGAAATCTCTGCATGTGGTTGTTAGTTTTCTTTATTTCTGACTTTAGCTTAGGTGTTTTATTTTAGTGGTTTGTTTGGATGAAACATATGACAGATTCTCAGTATTGACTTTTCTGTTTTTTGACATTTCTTACACTTGGTCATCTTCATTATTTCTAGTTTACCCTTCCTTCTTCTGTCAAACATAGCCCATTCAGCCCTTTTGAGTTTTTTTGCAAATCACTCTTCTCCCATCACACACCTAGACTATGACTTTTCCACTGCACCCACATCTGGAGCAAAACAGCTGGACCCTAAACATTCAAATAGTTTTGAAAACTTCATATGAAAGAAACTGGAAAAATTAGACAGTACATAAATTAAAAAAAATAATAATATGAACAGACGATGGGGACAAGCAAATGTCAATACCCAAAGTCAAAATCGATCTTTCACAAAACCTATAGTGCGATCAAGAAAATCAACCATCATTCACTGGGAATTCTAAAAGAAAAAATTCTTTTAGAAATGTGATTAGGGGATTTATTCGTCAGGCTCAGATACAGAAAGTCTGATGTGTGTGATTTTTATACTATATACTACAAATGACATCTCAAATGAGCACATCGGTGAGATTTCTGGGAATGCTTTCCAAGTCAATGAGTGAAACATCATGTCTCAAAACAGTATCACGGTAAAAATGAAAACAAAACTGAACTTAAAGAAACAAGATACTACCAAATAAGCTTCAAATTCAGAATATTTATTATATTTGTAATAATAATAGGTATCCAAATTTACACAAGTCATAACACCAGCATGGTAAAGAATGCAAGACACATACAATAGATATTGCTGTACAGGCTTCACAATACAGTACATTTTCTGAACATTACACAAAAGAAAAAAACTATTATGGAAAAAATTGAAATAACAATGGGGCAGCACGGTGGCTAGGTTAGAAATCGTTAGGAGACCTGGGTTCGCTTCCCGGGTCCTCCCTGCGTGGAGTTTGCATGTTCTTCCCGTGTCTGCGTGGGTTTCCTCCAGGTGCTCCGGTTTCCTCCCACAGTCCAAAGACATGCAGGTTAGGTGGATTGGCGAATCTAAATTGGCCCTAGTGTGTGCTTGGTGTGTGGGTGTGTTTGTGTGTGTCCTGCGGTGGGTTGGCACCCTGCCCGGGATTGGTTCCTGCCTTGTGCCCTGTGTTGGCTGGGATTGGCTCCAACAGACCCCCGTGACCCTGTGTTCAGATTCAGCAGGTTGGAAAATGGATGGGTGGATGGATGAAATAACAATGGAAAGATTAGCTGTAAAACAATAACACACAAAATAGCATTAAAAGAAATTACAATGTTAAATATAAAACTGAATGCATAAGGGAACTTGGCCCTATCACTCCTCCTGCACACTTCTCTAAATTACTTTGGATGTTTTAGACTCTGTCCTGCTTTCTAAAATGCATGTATCCATTTTAATGAAACGATGTGAACCTAAAAGACTTTTAACAGGCATTGTGACTGACACCTTAAACACAATCCCGAAATGTACAAAAGTTTACAAAATGACATCATCCTTGTATATAAAATGCAATGTGCATGGTTGCCATCTCATCGTAAACATTGGGGAAAGGGGGAAAAATACAAGCTACATAACAGATAATAATCCAACAACAGCAACAACGACAACAATAATAATAATCCTCAGAATGACGTAGGAGAGGAGACACAGTTGTGGCAAAGTAAAAGGCATTGACTCATTTAAATAAAAGTATAAACATCTCTTAAATGGGCTTACATTAAAACTTAAAACATTACCACAATCAATGACTTGACAGTTGTACTCTTCACATTCACTCCTGGCACGCTAAAAAAAGTAATTCATAGCTGAAGTCTTGCTGAGAAAACTGACACCATGCATTGATTGGATGGTAGTATTGCATTTTGCATACATTAGCGGGGATACAGTAAACAAGAATAATGGATAAATGGCTAAAGATAATTATTATACGGCAGTTTCATTTAGTTTTGTGATTGTTAGTCAGTTTAGTTCATGGATCTAAATGTAACCTATATGGTTATTGTTTATGGGACTGCATAGTAAAATTCTAATTGTGCTGGCACAATCACTGTAAGCTGCCTGGTAGGCTGGCAGGTTAAATAGACAGTAACTCTGAACAGTAATTGTTTACACTTTGTGGCTGGGTGCAGGAATGACAGCTCCACTACATAGAAAAATTTGGGGATCTAACCAGGTTGTCCCATTTATTGTCCAGAGACCAAATAAAGCAAAAACAAAAGAAAATGCTCTTTTGCATACTTCCCATTATGCTGGATAAATAAGGCAACAAGGTAATGATGTTAGGTTGGATGCCCAAGTTGTGCTGCTAGTGGAGCTCTGTCTGGTGGGTTTTTCAAGCCAGTAATGACACCTCCTTCTGGGATGCCTGCATTTTTATGGCGGCTGAATTGGAAGGGGTGAGGTCAGTTGTCCTCACTAGGTGGATTCTTGACACTTTGGAGAAAGAAGGTGATTACAGGGTTAGAGACAGAGGCCCCTCTCATCCTGGTGGGATATTACATACTTCTACTGAAGCCTGTGAGGAGGCCTTAAACATGCATGTGTGACAACTGTCATTCAGATAACAATTCAGATTTTTCACTCTTCTGACGTAGATTTGATCTTATTGATGAGATGTGAAATGTAAAAAAAAAAAAAATCCTGACTATACAGCCCAGTTGCTGTGTATTTTCTGTAATGTCGTGCCTCAAATGCATATTTTTACTGAGAGTCTTGCAGACAGATTTGGCAGTGATCAATACACTCAAAGCATCTTTGAGCACTTGCCATCATGAGCTCACCAATTCAAAGATGTCCTTCACTGTTAACAGTTTGAAGTCTTCATGAACTGTAGCTGGTATTCATTATTTGTTTATTTGGTTGCATCTGTCTGATGAATAGATTTTTTTATTAATTTTGCCGATTCAGGATTGATATCAGTCATGTTGGATTTTAATCACTTGCAAAATTAATTTGAACAAACAATAATATTTCATAAAAGCCAAAAAATCGGAGTCAAGGCACGTTTAACTGCAGACTGAATGTGGAAAAAAAAGTTACATGAGAATGCTGCTCTTACCAAAGTGCCACCTGAGGTGATCAGTTTGTTGCTGAACTTCACGATCTGGATGAACAGCTAGGCAGTGTTTTCTGAGTGAGGCCAAGAGTGTGAAGCTGTGTGATTTTTAAATTTGTATATCTATGCTATGGATCATTTTATTGTGCAACCAAGGTCTAGAAATTTGGCCAGCTAGTCATGTAAAGAGATGTCCTAGATGGAGGTTAAGCTCAGTGTCAGTGTTTGCTGTATTTGGTTTTTAACTGGGGGGCCCTCGCTCTTTAAGACACAGTGTGTTTCCAGGAGGCACTCAGCAAATGCATTAAATTATGACTTCATTTTGAATCTACCATACATTTGCTCCTGAAGGATAACAAATAAATGAGCAGTTAGCTGGAAGTTGTATGTTTAAGCCAGAATGTCAAGTGAAATACCATGTGTGAGCATTTTTTAAAGTCTGAAATTTCTGCTTAAAAATGCTGCTAGGTTAGGTGACTTTATAGCTTATCACTGAAGGCTAAGCGTATTGAATTCTACTACTGCTGTTTCCAGAGTTTTTATACTGTATGTCTGATGCTGCTGTAAGTAGCTTTTTATTAAAATAGGACCTTTAATGTTTAAGATTTGGAGTCAATTCTTGACCTACTCACTGTGTGTAAATTTTATGTTTCCCCCAATGTCCAGGGGGGATTATTGCACATAACAAATAAAAAAAATAATACATCAGATATATAGATTAACCACTATGTGTTTGTAAACTGCCGTTTGGTTGACAGAGTGTGATTGTTTTCTTTGGGTGTACTTTGCAGTGGTTTGGTGTCCAACTCTGATTCTCTGACCATTTTTTGTAATTTTATTTTTGCTGTATTCATTAATTTTATTTATTGTTTTGGTTTTCCAGAATTGGCATTTTGAATTATTATCAGCACCATTATTTTGAACATTGACATTTTCTTTGTGGCTATTATAGGCTTTGCTTTTAATATGACCCAATAATGTGTTGGATTGCCTTATCACCTCCTGTCTATAAAAGATGGTGGTGTAGTACTGTCTGCATCCCCAGTGTTGAGATATTTCTAAAATACTCCATAAATACCTATGCTCATTTTTCTACTCAGAATTTGGTACTGACTTCTTGCTTGTATTTTGTGGCTTCCCAAATTTCCCCTGGGGCTCAAATAAAGTTCTATTTATAAAGTTCTATCTATCTTTGTTGTTTTTCCACTTTAGTAATGACCCTTTACCTAATCTTTAACTATTCTTTTCTTAGCCTTTTTTCTCTATGTCATTTTTTTAACCATTCTTTTACAACAAGCCTTTATTTGTCCATCTGGGCACAGTAGCGTCGTTGCCTGCTTTGCACCTGATGCTTCCAGTATAGAGTGGATTCAGAAGAAGGCTAAAAGGATTGATGTTTACACCAATGCAAATCCTTATCTATGTAAAGCTGGAGCCCCATGCAGATTGTATCTGTTTGACCAAAATTTTACAGCATTTATTTTTCTGCAGCTTTGTTTAGTCTTTTTTTAAATTTATTATGAACAGGCATTGTGAAACAACAATGTAGTTATCGCACAAGAAATCTACAAGTGGTAATCGTTGCTGTGTATACACATACATGATGTATGATTTTATTATAGCATATGGACAAATAAAGTTCTGTCTGTCTGTTTGTCTGTCTGTCCGTCTGTAAGACTTTTCACTTCAAACACGCTTGTTGTTGTCGTGTTTTAGGCAGAGTCTCAACCCTGGCCAAAATCGAGTTTCATTCATTGAGTTATTTTTGTAATTATTTAAATGTGTTTATTGTACATATTATGTTTTTGTCCTTTTTGAGTATTCTTTTGTTTATGAATTATTTATATATTTTTTCAGTTTTATATACATTTATTTAGTTATGTGCCCTGTCCCCTTAAGATAGTGTTTTTTCATGCAGCTGGAGGACCATTTGCTGACTTTATATTCCAGGCAGAGAATCAGGTCCTACAGATCAAAATTGAGAATTGTAGTGGAAATGTATTTATGTATTTTTTGTTCATTTTTCATTCTTTTGTCTATGTTAATATTATTACTTTTGTTATTTGTTTTTTCTACTGGATTACCTGTTTCAGGCAACTCTTTTTCTTCCTTTTATGCATATCCAAGTTTCTTTGTTTTCAGAGAATTTTTGATGAATTAATATTTTTATACATGGGGCATTAGGGGCAAGTATTCTTACAGTAAGCATGTGAGAAAGTTCTACGCATGGTTGCTATGCCTCTATGATGTCCCGCATACCTTGCAAAACATCATGGGGCACAGGGAAAAAATGTTTGTCTAAGCCAGCCACATGTCTGCTACTAAAAATGCTTTGCTGAATTTCGCCAATCACCACTACTCACCAGTATGAACTCAAATGATCTTTGAGAGTTCTAAGAAGCTTCATTAAAACTTTTAATCTTAAGAAGAAACTTTAACAAATCAAAGAGATTTTAGGGACAACCAGTAAATCTTAAATCACTGACAAAACTACAAGGCAGAAATGTACACGGTCATGGCTGGCTAATAGCTTATCTTCTGTCTGAATTCTAGTCTCTTATAAAAGTATTCATGTAATTCAGAGGGTGAATTTAGAAAACTCCTAAATACCACAGATGACCTTCTGTTTGGGTTTTGTGGGACTATCATCCCGTTCCCATCCCTTCCCTTCCCATTCTATTTTTTGCTACGACATAAAAAATTACATAAAAATATTGAAGAATTGTTTTGCTTAATTGATCTGCAATCAAATCCGGTGAACTCTCTGAGACTTTGAATATAAAAATAAAGTTGGCTGTTTAAATTGTTGAAGAAAAATATAAGTAAATGAATTAATCAGTTACTTAGCTGAAAGCTTCAGTAAATATTTAAGGTTAATCAATCGTTCCCCCATCCTTTTATTTTTTTGGGCCCTTACCCCAATCCAGGATTGTGGGATTTCTTATTTTTTTAAGTTAATGTTACTTCACTTCATATTTTCTAAAGTTTTGTTACAGTTGCTCAGTGGGTTGCATAATTGGCAACAGTTACATAAAAGTAAAGATGATTGCACTGTGGTATAGGAAAAGAGTATAAAGTGAGAGACACACCCCCCTGGCAGTTGGAAGGCGTGTCTGCATATGTGTGGTCACATGGTACTATAGGCTGACCAGATAGCATGTCATTGAGACAGATAGTGCAGGGTGGGGGGTTCTGGGTGCATTGGCACCAAGCAGAAAGGCCAGCAGGAATACAGGAAGGCAGAATGCCACATCAACTGGGGACTGGGGGGAATTCTTTAAAGTGAAGTCTAGTGGAGGCAGCCTAAACCCTGCCATGGGACCTGACTTTTTAAGGGTCAAGGCTGCAGCGGCCGCATTACACTGGGCACTTTGGGCTGGTACCTAAAACTTCATAGAATCACCCTAATGTAAAAGTGACTCACAGGGTGACACAGATTTGAGTCTTAGGTGGAGAGTAACGACTGCTTCTTGGCAATTTGTACTTCACTCTGCTGTCAAGAAGTGGGTGAAATTTTACGGGTTAGGAGGATGAAGTCCAAAGTGTGGGATCTTAAAGAACCACTCCATTTGGTAAACAGGGCATTCAATTAGGCTGTGTGGCTTTTCTCCCATGCATTTTCATTAACCCTTTCTGTTTTTTTCCTGTGATTGTCCTATACTTGATAATTTATGTATAGGACATTGTTAGTTATGTTTGGCACTTTATTCTATGATAGTGTGACCATAAAATGATGAAAAGTATTGTTTTAAAATCAGTGTGGTATAACTAAAGGGGCAAGGATGGGTAGATCAGATGGTGTTTACTTAAAGCATTACAATACGATACAATTTATTTTTGTATAGCCCAAAATCACACAAGAAGTGCCGCAATGGCCTTTAACAGGCCCTGCCTCTTGACAGCCCCCCAGCCTTGACTCTCTAAGAAGACAAGGAAAAACTCCCCCCCAAAAAAAAACCCTTTTTGGGAAAAAATGGAAGAAACCTTGGGAAAGGCAGTTCAAGGAGAGACCCCTTTCCAGGTAGGTTGGGCGTGCAGTGGGTGTCAAAAGGAAGGGGGTCAATACAATACAATACACAGAACAGAACAAATCCTCAATACAGTATAAAAATAAAAATTTTAGAAGTACGGAGTAGAATTTAACAGTAGATGATATCACATAATATGATTTGGATTTGTTTAGAGTCCTGGAGACCTCAACCATCAAGCTGCCTCCCCCATTTGGCCATTCCACAGCTGAAACAGCGCTGGGCCAGCCAATCCGATGAAAGGACCCCTCTTTCCCACAATTCCTGTGAACCTCCATCAGGGATGACTTTACCTTAGGCATGCAAAACAACTTGGCAGGTGGGCAGTGGCACCAAGTTCCACATTTGAGTACTGAGAAGAGAAACAGAATAGGTGAGGGTTAGTATCAAATTATAACTATCATGTTACTTATGTTTTAGTGCTAATGACTAACAACAGAGATGCAGTCTGTATAGTTAATCAGCAGCTCTAGTCAGGATATGCTAAACTGAAGTAGTGAGTCTTCAGCCGGGATTTAAAAGCTGAGACCGAAGGGGCATCTCTTATAGAAGCAGGCAGACAATTCCACAGTTTAGGGGCCCTATAAATAAAAGCTTGACCTCCCACTGTTATTTTATTAATCCTTGGAATCATAAGCAGACCACCATCTTTAGATCTTAAT
This sequence comes from Polypterus bichir lapradei, assembly GCA_026402145.1. Classification (NCBI taxonomy): domain Eukaryota; kingdom Metazoa; phylum Chordata; class Cladistia; order Polypteriformes; family Polypteridae; genus Polypterus; species Polypterus bichir. The sequence continues at coordinate 26,806,049 of JANRMT010062815.1, forward strand.
GTGCGCTCTAGTTTGTAAGTCATGATAAGTTCAGACAAGTAAACGGACCTTGGCCATTTAATGCTTTATGTGTTAAAAGGAGGATTTTGAACCCTGCCCTAAACTTAACTGGGAGCCAGTGTAAGGATTTAAGAACTGGAGTTATGTGTTTGTATTTTCTTGTTCTTGTAATAATTCTTGCAGTAGCATTTTGGATTAACTGGAGGCTATATAAAGAACAGTTTGAACATCCAGTGAATCAGTGAATCCAGTCAATCCTACTAGAAATAAATGCATGAATTAATTTCTCAGAATCCTGTTTATTAGAAAGCGCCTTAATTTCCCAACATTTTTAAGATGGAAGAAACATGATTTGGACAACTTTGTAATATGTACTCTAAATGACATGCTAGAGTCAAAGATAACTCCTAGATTGATTCAGTAAAATTAATGGGGATTCCAACTGAGTTAAATAATAACCGAATATTGTTGTGATCAGCGTCATTTCCTCCAGAAATTAACATCTCTGTTTTATCTGTGTTTAAAGATAGTTCTCATCTATCTACTCCTTTAATTCACTAACACAACTAATTAAAAAAAACATTGGAGAAACTTTATTTGATCTAAATGAAAGGTATAACTGTGTCATCTGCATACGAGTGAAAATTAACATTATGTTTTCTAATGAGAGATCCCAGTGGAAGCATGTAAAGTGAAAACAGTAAAGGTTCCAGTACTGAGCCCTGCGGGACAACATATTTCAGTTCTGTGTATAATGATGGAGTACTGTCAGCACGTTTCTGTACATATTGGAATCGATTTGATAAATAAGAACTAAACCAAGCATTGATTGACTGTCCAAATTTACTCGCCCTCCTATCTGATTCAGCACCTTGCTCATTAGGTACATGTTGTGAGGATCATGTGGTGTGCAAGTTAAGTGCAAGTTAATTTTCATTATTTAAACCCATTTAGTGCTGGCATTTCCCGAGTTTGTGCGGGACACGCATGTGCTGACAAGAGGAATGATTAGTGATTGCCGACCGAAAGTAGCATGGCAGTTAGGCAGGCACCATGTGGAGCATAAAAGGGATGGAGTCAGTGCAGGAAGGAGACAGAACAGAAACAACAGAAAATGGAGACAAGACGATGACCGAATGAGAGGGGGAAGGCAGACAGTGGAGGGCGAGTTGGCAGCACCAGACTGCTGAACAGTTTTCAGAGAGCAGGGCCAGAGGGTTGTTAGAGCTCTTGGAGATGATGGTACTGTCGGCTGCTGCAGGACTGAAAAGACAGCTGGTGAAAGATGTCCCAGTAATCGAGGATACAAGGGGTCCTGATGCAGCAGTATCCAAGGGAGGGCATGGCACCCTTAGAGTTGTGGCGAGTGAATGCGGTGGCAATTCCAGGTCTAAAGGTTCTTGTTAACAATACATATTAAGAGGGATAGGGTGGCATCTGTGTGAATACAAAGAGACCGTCTGTGAACTTTTATCTTTCTTTGCGAATTTTAACTTCTTTATTGATAAAGGGATCTTTTTAACCCTCAGAGGCACTATGTTGATTTCATGGAGTATTTATTTCACTGATTTGAACTTGTTTGACACCACTTTAGATTCTACATTTTGAATAAACATAATTACTGCTTGTGGACAAGTAAGCTTCATGTGTTTACTCCCTCGACCTAGCTCATCCTCTGTTGTAATTATCAATGTTCCAGGGTTCAAGAGGATTATGACAGCTGCAGACAACCTGGGTTATCACAATACATGGCAGAAAACACACCTGCAGATAGTGCCAACCTGTAAGCATGCTCACCCACGTACACTCACTGGGTTAAATTTATTGTTACAAGTCAGTGTAAGCTGCACATATTTGGAGAGAAAACTGCAAGAATGGTTAAACTCTACGAAGTCCATGGACCAAGTGTGCAGATATAGCCTGAAATATTTTTCTGTTGATTTTGTGCTGAATGAATGGCAAGTTAGTACATGCATTCCACACTGGACCTTAGACTCATTGCTTCTCATCCCCATTACTTTTTTTCATTTTTACTTCTCCATGTCCATTACTGCAGGCTTTTATAATGTAGAAATTGTATTTCCAGTACTTTTACATTCATTTACCATGAGTTAGGAGATCCTCTCACAGCTGCCAGGTCTAGCGACTCAGTGCTCTGTTTCTGGTGACACTATTTTCCATTTCCTCTTGAACTTTGCTTTTTCTTCTTTTAAACATTCCTCTAATTGCTTGCTGTCTTCATGATGCAGTACCATGTTTACCAACCCTAATCCGGAGTCCACGCTCTTGGAGCTCTGACCTCATGGCCTCTCATTCAGACTCTGTGCTACATTAAGCCTTGTAAACCTCCTCCTGCTGTCTACAAACACACACACACACACATATGTATGCATGTATGCATGTATGTATATATATATATATATATATATATATATATATAAACACATTCCTTTGCTTATGCACCAAACCTCACAATCCAAGAATAAACACAGTGACTCGTTCAGGCTGTAATTTGCTTCGGATTGCTTCTTGTATTTTTATGAGTGTATTTGGCAAGTTGTGCCTGCCAGAGAGGAAGAGGGAAGGAAGTTGTTCAGGACATCCTCCGACTTTGCTGCTTTGGCTTGACAGACTCTCAGGGGAATGGAGGTGAAGAGTATAAAACTTGAAGTGGGCAGTAAATAGTCACTGAAAAAATTCAGGAAATTTACATTGGAGTAAGTTTTCTGGATTTGATGTCGTAAATGCAGTGAAGATATTTTACAAAAAATAAATAAAATTCAGGTCCCATCTCTAGTTTGGTTGAATAAATGATTAATATTTAATGGAGTACTTCTTCAGAATCCACTGACAATGTGATGTGTACACCACTGTATATCATGCACTGATTGATTTATATTCATAAAATGTTATAATCTCAACAATCCTAAATTGAAAGGATGTATGAAATATGTATAGTATTCATAATACCATATAACATTCTCAGACTCACCGAGTCCAATTCATTGTTGCGGTGTGCCCTTCGTAAAGGGAATTTTTGTTACATGAACACCTAGTTGCAATTAATTTAAATTTAAAAAAAGTTTAACTGTACCCTGGCCACAGAAAACTGCTGGCGATTTTGCTCAAATGACAGCATCACACATCAGCGTAATGTGCTGAATGAAACTTTGAAGGACAACTGGAATACCTGCAGAAAACCCACATGTTCATGAAAATGGACAGAATATGTTTATTAATAACAATAAACATCAATGAAAAACCCTACTGTCTGTTCATTAAATACTGTTTAATAAAGATGTTTACCAGAAAGCAGGAGACAGAGCTGGTGGTAGCAGAGTTAAAGATGCTAAGATTTGCATTGGGTGTGACGAGGATGGATAGGATTAGAAATGAGTACATTAGAAGGTCAGCTCAAGTTGGATGGTTGGGAGACAAAGTCAGAGAGGCGAGATTGCGCTGGTTTGGACAGGTGCAGAGGAGAGATGCTGGGTATATTGGGAGAAGGATACTAAGGATAGAGCTGCCAGGGAAGAGGAAAAGAGGAAGGCCTAAGAGGGGGTTTATGGATGTGGTGAGACGGACGTGCAGGTGATGGGTGTAACAGAAGAAGATGCAGAGGACAGAAAGATATGGAAGAAGATGATCCATTGTGACAACCCCTAAAGGGGGCAGCTGGAAGAAGAAGAAGGAGAAGACTCAAGATGTTTACGTCCGCTTAGCCACTTCAAGATAATATGAGAAAACGCCTGAGCGACACACATGACAAGTTGACTGAGCATGTGAACACAGTGTCATATGTGAGAGTGACAGTGACATGGTTCACATTTTTGTGTTAATTCCTGCAGAGTTTGTATTAATGTGTACATGAATTTTAAGCTTTTGAAACTTAAGGTAGTTAAATATGAGTTTGATTTTGTCTCAAACCTGTTTTGTGACATTTCATTATTTAATTCTGTTTCATTGTAACTCCATTTTGTTTCTTGTTTAGGCACTTTTATATCAAGTTTCTGTTTTTGCAGTTCATACAGTATATGAAGCTTTGTTAGGTAATTTAATGGGTCTTTGTCACCTCTCAATCAGTAAGGGAAGACAGGTGGGGTGGCTTAGAGACAAACAGCAACACAGATCCAGCTGAAGGGTAGAAAATGAACAAAATCAGCTTTGGCCTACTTGCAAAGAAATACTACTGCATTCCTGCTTACAACCTTCACTCACAAAGAGCCTTTGGCAATGAAAATAACAGAGGTTGGTGAAAATGTTTTGAGCCTGAACCTGCTTCTGCATACTGAAATATATAAATTACAAGTTTCTACAGTGCATATTGTGTTCATAAGAATTACTTACAAACACTTTGAAATCTCTGTAGGTTTTTTAGTCCGGCTCCTTGTGACTCACCAGTATGAGCAAACTCACACTATTGATATACAGTTGTACTTGAAAGTTTGTGAACCCTTTAGAATTTTTTATATTTCTGCATAAATATGACCTAAAGCATCATCAGATTTTCACTCAAGTCCTAAAAGTAGATAAAGAGAAACCAGTTAAACAAATGAGACAAAAATATTATACTTGGTCATTTATTAAGAAAAATGACCGAATATTACATATTTGTGAGGATGTAAACCTTTGCTTTCAGTATCTGGTGTGACCGCCCTTTGCAGCAATAACTGCAACTAAACGTTTCTGGTAACTTTTGATCATTCCTGTACACCGGCTTGGAGGAATTTTATCCCATTCCCCCGTATAGAACAGCTTCAACTCTGGGATGTTGGTGGGTTTCTTCACATTAACTGCTCGCTTCAGGTCCTTCCACAACATTTCGATTGGATTAAGGTCAGGACTTTGACTTGGCCATTCCAAAACATTAACTTTATTCTTCTTTAACCATTCTTTGGTAGAATGACTTGTGTGTTTAGGGTCGTTGTCTTGCTGCATGACCCACCTTCTCTTGAGTTGCAGTTCATGGAAAGATGTCCTGACATTTTCCTTTAGAATTCTCTGATATAATTCATAATTCATTGTTCCATCAAAGAAGGCAAGCTGTCCTGGCCCATATGCAGCAAAACAGGCCCAAACCATGATACTACCACCACCATGTTTCACAGATGGGATAAGGTTCTTATGCTGGAATGCAGTGTTTTCCTTTCTCCAAACATAACGCTTTTCATTTAAACCAAAAAGTTCTATTATGGTCTCATCCGTCCACAAAACATTCTTCCAATAGCCTTCTGGTTTGTCCACGTGATCTTTAGCAAACTATAGATGAGCAGCAATGTTTTTTTTGGAGAGCAGTGGCTTTCTCCTTGCAACCCTGCCATGCACACCATTGTTGTTCAGTGTTCTCCTGATGGTGGACTCATGAACATGAACATTAGCCACTGTAAGAGAGGCCTTCAGTTGCTTAGAAGTTACCCTGGGGTCCTTTATGACCTCGCCGACTATTACACGCCTTGCTCTTGGAGTGATCTTTGTTGGTCAACCACTCCTGGGGAGGCTAACAGATAGACAGATAGATACTTTATTAATCCCAAGAGGAAATTCACATAATCCAGCAGCAGTATACTGATACCAAAAAAAAAAAAAATTAAATTAAATAGAAATAAAAATGCATATAAAAGCAGACAATAACTCTGAGTAATGTTAGCATTTACTCCCCCGGGTGGAATTGAAGAGTCGCATAGTGTGGGGGAGGAACGATCTCCTCAGTCTGTCAGTGGAGCAAGACAGTGACAAAAGTCTGTCACTGAAGCTACTCCTCTGCCTGGAGATGACACTGTTCAGTGGATGCAGTGGATTTTTCATGATTGACAGGAGTTTGCTTAATGCCCGTCACTCTGCTACAGATGTTAAACTGTCCAACTTTACTCCTACAATAGAGCCTGCCTTCTTAACAAGTTTGTCATGGCGTGAGGCGTCTTTCATCTTTATGCTGCCTCCCCAGCACACCACCGCGTAGCAGAGGGCACTTGCCACAACGTCTGGTAGAACATCTGCAGCATCTTATTGCAGATGTTGAAGGACGCCAACCTTCTAAGAAAGTATAGTCAGCTCTGACCTTTCTTACACAGAGCATCAGTATTGGCAGTCCAGTCCAATTTGTTATCTAGCTGCACTCCCAGATATTTATAGGTCTGCACCCTCTGCACACAGTCACCTCTGATGATCACAGGGTCCATGAGGGACCTGCGCCTCCTAAAATCCACCACCAGCTCCTTGGTCTTGCTGGTGTTAATGTGTAAGTGGTTTGAGTCGCACCATTTAACAAAGTCTTTGATTAGCTTCCTTTACTCCTCCTCCTGCCCACTCCTGATGCAGCCCACAATAGCAGTGTCATCAGCGAACTTTTGCACGTGGCAGGACTCCGAGTCGTATTGGAAGTCTGATGTATATAGACTGAACAGGACTGGAGAAAGTACAGTCCCCTGCGGCGCTCCTGTGTTGCTGACCACAATGTCAGACCTGCAGTTCCCAAGACGCACATATTGAGGTCTGTCTGTAAGATAGTGCACGATCCATGCCACCAGGTCTTGAATTTCCTCCATTTGTACACAATCTGTCTGACTGTGTATTGGTGGAGTCCAAACTCTTTAGAGATGGTTTTGTAACCTTTTCCAGCCTGATGAGCATCAACAACTCTTTTTCTGCGGTCCTCAGAAATCTCCTTTGTTCGTGCCATGATACACTTCCAAACACATGTGTTGTGAAGAGCAGACTTTGATAGATCCCTGTTCTTTAAATAACACAGGGTGCCCATTCACACCTGATTGTCATCCCATTGATTGAAAACACCTGACTCGAATTTCACCTTCAAACTAACTGCTAATCCTAGAGTTTCACATACTTTTGTAAATATGTAATATTTGATCATTTTCCTCAATAAATAAATGACCAAGTATAATATTTTTGTCTCATTTGTTTAACTGGTTTCTCTTTATCTAGTTTTAGGACTTGAGTGAAAATCTGATGATGTTTTAGGTCATATTTATGCAGAAATATAGAAAATTCTAAAGGGTTCACAAACTTTCAAGCACAACTGTACTTTTTCACTCCATATACTGTTTCCTCCATATCTTTGTCATTTGAAAGGCCATAATTTTAGATAATTTTTGGGCCATATTTTGTTCACGAAAATACACTCTTGGGATGAAGATTAAAGCAATGGATGTCTTCCGCAAAAATGATCAGAAGGACTTGATATGCTACATCGACTGACATCAGGGGTTTACCCCATAATGGAATACGAGGAGTCAACTTCATACCTTTTTACAAAACTTAAAAAAAAAAATGAAGATTGATGATATAGGCAAGTGGTTATGTGTTGGTTATGCATTTTTGAGGTTGCTGATCACATATATTGATAACATTTTTGATATTTGGTTCCTAACTGGTGGTTGTAGCCTTCTAAGAGGCACTCCCTGTAGGTTCAAAATGACAGGTTTCTAACATAAGCATGTGGGGTATCATTTTAGGCTGTTTTAAGGTCAGTGAATACGAATATGGTGTTAATTTTGATTTTTATTTCTTTACTAGGTTGTAGCTATCTATCGACCTCTCTCAGAGGGAGAAAATGACACATTTCTATTATAATAGAAAATATTTAGACATTCAACATTTAAATTGATGCACAAAATATAATATTTCAAATATCCGACCCAGCTATTCTTGTTAATGAAGAATTGAAGAGTGGTATTATTTAAGATAGAGACACTATAGAGATTAGTTATGGGTCAGCAGCTTCCATTCTTCACAAGCTGTAAGTATTGTTCTGTGCATCCACTGTTTCTCCCAGTATATCAGATGAAACTTTTTCTCTGGTTGAGATGGCGAGGACACTATTTTACTGGTATGCAAAAAATCAGGAGAAAAAGTGCAAACATAAAACACAAATTGTACATGCAAAATGAAACATAACGTGATTTTGTGTTAGCTAAATAACGGATAAAGAAATGTTTAGTCATGCCCTAGGTATGTTTTGGACAATTTTAAGGGATATAATTGTGATTAATAAAAGATCTTTAATCAAATTATGGAATGCTTTTAGAAGAGGAGTGTTTTCTATGTATGTCTCTACTCTTTTCTGAGATGCTGATTGAAAGTTCCCTTTCCCACCATTACCTAAGATCTTTGACGGGTAGCTTCTTTGAAATGTTTTATATATTGTTGAGATGCTATCTGAGTCATTGTCAAGACTGATCAATATGGCCTTTGTGATTGATATGGGAGTGAGATGTGGAAAGTTGAGAAGGTTTCTTCTTAAAAAAGTCTGATTTGCATATAGGAAACAGTGTGTAGCTGGTAGGTTGAAATTTGAATATAATTGTTCATAAGATGCAAATATGTTGTCTATACAGTATAAAGATCTCCTTGTGTCTTAATCCTTAGATAAAATTTACCATGAGGTAAATATTGAGTATGTCTGAGAGGGTGAACAGATGATTATTGTGTATAGGCACAAAAGATAAGAGTCCCTTTACCTTGAAATGTGTTCTGCGTTGCGTCCATATTTTAAGTAGGTAGCGAATGACAAGATTACTGGTGTAGTGACGATAGTTAGTTTTGAGCAGAGCACAAGGCTGGATATACAAGGATGATTTAGAGCAGGATTTATTTTCCATTGCAAGCTAGGCATGTGTGAAATTATGAGTTTCTGCAGATTTCAAAGGTTTTTTTATTTGTAGCTGCCCATTAGTAACATTGAAAGTTGCATAGTGCCATGCCACCTTCTGCTTTAGATCTTTGTAAAGTTGCATTCCAAATGAATGATGTTATAATTGAGTCTAATTTCTTAAAGACTGATTTGCTAATGTATGTATTGTGATAAGGCACTATATAGGCGCCCGACACAGACAGACACGGGAGGCACACTGATAAAACAAATGAATGTTTTATTTCTTTTTCTTTGCCTGTGGGCAACGCCTTCCCCGTTCCCACAGGCACAACACAGTCCCACAAACACGGCACAAAAACACAATTCTTTTAATTTCTTTGTCTCCTCCACTCCTCTCCGGCAAGATTTGTCTCCCTCCTCCCGACTCTGGCTCCTCGAGTGGTGGCTGCTGGCTCCTTTTATAAGGCACCCGGAAGTGCTCCAGGTGCTTAATTGCCCATTTCTGGCTGCACTTCCGAGTGTGGCGAAAACACTGCCCATGTGGGCTCAGCAACTCCTGCTGCAGCACTCCTGGCGGCGCCTGTGGATCCCAACAGGGCTGCACCAAACTCCAACTTCCATGAAGCCCTGCAGGAGTCCGACGCATTGTTGCAACCCAGGGGGGTTGCCATGTAGCGTCCCGGGGGAGGTATTGGGTAGCTCATGCTTACTCTCCCGGAGCATATCCTGAAGGGGTGTCCCGGCCATCCGCCACAGTATATAAGAATACTCTAGAATAAATATAGTAGTTTAGTTAGGATGTTCATTTTTACAGTGTTAATTCTCCCTGCTAAGGTGTTAACATCTTGGTTGATTTTATCCACATTACTTCCCAAATTGTATTGGAAAATATCTTTATATTTACCTGTGATAGTTATCCCCAGATATTTAGGCAGTTTTGATGTTATGAATGGAGAGTTATCCAATCTAGTATGATATGCTATCTTATTTTCTCATTTCAATTCAAAGGGTCTTTTTAATGTCAACAATACTCATTACTTTTACCTAAGGCATGCCGCATTTTAGTTGGTTGCTGACTTGACACACAGTGTCTGAAACAATGAGATGTAATGAAAATAAAATATTCACGTGAGCTTCATTACATTTTTGTTTCAACTGTAAAGTATATAAAAGAAACAGCTTATTTTAGTCCGTATGTGGTCCCTTGACTAGTTGCTCCCATGTGCAGCCCTGAACTTCCTAATCTGTCTTCACTGGCAGCAGTTTTTTTACCTAGCCATAGTAGCAACTACAAATTACATTTCTTGTGCTTTGCTTTAATATTTTGTTATGTACACTGTGTGCACAATTATTAGGCAAGTGAGTATTTTCACCATATCATCATTTTTATGTGTATATTCCAACTCCAAGCTGTATTAACTTGAATGCTTATTGGATTTAAGCACGTCAGGTGATGTGTATTTGTGTAATGAGGGAGGGTGTGGCCTAAGGAGATCAACACCCTATATCAAGGTGTGCAGAATTATTAGGCAGCTAGTTTTCCTCAGGCAAAATGGGCCAAAAAAGAGATTTAACTGACTCTGAAAAGTCAAAAATTGTAAAAAGTCTTTCAGAGGGATGCAGCACTTTTGGAATTGCTAAGATATTGGTGTGTGATCACAGAACCATCCAACATTTTGTTGCAAATAGTCAACAGGGTCGCAAGAAACGTGTTGAGAACAAAAGACGCAAATTAGCTACCAAAGATTTGAGAAGAATCAAATGTGAAGCTACCAGGAACCCATTATCCTCCAGTGCTTTCATATTCCAGAGCTGCAACCTACCTGGAGTGCCCAGAAGTACAAGGTGTTCAGTGCTCAAAGACATGGCCAAGGTAAGGAGGGCTGAAACCCAACCACCACTGAACAAGAAACATAAGTTGAAACGTCAAAACTGGGCCAAGAAATATCTGAAGACAGATTTTTTTCAAAGGTTTTATGGACCGATGAGATGAGAGTGACTCTTGATGGACCAGATGGATGGACCTGTGGATCAGTAATGGGCACAGAGCTCCACTCCAACGTGGAGGTGGGGTACTGGTATGAGCTGGTATTTCTAAAGATGAGCTAGTTGGACCTTTTTGCATTGAAGATGAACTCAAAATCAACTCCCAAACCTACTGCCAGTTTTTCGAAGACACTTTCTTCAAACAGTGATACAGGAAAAAGTCTACATCTTTGAAGAAGACCATGATTTTTATGCAGGCCAATGCTCCATCGCTTGCATTGAAGTTCTCCACTGCGTGGCCAGCCAGTAAAGGCCTTAAAGATGAAGGAATAATGACATGGCCCCCCTTCCTCATCTGACCTAAACCCTATCAAGAACTTGTGGGCACTTCTTAAACATTAGATTTACGGGGAAGAAAAACAATACACCTCTCTGAAGAGTGTCTGGGAGGCTGTAGTCACTGCTCCACAAAAAGCTGATCGTCAACAGATCAAGAAAATGACAGACTCCATGAATGGAAAGGCTTATGACTGTTATTGGAAAGAAGGGTGGCTATATTGGTCATTGATTGACTGATTTATTTTTTTTGAAATGTCAGAGATGTTTATTTGTAAATGTTGAGGTGTTTGTTTATTATTCTCACTATAACAGATGAAAATAAACAAGTGAGATGGGAAAATTTTCATTTTTCCTTTAGTTGCATAATAAATCTGCACACTAATAGTTGCCTAATAATTGTGCGCACATATGTGTTCCCCTGATGATGTTCACACTCACATTTCCGTTGTGAAACATTCAGGTTTCAGGTTTATTAACATTTTGGATTGACTGATAGCACTGTGTTTGTTCCATATTAAAATTAATCCTCAAAAATACAACTTGCCTAATAATTGTGCACACAGTGTATTGCTAATTAACTCAGTAATTTCCTGATAAACACTCAAACCCACTTTAGAGATCTTTTGTATGCTGCTTTGAAAAAAACACCTGCTAAATAAACAATAATAACGAGAAGGAACTACTTAAAAATCATTACAATGCAACATTTAATGCATTCAGTTGTTTCATTTGTAAAACAAGTAAAGTGCCTTGATATACATCACAGAGAAATGGGTATGGAATATTTATTATGTCTTCTTCAAAAGAAGCAAAACTCAGGAAAACAAAAATGGAATGATAACTGCATTTAACATATTTGGGCAATCACAAGTGATTTTTGCTCTGGTAATGAGAACGTAGGAAGAGGAACAAAAAGTACATTAAGTAAGCTTATTTGTCTTTTCTCCTAATTAACATCCAGCTCTTTATTTTAATATATTCTTGTTTGTCATGGTGCTTGTTGCACATTGGTCAGACATACAAGACATTCACCATATTCTGTATTTGTGGCAATATTAATACTAATACTACTAACTTGACTCACAAATTTGATCTAGTGACATTGTTCAATGTTTTTCCTTATGAAATATGTATTGTTTTAAAGTTACCAGATTCCTTGCTGCAAATTTGCCTTCTCTATTTAACCCTTTGCTTCACAGTCTTTATTTCTTAGATGCTCAGTGAGCATTCTGGATTTTGGAGTGCAGCTCAACACAGCAAAAAGGTTAAAAATGCAGCACATCATTCTGTGTTAAACCATCCCAACAGACAGCCAACAGCACAGTTGTGTATATGCTCATATTGTCCAAATATTACTACAAAGCGTCAACTTATATACCATAGACACATAATGGCTGGCTAAAGCTACAAGCATGTCTTCTGTTCTTATCCTGGTAGGTATTTCCACTACCTTTAAAACAGTCAATCTCCAGATCCTGCTTGTCACCCTCTCTCTGACCTTGGCATCACTGGGACTGCCCTCAGGACAGATCCTACCATGCGTTCTGGTGAGGAGAGATGTCAAGGTTGCATCAGGCAAGCAGAAGGGTGCCCCAGGGATCAGTGCTGGGTCCTCTCTTCTCTCTATACACCTCTTCATTAGGCTATTGTCCTGTCCCATGGTTTCTCATATCTGTGTTGTCATGATAATATGTATCTGTACCTGCCATTCCCTCCAGGGGACCACATGGTATCAGCTAAAATCTCTGCATGTCTCATGAGGGAACACCATCTACAGCCCTGCCTTCTTGTTATCCCAGCTTGTCAGTCTATTCAGGACCTATTCTCTGCTCAGCTTGGCTTACTATCGTTAACACCCACCAAGTAATGAATGAACAACTGTCCTTCAATGACCATGTTGCAATAGTCTCTTGGTCTTGCAGATTCACTTTATACAACATCTACAAGATTAGAGAGTATCTAAGAGAGTATGTAACACAACTCCTTATTAATGGTTTTGTTCTTGTCATGTCTGGACTACTGCAACTCTCTGTCAGTACGAATACCATCATGTGTCATCAAATCACTGAAGACGATTCAAAATGCAGTGGCATTTTTAGTATTCAACCAGCTGAGGCAGGTACATGTCACTCCTTTTTTCAGATTATTACATTGACTCCCTGTAGTGAAACATGCTAAGTTCAAATCCTTGATGCTTACCTAAGGAGTAATCATTGGGTCAGCACCTATACAATGCATTTATAGACACTTGTTAGATCCTGTGCTCCTTCCCACCCTCTCAGGTCTGCTGATGAACGTTTGGTGATGCCATTTCTGCTTTTCATAAAATCTCAGTCCAGACTCTTCTCATTTATTTTTCCTTGCTGGTGGAATAAGCTGAGTATTCTTCCTGATTTTCCCCTCACCTGTTGCTTTTCCAGAGTCTTTCCGTTTGGATATTTACACTTCAAAAGCACTCTGTTTTCTAGGTTATAAGGCATGTGTCAATGCTTCATATAGCATCAGACTATAAAAAAAAATCTAAAAATGTTTTATTCTAGTAAAAGCTTAATACTATTGTATGTGTGTCATTGCAAGCCAGATCTTTGTCTTAATGTTGAAAAATGGAGTTAGTGTCATAAAGCAATTTCAAAGGACAGATCACAGTGATGAACTGATTAGTTATTAGTTATTTTCACCGAAATAGTGCTTTTTTTCTTTCCCCGGGGTGTGATTAAGTTTTATAGCTGTTATTGCCGTGCTTCACTATACAGAGATGATTTTGCTCAGGTTGATTAGTTGCTAAGAGAAAGAAGGAAAGGAAAAAAATGAACAGCTGTTATATTTGTAGCTTTATAATAGCAAAGGCTTCAAAATGTCACTGATGGAGCTGCGCTTTTGTGTGTTTAGCTTGAAATTTACTTTGGTGATATTTCCATTTCCACCATGTATCTGGGTGCCTGCTGAAAACAGTTGGTGGGTATGCAAAATAGTGGGGGAAAATAGTCTGAATTAGCATAATCCACCATAATTTATGGTGTCCATAAGAAATATAATTTACTTTGTGAGGTTGAAGCACATAATAAACAAGAGTAGTTACATCAAATATTTAAAATATTAAAATACTAGGGGATTCGCCCCCTGCTCACTTCGCTTGCCAACCCCCCTGGCCTACGATAAGCGCCAGCCACTTCGCATCTGCTGCTCAGGTTGTGAAGAGTGGGGCTGAATGCACCCCAAGGAGACACAATCACTCCTTCAATCATTTAAAAGCCTGTACAACAGCAGTCCTACTCTTTGTCTTTTATTTCCGGCCTCGGGCGTGGTTAAATCTCTTGGCAGAAAGTCTCATCTCGTGTGATGTGAGTTCTTGATATTTTTTAGTTTATAATTTAAAAACAGAATAAGAATCTGAAAATCTAGCAACATCACATAAAATTTTGATAAATTCTGAAAAGAATGATACCAAACATATATATGTAGGTTTTAAAATAGGTGGAGTGGTGGCTCTGAGGCTAGGGATCTGCAGTGGCAATCGGAAGGTTGCCGGTTCGAATCCCATAAATGCCAAAAGGAACTCTGCTCTGTTGGGCCCTTGAGCAAGGCCCTTAACCTGCAATTGCTGAGCGCTTTGAGTAGTGATAAAAGCGCTATATAAATGCAAAGAATGAATGAATGAATTAATTATTGAATTAATTAAAATAAGCCCAATTTTAATGCATGACAAAAAAGTGACATAAAAACGTCACATAAAATCGTTACAGTAGAAGTGCTTTAAATGTTTAAAGTCTAAATATTCTCGATTGTAATAGACATTTGTCATTTTTCATCCTGTAAAAGAGAGCCATAGAGGGCTAGATCACTACCAAAAGTTTAAAAAAAGAAAAAATAGCATCACATTCATAATCACTGGCCTTGAAATAGTCTAAAACAATGTTTATGTTTGAAATTTATCATCTTTAACCTTGGTGAGGGATGGCTGGGGCCCTTACCTGACCAGGAGGCCTCTGAAATGGAAGGACCAGGGGAGATAATGTCCTGTACACACTCTCTTTCCCATAGTCCTTCTATTGTGGAGGCTTCTTGGCTGGGTAAGGGCTGCGGCCGTACCTCACAACTTCTAGGAGAGGCTCTTAGAAGCCTGGGGCCACCAGTAAAGAATCAAATATCAAAAATATTATCACATTTGTAATCAGTAATCTCAAAATAGCATAAAATGACACCCCGCATGCATATATTACACCACCATTTTATTTGAAGTTTTGTGAAAATTAGTTAATTTGATCTCTTGTATCCAATTTGGGGTTGAATTCCGGGGGTCAATTGATATGGCAGACACAACTTCAAGTATTTCTGATCATTTATCCTGAAGACACCTATTGCTTTACTCTTTTTCATTAGGGTGTATTTTCTTGCACAAAATATGGTCCAAAATGGTCTAAAAGTTAGGGTTTTTCAGGTCTTGAGGGCCGAAATAGGAGGAACCCTAAAAAGCCTGGCGTCTTGTATAACTAAACATCAAGACGAGTCAATCGGTATTATCACACGCGAGGGTTTTCTCGTACCGGTGAGTCAGGAGGCACTGGACAAAAGTAAAACTAAAGTGATTTCAAAGCATTCAGAAATAATTCTTATGAACACAATTGGGAAGAAGTCCACCTTGGAGATTTTAGAGAGGTTGGCATGGCATGTTAGCATTTACACTTGAATCAGGGTATTTGTTTCGGTCCTATTGAGATTTCAGAGACTGAGATTGCCTTGGAGATTTCAGAGGCAAATGTGCTGCCTCTGTAAATCATTTTAGGAACGTAGCATGACGTTTTGAATTCCATACTTCTATTGCCATACCTGCTTATTTCAGTTTAGTGTCATGGCTGCTAGGAGCCTATTCCAGCAGCATCAGGCACAAGGCAGAAAACCTTCAAGGGCTAGCCTGATAGCCCATCACAGAAATTACTTTCCCACAGTTCAGAGCTGACAGTCGAGCTAACATGTAAATGTTGAGGATTTTAGAGTAAAACGGGAAAACTCTTGCACACTAGTAAGTAGGCCTGGATTGGAACTTGAGCCACAAGAGTCAACAGGACTAACCGCTGCACAATCTTGGTGCTAACATTTCACATTGTCAGTATTAATTACTGATATTTTTAATGCCTTTTGCACTCACATAAATCCTTACAATTTTTATATTTTTTTCCATGACATGTAAATGGACAAAGGGGATCCTGATAATGGATGGGTGGCTCTTTCGAGATGTGTCAATGGCCATATAAGTCAGTGGCCTGACACAATAAATGAGAGTCATGCCTTTGCTTTGTTAGTTGTGCAGACTGGTAATGAAATGCAAAGATGAGTTTACTTCAGAAAGGGCTGCTTGTGAAAGCCATGTTGAGAAGGCCCAAGTAGAATAATGTGCACTCAGTGACTCGGACCAGCGGGGGTGTGACAAGCTGGCTGTGGTGGGCATTTGTGTCTTTACACACCATCGCCAAGGCCAGCAGCACGATACAAGCTGATGCTTTGTTTGTCTGCCTGGCACATGATCTGCTGTAAATGGGAAGGATTGTCCTGCTCAGCAGCTTTGGATCTGGTAAGTTCTAAACATGTCCTATTCCTTGCATGCCAGATAACAACGCAGATTTTACTGTGTTTAAATGTACATATGCCTTGGGCTCCAGGTAGCACCTTTATGCAGATTAACAGATTGGAATGTCATTCCTTAAATAATTTACAAAAACATCCAATAGTTAATGGTGTGACTATCTGAGGCTTCATCGTGGGTATCTGGAGGAATGTTAGCCCATGACAATCTTGTGACCGGCATCATCGCTGATGCTCATTTTATGCTTTATATCAAGGTAAATATGAAAAGGTTTTTCTTTACTTCCTTAAGACTTCTTGCTTTTATTATTTTGTTGTTTCTAAAGTTTTTTTTTTTTATTTCTTCTGACATATTAGTTTTTATCACTGTTAGACTATTGTTTAATGATCATCATGATTCTAAGCTAATTAAAACTTTTTCTTAGTTTTTCTCCATCACTCAGATTAAGATCTTTGTATTCAGGGGGCAGAGAGATGCCAAGGTTTAAAACGATTTGAGGACTTAATATTAAATAGGCATCTCTGTTAATACATTCCCATATTAGAAATTCTGTGGATAGACAGTCAACAGGAGGCCCTCAATTCTGGTAAGGAGGGCCAACAGCTGCCAGAGAGGCCTGCTGGTCTTACAGGGTCTTACAGGGTAGGGTAAACCAATGAGAGGGGTATCTGTGTGTTCACAACCGATAGAGTACAATACTCCAGATGCACTGATACACCTGAGAACTTAAAGGGAACAGGTGAGAAGCCAAGCAAGTTCCAACAAACTGTTGAAATGTGGAACATGTGGGCTTCTGCAAGTTTGAGAGGTTATGTGTACCACCTAACAGACCTGGTCTTTTAACTCCATGGGGTTCAGGGATGCAGGACCAGTAGCCACCAGTGTTATGATGAACATTTAAAATTTTTTTTTCTGTCCTCCTAAGGTTTAGATTAAAGTTAGTCAGTCATTTCCTAACTCTCTTTGTCCTAAATAGGGTCGCGGAGGTGCTGAAGAGTATTCAGTCTTTAAAACATTTAAATCGAAGCACACATTTTAATATTTCAACTCTACTTGTTTATTATGTACTCATGAATTGAATCATTACATTTCTTATGTACACCAGGAATTGTGCCAGCTTACACTAATTCTTTTTTTTGTCAATTCTTAACTTTAAATTTTTAAGTTTCAAATTTTGATGCACTTCATATTGCATGGTTATCATTTACTTTTCAAGCTTGAAGACATCACAAGTTGCACAGCATAGTAAAGTGATGTGCCCGTAGCCCAAAGCGGAGGTGACGATATTGAAGCACACAAAATAGCAATGCAATGACACCCCAGTGTGTGCCAGTGTGTCATAACCCAGTGTCCCTGCCTTAGGTACTCTAGTAGGAACTCACGGACATGAAATATCGAGAGTCCATGGGACAATATGGGAGGCAGACACACCTAGTGTAACAAGTAAAAAGGGGCATTTATTAAGAAAAAAATGTTCCATAAAGAAAATATAAAAAATGCATACAAAACACTGCAATAATCAATTCAGATGAAAAACATACAAAAAATGTTTTTAAAAAAATTACATTCACCATATGGTATGCAACTTCAAAAAATCATCTTTTTGATGAGCTCCATAGAATCAGCCTTTAAGTTTTCTCTACTTTCTCTCTCCTTATCCAAAAAAAATAAAAATAAAAATCGGAGGACAAGCTGGCTTGCCCTATCAAATCGGAATAAAGGTTCCTTCACTGACTGTAAATCACCATGCAGTCGCCTTAATTCTGAACTAACCCCTTGGCTGGCGAAAAGACCGGCTTTTATCTCAGGTCAGCCATCACCTGACCTCAGTCTCACACCCCTCTCTTTCCCTTGTCACGTGCCGAGCCGCGCCAGTTACTTATGTTGCAGCACCTCAACTTCCGAACAGCACGGTCACACCAGAAGTACAGCAGGTAGCAGGCATAGACATAGAATTACTAGACGCCGCATGACCAGCAGCATCGTACGTCAATGTCGCCGCCATATTGCGAGTGGCACTGCTGTGGAGTGAAATAATGGATAAAGATGCCTCCCGCATGTGCTGCTTGGGATTGTACAAACTTCTGTACGCTCCAAACCAGATCCCGGGGGATTACATTTCATAGGTAAGGCTGAACAATTGTTTTGGTTATATTTGGCCATTAGAAAACCCCATTTTATAATCTTAACTTTAGCTATGCCAGGCTAAGATAGCAAAGCTATGCATTTATGTGCTCAAGTGAGCCTCCAAACAACGTTTTGGCTAAAAGTATTTAGTCACTAACTATGTAGATTGTTGTTAGCTGTTAACATTTCTCAAACTTTGAAGGTTTCCCAAAGAAATCCACCTCAGGAAGCAGTGGGAGGTAGCCCTTAGACGGAAATTTTGAGAAAGCTGTCCTGTGATGTGTGCTGTGCTAGTTCGGTAACAGATGCTGTACTGGCATCATATGATCAAAGCTACCAATTGCTCACATTAAAAAACAAAGGAGGTTTGATGATTCCTTCTGAGGGTACAGTCAAGGTGGTCAAAGTAGCTGAACGTGTTATCCGACAGTCGACATTAGGGCAAGCTGTCAGTGTATCTTTGATCAATCAGTTTGTTTGGGCTGAGATTGGTTTAGATGATTTGTTTTTTCTCAAGGAGCACATTGAGGAAACACAGTTTGAAATTGACAACCATCATTTCATGCTCATGTCTTTAGTTGTGTCTGTCTTCCACAAACTAAGGCTGCACCATATTGCCAGACTGAATACTCTCAAATTACAGAGTGGCAACACACGGAAAAAGCTATGTAAGACAGTTCTGTTTCAAGGATTTTAGATTCTATCCTGTATTTATTTAAGTAACCACATTGTGTGTGTGTGTGTGAGAGAGAGAGAGGGAGAGATTAAGAGAGGAATGAGTGAAATGTTTTCAGAAATTAAGCCAGTTTGTATACAATAAAATTGTTTATTTTTGTCATTGAGTGTATCATTTCACTGTTAAAAGAAAGACCAGACTGTCAGTCTTACTGTTTTGACTTTCAGACATTGGTGAAGTTTTCGTCTCAATAATTAATAATAATAATACATTTTATTTAATAGGCGCCTTTCTTAGCACTCAGGGTCACATTACAATAAAATTAAATAACATTAGTAAAATTAAAACAAGTGAATGATAAATCAAAAAGCAATAATTAGCAAACAAACTGGAATTTTCAGTGCAAAATTCACAATTGGCATGCCAGTGAAAAGATATGTTTTGAGGGTAGTTTTAAAATGTGTTAATGAATCGAGCTGGCGTATATGAGAGGGAAGAGAATTCCCGAGTTGAGGAGCACTAGGAGAGACACTCGAGCTCCCATAGAACAGAGTTTGATGTGCGGTACAGAAAGTAGAGTTGCAGATGAGGATTTGAGTGAGCGAGAGAGAGTGCAAGTCTGTAGGTGATCAGTGAGGTTGTGGAGAGCTTTAAATGTTAAGAGCGGTATTTTGTATCGTATTCTATAGTTAACAGGGAGCCAGTGAAGTTGAGAGAGAATAGGTGTGATATGTTCAGTGGATTTAGAACAGCAGCTTATTATCCTGGCAGCAGAATTTTGAAGAAGTTGTAAGCGATGGGTAAGTTTTTGTGGGATGCCAGATAGAATAGCATTATAGTAATCTATACGTGAGGTGACTCGGGCATTAACCAATACTTCAGTACTGTGTTGTGTAAGAACAGGATGAAGTCTAGAAATGTTTCGGAGATGGAAGAAGGCAGTCCGAGAAATATTACTTATATGGGAGGAATTATTTAATAATAATAAAAATTATTATTATTATTTAATAATTGCCATTATTAGTGTATAAATGTATATAAATAATTGCATTTAAATGATTCGCCAATTCTGTTGTATGTAAATGATACTGTTTTAAATGTTATTGTTTTTTCATCAGAAAACCCAGTTTCCACCTGTATTAGTTTAAATGGCACTTTTGCCGCTCACAATGTGGCAGACGCGCTGACATATTGTGTTGACTGGGCAACACAGTGAATGCGGCATCTACCTATATATGTCTATGGTAGCAGGCCCGCATTTCCACACGTTAGCTGTTTGAATGGAAACACATGCCACCCCGTTCACTCCAAGCTTGACAACATGCGGTCGCTCCATGGGTGTACCTAGGGAACAAAGCAGTAAGTGATCAAGTGCCGTTTTTCAATTAATTATGAGGACGGCGCCTGCAAATAATTGAATACAAACGGTCCAAAATGCTTTTAAATTATCACATTGTGAGGCGTTTCCTCTAACACTAAAATCACAAGAATGATGATTAAAATGTTCAACAATAAGAAAGTTATTTTAGTAACAGACAAGTCAAGTGCAAAGCAAAGTAAATGCTTCAGATGTGTGTTATTGACAATTCCTCAGCGGAATTTCCTTATTTATTTATTTATTTATTTATTCTGAGTTGTTGTCCATGTGTTATGTCAAAGTCCTTGACCCAATATTTTTTAAACTAAAGCTGTATGGACCCTGAATTTTATCATCTATTTATTGCCAATTATATATTGTTTCGTTATTATCAGTTTTATTATTGTTACTTTTACCTTTCTGTTGTTTGGCCTCTATTTATAAGCTTGAAGAGAAGCACAGGGAAGTGTCTGGTCATTTTGGAGGGCCCCAATGGTGTACAAGGACAGTTTACACAAGATGATCTCACAAGGGGCCTAGGGCTGACCAACCCCACGTGGGGCCGGTTACGTCAAATGCTGTTACCGGTATGTGTGGACTGCATAAACTTGCGCCTGAATTTACTAAAAATAATGTTAACTTAAACAGGATTTTCTCATTACAGTATTTAGCAAAATTTTTGCAAGATAATACATGGACTTTATCAAGATATAACTGGAGAATATAACTTGACAAGTCCGTTTGAACAGGACACGTGGACCTCAAAAGTGGGGCCCCCTTAGGTGTGGAGCCTGGGGCAGTCACCCCTCTTGCCACCCCCAAATGCCGCTCTTGAGCGATACCAGCAACTTTAGGATGTCCAGTTGCCGGGTATGACCCTCCCAACAAGGCGGAAGCCTTCATTTGCCACTGCCTGTATATGCTGATTTTAAAAATAATAAATAAAGCTTGTACAAGTATTGGTGTACACCGTCTAGATTTGTACAGGATCACCTGTAACTTAACTGCAAGGTTTTTGTATTTTACTTTAACATAATGTTGTTACTGCCTCCTAAAATTGTCACCTTGGCTTGGTGTTGAAAATCTGATAAATGCAAATGAATGAATGAATGAATAAAACTCCTATTGTTATTGAATTGTAAATTCTAGTATGATGGCATTGGTGAGAACTCAGTTCTAGAACTAGATTAACTTGATTTGTTGATTTACATTCTAGGCTTCATAGTGCAACATTTCATCTCTCTTGCGTTCTGTATAGAGGCAGCGCACACTGGATTATTTTGGGAATGAATCACTCAGAGTTGTTTTGCCAGTTTAACCTGAACAGCACTTGTGGTCTGTGCAGAAAGATTCCTCTGGCTCAACATTCCTCCCTCTTCAAGTCCCCAGAGCTTGCACAATGCACGTCTGTCATTTCCTGGGCTGTCTGGCTGTACTATCACACTGCAAGTGCAAATTTGAACTTCTGGACTTGCATCTCTGTTTACTGGTAGAGAACAGGCATTTCCAGTATACTGACAACACTGTTGGTATTTGCAGAAAAGGGGAAGTCCTACAAAATCCCAGTGCTGTCAGACTACACTGCTCTTTGTGTTTGATTTCTTTGAAAAAGTGCCTTTGGGCTGTTTGGCTTCTGTTGTGAACAGCCATCTATCTGTCAGTGTGTTCAAATGCGCTTTAATAACTTGGTTAATTCACAGAAAACCCGACTTCACAAATTCCATGTATGCCTTTATTATGTTTAGAGAAATCAAGATATTGATTAACACACATAGATTTCTCCTCAGGTAACCTGGCTATTTGGCCTTGTAAACCCTTAACCAGGTTGCAGTAAGGCATGTCCTTTTCATTCTGTTAGACTGCACATTTCTTTTCTTTTGCACACATGCTCAGCAGCCATGAGTAGAAAGCAGTGAAAGTATGCACAAAGATAGATTTGATTTTTGAGGGAAATGCTCAGGTGATCACATCATTCCTCTCTCCTGGTTTAAATAATCGGACTCAATATTTTTTAAATCGCTAATTCTGTGTTGATGAATGGAATATACAGGGCTAAGCTCAGCAGTATAATCTCGGGTGACACAGTCTTCATGCTTGTTTTGGTTTCACAGAGGCCATTGATGTTTTTTAAATTTTTATGACATTGAAGTGTTTTATCATAGGAGAACATAAGTGAACTCGCGCATGTAACCCTGGGGGTGTATGGTTTACAGATTTCGGCCACTAACTGGGTTGCTCATCAGGTACCAGTTTTGGGTGTGCACGTAAATGCATGAAGTATCTGAGTAATTCTGGCTACACATTGTTTCACTAGGAAACTCTGTATCACTGTACCCCCACTATAAACATTTAAACTGAACTGAAATGATCCCTTTACAACTACATTTGCTACCACCCGAATGGCTCCTGTTTACTTGCACTGTCTGGCAACTCCTTGCCAACTGGACTGCCCTTTATTCCATTGGTAAATAAATGCATATTTATGTAAAGCTAGAAACTATCAAAATAGCTACAACTTTAATTGCTATATGTTTCCATTTTATAGATTGTAATAAGCGTCAGTACATACTTATCATCCTGGTGGCCTCTTTGTCTCCTATGAATGGGGGCCAGGGCTTGGCCAGGTTTGGCATTTCTTCTGATTATTTAAAGGAAGCTGCCATTTCTCATTTTTGTTTACGGTGCTTTATGAAATTTGCTGGCAGATTTCGTCCAGCTTCCCTAAAGAATAAATAATCCTGGAATCTTTATGCCAATTATTTTAAGCTTTGAGCTTTTTTGTTTGTTTACATTTGTTTTGCTTTTGTTTTATTTATTCATCATCTTTGTTTTTGTGTGCTCTTTAGGAGCTAGTTTTGATTAGAAGAGAGGACAGGAAAGAGAGCGAAAGCGTATGTGTAGGCTCAGCTTTAAATCTTCTAAACATCATGCAACAAGCATGTTACACACTAAAGGTGCTGCTGAACCCTCACAGGGCTTCTTAGAAGTGTGTTTGTTCCTCATTGAAATACTGTTCAACAGAGTGTGTGCATGCAGCTGCTGGTGACGGATGGCAGGAATGTGCAGCAGCTGCTGTGTCATCACAATATGTGTATAGTGGCCTGCAGCGGGCACTCCAGCCTGACACAGACAGACACAAGGCACAAGTCCAGCAACAACAACAACAACAACATTTATTTATATAGCACATTTTCATACAAATAATGTAGCTCAAAGTCCTTTACATGATGAAGAAAAAGAGAAAAAAAAGACAAAGTAAGAATTAAAATAAGACAAAACTCATTAACATAGAATAAAAGTAAGGTCCGATGGCCAGGGAAAACAGAAAAAACAAAAATAAACTCCAGACAGCTGGAGAAAAAATAAAATCTGCAGGGGTTCCAGACCATGACACCACCCAACCCCCTCTAGGCATTCTACCTAACATAGATGATCAGTCCTCAGGACAGCATACAAGTCTTTTATTCATGCTACCATGTTTCCCCGAAAATAAGATTTCATTTTAGGTCCAAAAAATGCACTAGGGCTTATTTTCGGGTAGGTCTTATTTTTATTATCTCTCTCTCGCTCGCTTGTGTGTGTGTTTGTGTGTGTCTGTGTGTCTCTCTCTCGCGCGCGCGTGCGTCTGTGTGTCTCTCTCTCACGCGTCTGTGTGTCTCTCTCTCACGCGTCTGTGTGTCTCTCTCTCGCACGCGTGCCTCTCTCTCTCGCACGCGTGCCTCTCTCTCTCTCGCGTGCGTGCGCGTGTGTGCGTGTTTCTCTCTCGCGCACGTGCCTGTCAGTGTGTGTGTGTGTGTGTGTCTCTCTCTCGCTCGCTGCACAGGGAGAGACTGAACACGTGCGGAAAACATCAGCGCGCACAAACCGAAAGGGAAACTGGCTTGTTCGTATACCGAGTGTGTGGTCGTGAACAGATGCAAAAGTTTGGCAAATTTTTTGGTCGTAAACTGATTTGTACGTGTTCCGAGACGTTCGTGAACAGATGTTCCACTGTACTTGTAAAATCACCTTACCTTGTAACCAGGACAGCTTCTAGGCTAAATACGGCAGCTCCCAGGACGGATGCGAAAATGGCGGATTAGCGGTAGGTCTTATTTTCGGGGGAGGGCTTATATTAGCGGTACACCAGAAATTACTGCTAGGTCTTATTTTCGGGGAAACCCGGTAAATGCTTTCATAGCTGTTTCCACAGCACCAACACCAATACAAATAGGCACACAGGAATAAACACATTGGACTTTCTCTTCTTTTCTTTCTCTCTCTTCTCTTCCTCCTTCCTCCAGTAAGCTTTGTCATCTCCCTCCCGACTCTGGCACCTAGAGCAGTGGCAGCTGGCTGCTTTTATGCTGTACCTGGGAATACTTCCTTTGTCACATTAATGTGGTCCGGAAGCACTTTCTGGTGAGGTGGGAGCCTGATGAAGTAGGGCTCAGAAACACAAGGGGGCTGCCAGCTAATGATCTGGGGCATATAATTCCTTCCATTAAGTAGGCATCCGGCTGGGCAAGGGTGCCATCTATCTGCCACAATATGTATATATATGTATATATTTTTTTATCTTCTTGCTTGTCATGACAGCACTTTTGTTAGACTAACCTTAGGATTATTGTTAAGGATCTTGCGCCACAGGATATTTTCCTCTTTCCTTGTCTTCCTGTCGCAATCTAAACCTAGACCATTTAGCAGCCGCCTTTGTGCTTCTGTGGTGTGACATTTATGTAATTTATATCTTCCTCCCCACCTCATTCCTGCTTCTTCTTGTTTTTTGGTGAAACTTTCTAGTTGAAGAACAATGTTTTATAACTGGTATTGGTCCTTATCTCATCTCTATTCTCCTCCTGTTTACAGCTCCATTTCAAATACTGTTCTTGTCTCAGGTAGTATTTAACATCAAGGCTACGTTCACAGAGCAGTCCAGTTTTTATTCATATGCAAAATGGATGGGATCTTTTCAGATTAGTTATGAACAGCAAAAAAACTTTTTAGACTAGATTTAAGGTTGTTTTCACACCAAGTTTATTTGGACTTGTTTTTTCATACTCTGGTGAGATTTCCTTGAAAGTTCCATTCATTTAGGTAGATGTGAACACACCAATCCCACTCTGGTGTGGACCAAAAAAAAAGGTAGCAAGACCATTTGTTACAGTTTGCATGAGGTCTGAATGTGATTCAGCCCTGGACTGATTTAACTACATGAAATACTGTGCGTTATGCATAGCCTTTTGTATTTTGTGGTAGTAAGGCTGCGTGTCTGCTGTCTTTTCACATAAAACGACTCACAGAATTATTCACTCAGTCAGAGCAGCACCTGATTCAATCTCGGAGCTTCTGAGTTTTGCGATCAGACAGCAGTTGACCATACAGTATTTAAAAAAAGAGCTTGGTGTAAATTTACTTGTGATTATGTTGATCAGATCACATATAGAGGTGGCAAGAAATGAACAGCAGTGCTTTGTTAGACCGCCATTCAAGAATGCTCATCTAACACCATAAGTATGCCATGTGCGCAGGTGGGACATGCTGTCAATTCACACACTAACATTGATATGTTAGTCAATGTTAATCCAGCATCCAAAATAAGCATTAATATGTTCACGTTCACTAGACGTGATTTGAGATAAAATAAATTGAGGTGAGATAAAATAAATTGAGGTTACTTTCAAATTGTGGCTACTGAAGGGAAAATGCACACAGCATCATACAGTTAAATGAAAATTACATGATAAGTCTTTTCTAATGAAACAGAAGCACATCAGTATATGCTATTAGCAGAGCTTGTCTTCTGTTGTAGGCTCGGCTATTTTAAATGTGTCCTTCTGTAGAAAAATGTAATAGTGCATAGTTTTAAGTAGTCTTTCGTTTAATAATTATGGAAAATACAGCAGTGTGCAATAAATGTTTCTGCCCAGTGCCCACGGGATGTTTATTGATGTGGTTAGTTTGCTTGAAAGTTTACAGTGGGAAACGCAACCAAACTAACTGGAAATTAATAACAAAGTAAAGAAATGTTCCGTGATTTGGAACAAAGCAAATAAACTATGTGTAAAAATATCTTTAAACCACTTTCGTATGTAGTACTAAATCGGATCCATTTGCAACTTGAATGTGACCTGAGTTTGAACACTTGAGTCAGACTTATCTGGAATTTACACTCCTCAATTAATTTTATTTCACTGATTATGCAACCTTCATCGTATTTCTACATTGAAAATAAATATGGATTACAATGCTGGAAAGTGGGGTGACTTCTGTGAGTGAATACAGCCCAATTTGTGATTAAAGTGGTGAGTGTTATGTGTGTGTTTTTCTTGGAGAATCTTCTGGAATCTTGTGGACAGTGTGTGAGTAATCAAACGCCCCACTAGATATTATGAAATTGTCAAAACACACTTTTGAATTAAAACCTTCCACATTTTTTCCTCGCCAGTCTTAGCTCCTGACTTATGTCCAGAGGTTTTATCTTGCAGTTACAACACCAAGGTTATTATAGTTTTGCCTTTTTATATTAGTTTTTTTTCTGTATTTTTCTGACCTTCTTGAAAATTCAGTTTAGTTTTCCTTCATTGTGTATTTTTAGTTATTAATTTAGTTTTTATTTCACAAAGACATTTCTATTTTATTTATCTATCTAGTAGTTTCCGGTTTAGTTTTAGTAATTATGGTGTGGTTAAAGAACTACTGTGGAGTTTAATTTTGTGTCTCCATCAGATAGAACTGTACACTTAACGGGTTTGGATATAATATGAGTTTAATGTTAGTGGAAGCTTACTACACTACATGGTTTACTATCTGGTTTTGCTTTAGTTTGATAAAAACAAATATAATCAAAACCAGATACTGAATATGAACAATTTTATAATTTTTAAAATATTTTCTATGTCATTTTTGCTGAACAAATTGTGTGCTACCTGTTAGTGCTTTTCATCTTTTCCTGCTTTTGCCCAGAATGGGCCAATTTATGGTGAAATTTAGGTACATTTTAAGGTTTGAGGGTTTATATATATATAAATCGGGAGGGGGCGGGGGGGTGGCGCAAACAATCAATTCCAAAACTGACAGGTGCTCTACATGCTTTTAAGTATGCAGAGTACCACGCGGGATGTTTATCACGCGACAGAGCGTAAATAAGGTAAGGAGCAATGTGAAGGTAGTCTGTCAACATTTTTCAGGGGTTTTCCCAGAAATGTCTGTATTCTCTGGGGGTACGATCAGCCCCCCAGCTCACAATATATATATGCTGCGGTGGGCTGGCTCCCTGCCAGGGATTTGTTTCCTGCCTTGCACCCTGTGTTGGCTGTGATTGGCTCCTGCAGACCCCCGTGACCCTGTAGTTAGGATATAGTGGGTTGGATGATGGATGGATGGATATGGATATATATAATATACAGGTAAAATTCCATTACAACGAATATCTTTACAGTGAAATTTTCATTACAACAAAGTATTTTTATGGTCCCGACAGTTTCTAAATATGATGCAAGTCTATAGAAATCTTGTTAATACGAAGTACATTCAGCAGATACTTTCATTACAATGAAGTGCCCAAAAGAACAACTAGTTCTGTGGCCGCAGCTCTGTTGTGCACAACGATCCCCAAACAGAAACATTGTAATTTTTTTTTTCTTTCTTCAAACTTTCCTCATACTGTTTTTGTTTTTTTTTTTACCTTTTTTGTTTCCTGCGGTTTTCAGTGATACCTTTTGCTTCTTGTTCATCAACATTTGAAAAACATCCATTGGAATTTAACTCATTGTCACCCTCCTATAGAAACGGCAGACACAAAAAAACCAATAACAGTTCATTTTAGAAAAAAAAAACTTTACATTTTTGCATCTCTCGATTGCGGCAAAAAGAAAAAAGACGTTGCCAGTGAATTCGGAATTTCGCTATTGATGCTGTCAACTTTCTTGAATGACCGAGCAAAAAAAGAAGAAAATTCTCAGGTTGCAAACATACGTGAACTGCTGCATTTGAAGACGTCGAAAAAGCAGTTTTTATGTGGTTCAGTGATGCTTGTTCAAGAAACATTCATATTAATGTGGCACTCATTAAAGAAAATGTGAGGTTTGTAAACTCTCTTGGGAC
Source organism: Polypterus bichir lapradei (assembly GCA_026402145.1). Classification (NCBI taxonomy): domain Eukaryota; kingdom Metazoa; phylum Chordata; class Cladistia; order Polypteriformes; family Polypteridae; genus Polypterus; species Polypterus bichir. The sequence goes on from JANRMT010062815.1 coordinate 26,834,811, forward strand.
CTCCCCCAACTGGACAAAATGCCGAAGAGCGTCCTAAAGTCCGACCTCCGCATCTATGGAAGACTGCTTATCTGTTGCCGGGGCGTCTCTCCACCAAAGCAAACAGAAAAGATATCAGTGGGTGATTCAAGGTACATTGTAAATGTAGATAAAGGTTTACTTGGTCACTGATCTGGCCACGACCCTGCCTGACTGCTGTGTCTGTGTATAGCAGAGTGGCAGATCACGCTACAATAAATAAGTGTGCCGTTCCTGTTTCAAGCTGAATAAAGCTAAAGTTTTGCTAAAGTACTGAGATTAAGCTTCGTGTTTTGGGGTGCAAGACAGGGACTTACAGCCTGACCCCGATCTTTTATGATTTGCTTCTGTGTTGCTTCACTGCAGCGCTATGAGCCTGATGTTGCCCTGCCCCAGCAACAGACAAACAATCTTCCACAGACGCTGCAATCGCGCTTTGGGACGTACTTCAGCGTGTCATTCCCGTTGGGTGGGGAGTGGGGGGGGTCTCAAAAGAGTTCAGAAACCTCACAATATGACGAAGAAAAAAAGGATGATTCGGCTCCTGATTGATAACTGTGCTGCACACAACATGCTTCTACATTTAGATAATGTTCACGCTGAATTCTTCCCAACCCGATTGCACAGCAGTGCTTCAGCCATTGGATTTGGGCATCATTCGCACCCTGAAAGCAAGGAAATGCTGTGAAAAATTCTCATCAGTATAACTTGTAGGCAGGAGGAGATTAAAATTAACACGAAAGAAGCTATTGAAATGATTGCAAATGCCTGGACGCAAATTAAAGAAGGCACTATAGTAACAAATACAGAATCTCATTACAACAAAATTTTCGTTACAACTAAATATTTTTATATAATAATAATTTATATATTTATATAGCGCTTTTCTCAGTACTCAAAGCGCTATCCATACAGGGAGGAACCAGGAAGCAAACCCACAAGTCTTCTTACTGCATATATACTGTATATATACTGTATATATATATATATATATATATATATATATATATATATATATGTATGCGCAAAGGATTGTGTACATTTTTCATGCGATTACTTGTGAACCACTGGAATCTTCATCTTGGTCTTATTTAAAAACATATGACGTAATACGTGCTGGTGAGACAAAAAATGTGACTAGTGGCAACGTCCACAGAGTTATTGGGTTTGTGACTTTCTTACGACAGACTAGGCAAACTGAAAGTGATATGGCAAAAGAAGTGCAGTGACATCTGCTGAGCATGAAGCAAATTGCAGAAACTGTTGGCATGATAGGAAGAAGAATAATGACACCTCCAACATCTGTTGCATGTCAAGCACATGTGGTGTGGCATCCTGCTGATACTTGCAAACTACAGGGGATAGAACTTTGATCTTGGCAGGACCAGATGTCCACATGTTTCCTAGTTATAAAATAAAACGGGATAATAAATTAGTGAGCCTAAAGTTGAACTGGGGTAATTTCAAGTTCTCAAAAGTAAACCTGATTAAACGAAAAGATACTGACAGTGAGATTAAGACATATTTTTTCAGGTATTTGTTTGGTATAAGTTGCTGCTTATAGGTAGGAAACTGCAGCTTCTCATGGTTTTGGTACCTGTAGAATATTTAAAATTACTATTAAAATTGAAAACCTTGTTTAATGTTTATGGTAAAGTATACCCTATCCCTACCCTTAACCTTCTCAAAGATAAGTGCTGTTTGTTATGTACCTTTGATGATGAAATTATTTGTATTTTTTTCAGCAGAGATTTGGGGGTCTACTGCAGTTCCTGCAGTTAACTCTTTTGTGTTAAATGCATTAAAGAAATATAAATAATTAGTTACAGTAAATAGGGAGCTGAGAAGTATCAAGGGAATTGAATCTGGAATTAGGCTTGAAGGGCCAGAAATGAATTTTCAGCCTCTCAAATATCTTATTCACTTCTGATTCAATTGTTTTTAAGCCAAGTGAATTTTTTTGTCAGTTATCATTATTTTTACTATTTGGCTGTAGTACTAGGGTTTGTACAATGTTAACCATCATGGATGTAATGAGAAGTCAAGCAAAATGACACATTTTATTGTCTAACTAAATAGATTGCAGTACAAGCTTTTGAGGCAACTCCGGCCCCTTCTTCAGGCAAGAAAGCTTGCATATTGTAATCCTTTTAGTTAGGCAATCTATGGTGTCATTTTGCTCGACTTCTCGTTTACTATTTGGCTAAATTCCCATGTTATATTGTTTTTCTATATTGTCTCTCTAAACACATCTTTTTATTTACATTCATTAATTTTATGTTTTTTATAATTGTAATAGAGCAAATCTCAGTAAGAATTGGAATTTTTTTGTGTTCATAGCACAAGTAAAGCTTGAACTTTTCTTTTATTGCAGCCCCCACTTGTTCAGGCGATTTTTAATGGCGATCCAGAAGAAATTCGAATGTTGATCTTCAAGACTGAAGATGTCAATGCGCCGGTAATTTTTTTATGTTCTTTTTTTACTTTATTTCTCCTTTTTGTGAATAAAGCAGGTAGCTGCAGACCCATATTATGCAGCGCTACAATGTGACTTTTTAAGATATCAAGAAGGAAAGTTGAAATTTCAATTTAAAAAAAGTGTTTATGCTTACCACTGTCCTCCATTAGACAGTGAGCTATGTGGATCAATCATTCATTGTAGTGTTACACCACGTCATGTGTTTTGGCTGTCACAATGTCTTTCTGAACCCTGAATACTAATTCCTGTGTGTCCGAGTTCAAGTCTGTTTTTATTTTTGTTAAAGTTCAGTTGAATCAGTATTATTTGTGAAATATTTGGAAATGTACTTTTTGTTTAAAAAAAATGATAAAAGGAAAACAGGTAGCATGATAGTTCAGTGGTAAGGGCTCCTACCTGTCTTAGGTTAAAATCCACACCTAGATGTTGTCTGAAGGGAGACTGCGTGTTCCCCTGTAGCTGTGTTTTTTTTTTTTTTTAAATCCTGCATCCTCAAAGACTTGCAGGTTAGACTAAATGTTGATTTCAAAATGGTCCCCATGTCATTTTCAATGTGGCGTTGTGTGAGTTCCCCCCTGTTTGGGACTGACACCCTCTCTAGGATAGGCTGTGGCCCTCCTATGATTGAGAACTGAATTATAACGTCTCATGTCATCACATCTTATTTTCTGAAACCACTGTTCTTGTTGAGGGTCATGGTGGCAGCAGGCCAAGCAGGTCAGCCCAGAATTCCCTTTCCCCAGCAACAGATTCCAGCTGTTCCTGCGGAATTTCCTAATTGTTTCCAGTCCAGCTGTGAGATGTAATCCCTCCAGTGTGTCCTAGGCTTGCCGCAGGGTCTCATACCTGGAGCAACTGTAGTGGGTGCCATCCATGGGTAGCAGCAACCTTTTGACGTGGCCAAACCACCTCAACTGGCTTCTCTTGATCTGGAGGACCAGCAACTCTACTCTAAGGCTTGAATTGCTGAGCTTCTCATCCTGCCACCTCATCATTCGTGCGAAGAAACCTCATTTCTACTGTTTGTACATGTGATCCCATTCTTTTTGGTCTTTACCCACAGCTCATAACCATATTGATTGGACATTAAACTGAGAGTTTTGCCTTTAGACTCGGCTTCTGCTGCACCACCAAGGACCAGTACAGCACTGGCAGAACAGCTGCTGCTGCTCCAATCCACTTGTCAATCTCACAAACTCTTTTTCCATCACTCGTAAACAATATCCCAAGATTCTTGACTCTTCCACTAAGGGCAGTTGTCCCCCCCCCCCTCACCTGGAGAGAGTAATTCACTCTTTTCCGAGAGAGAACCATGACCAGATACTTGGAGGTGACGATCTTCATCCCATCCACTTCACACTCAGCAGAAAATTGCGCAAGTTCATACAGAAGGTCAAAATCAGACAAGACAAAGAGGACAACATCATGTGACTTTTTAAGATATCGAGAAGGAAAGTTAAATTTTCAATCTCAAAAAAGTGTTTATGCTTACCATTGTCCTCCTTTAGACAGTGAGCTATGTGGATCAATCATTTATTGTAGTGTTATACCACGTCATGTGTTTTGGCTGTCACAATGTCTTTTTGAATAAAGCAACAATGCTCCTCCTAGTCTCCCTAAGCAGTGGCTCTGCCCATAGTCCTTCTTTTTGACCTTTGGCCCCTCTCATCTGTCTTTGTTACCATACAACCCTTTCACAACTGTCAAATAGTGAGGACAACCTATATAGGGTGGTCCAGATCTAATTACGCAATTTTCATTACGCTATAACTTATTAAGTTTATTACATAGAAAATCACCCGAAAAATCCCAGACCATCGAGATGTGTGCGAACTGATGACATGAAGAATCGTCTTTGCACCAAACTGGAATCGTCCCCACATAAATCAAAGTCATCCAGACGATCTGGATCTGCATAATTAGATCTGGACCATCCTGTACATTATTACAGGTTTTAAAATATGATAGATTTGCAGTACAGCGGATATCCATTCATCCATCTACCCATTTTCCAAACCTGCTTAACCACAGCAGGGTCATAGGGAAGCTATAAGTGCTCTCAGGAAGAATCAAGTACAAGGCTGGATCAGCCTTCTGGCATTGAGCCAGTCCATCACAGGGTGAACACACACACACACACACACACACACACAGACACACAGCCCCCAGAGCCAATTTACCATTGCCAGTCCACCTAACCCGCATACCTTTAGACTGTGCAAGGAAACTTGAGCATCTAGAAAAAAAAAACACACACAGAGTACCAGATAGCCATAACCCAAAAATTCTGCCAAAGTAATCAAGACTTGGGAAAAATGAATTTCACATAGTCAGCTTGTGCTATGGTCTAAAATTATGTTTTATTTATACAGCATTTTGAATCACTTTCAGTGCCCTCAGTTGATACTTAAATATTGAGCTAGTAAATTTAAACAGAAATATACCATATTTGTGGAATTTAGCTGCTGATATATACTTCTAGTTCTTGTAATAAAGTTTAAAGAGAAAAGCCTCCACCCGTGTACACACAGGTGAGCACATCAAATTCCAAACTTTTCTTGTCAACTACACTGCAATTAACTTCATCAAGCCACTTCTGTTTTTTTTATTTGGGAATGAAGCAAATTACTTTTGACGAGAATTAATACGTAGCCTCCGTCACTAACAGTGAGGCATAGTATTGCAAGCGAAGGACATTGTTAACATTTTCAGTCAATTTTCTGCTTTCTTGAACACGTGTCACCAAATGTAACTGGCAGCACATATAGTAAGCTCAGTCACAGGTAAGCAGTTCGATTGGCAGCTGAGCAGTAGAAACCACTGCTTGTAATTCCCAGCATCCTAAGTACGTATTCCAAAAGTGACATGTTAGGGAGTACAGCTGCTGGGGGAGGGGTGGTGACACTCTTAGCGATCCTTTAGAAGAGACATCAATTTGTTACTCAGTGGTGGTGTTTTATGCCATCAATAAGGGTCTTTCACCTCTGTGAGGTACTATGTCATTATCAAAAACTGTAGGATATATAAGCATAAGGTCAACGTATACTGTACATACTTCTTGTTCGTTTAAGTTTAAATTATTTGTGTTTGTATGTAAAGTACAGTAATATTGATTTACTGTCATTTTATGAACTAGGGTGCTTCGCTAATGGCTCTCTTTATTCCTACTCTCATCTTGATTGCTCGGTTCTTACTGTAGCTGCTTTACTCCATTTCTCAATAAACAAAAAGACCAATATGTAAATTTATTTGTTAGTGTACATTCTTCAAAATGTATTTTCCCCATTTAATGCATTTTAGGTGTAATCAGCTAATCGTCTAGTTTAATTGTCTCAGGGCCAGCTTGAATTGAAATGTTAAAAGCAATTAATAACAGACAATATTAAAGACATTTGAAATTCTTTTACCTAATTTGCTATGTGTGCTCACCAATTTTTGTCGTACACTAATAGTGGTACTCAAAGTTGACCTCTTAGCCTTCAGTGCTTTTACAGTAAGTGGAACAGGGCCAGTTCAGTCAGTGGTTTATACTCACTTCATGTAGGTGTCGGTATTCGTCACTCTAAAATCACTCACTACTAATAATCTCAAGTTAAAAGCAATTACATTTGCTGTATTAATATGTTATGAGAGCATTGCAGGTTTTATACGCTAACAATCTATTAATCAGTTCTTATTCTTTATGCTTTTAGGCACACAGCATTACAGTTAAATATGGTTTTGTTTAATTTCCCTTTCTAAATGACTGATGTTAAAACATACTGTGTATATATATTATATATATATATATATATATATATATATATATGAGTGGGTATAGAAAACAATCACCCTTTCGAAATATTAACATTTATTTTTGCTTTACAGCCTTAAATGAAAACACACAAAAAAATTTTCTTCCCAGCTTTACTTACTCAGTGCAACCTATAACATCCAAGTGAAAGATATCACAGCTACAGTTCAGAAAAATGATAAAAAAATCTAAAACAAGACATACAAAGATTAATAAAGGAACACCCACCAATGTCAATATTTTCTTGAACCACCTTTTGCTTTATTGACAGCCTTGAGTCGGTTGGGATACTTCTCTATCAGCTTTGCACATCTAGTTTGAGCAATATTTGCCCACTCTTCTTTACAGAACTGTTCAAGTTCAGTCAAATTGGATGGTGAGCGTTGGTGGACTGCTATCTTCAGATCTTTCCATAGATTTTCAGTGGGATTTAGGTCTGTGCTCTGACTGGGCCACACTAAGACATTCACTTTTTTCTCCTTCGGCCACTGTGTGGTCAATTTTGATGTGTTCTTCAGGTCGTTGTCGTGTTGAAAGGTGAACATTCTGCCCATCTTCAACTTTCTGTCAGAGGGTAGCAGGTTTTCCTGAAGAATTTGACAGTATTTTGCCCCATCCATTTTTCTTTCTACCCTAACGAGAGCCCCAGGCCCTGCGGCAGAGAAACACCCTCACAACAGGATGCTGCCACCTCCATGCTTTACTGTAGGTATGGTGTGTTGTGGATGGTGAGCTGCATTGGATTTCCGGCAGGTGTACCGTTTGGTATTGAGGCCAAATAGTTCAATTTTGGTCTCATCTGACCATAATACCATTTTCCACTTGGCATCAGAATTTTCAAGGTGCTTTCTGGCAAAGCTCAAACAAGCCTTAATGTGGGTTTTTCCTTGCGACCCTCCCGAACAAGCCACAATTGTGGAGCGCTTGTGAAATTATTGTCACATGCACACAATGACCACTCTTTGCCATAAAATCCTGTAACTCATTCCAAGTGGCCATTGGCCTCTTGGTATCCTCTCTTACCAGTTTTCTCCTTGATCTTCCATCCAGTTTGGAGGGACGGCCGGATCCAGGGAGGGACGTAGTAGTACCAAACACTTGCCACTTCTTTATTATGGACTTTACTGTGCTCCTTGGGATTGATAAAGCCTTTGAGACTTTTTTGTGTCCATCTCCTGCCTTATGTCTGTCCATAACTCTGTCCCTGAGATCTTTTGAAAGTAGCTTGCCACCCATAGTCAGTTGTATGCTGTCATTTGCACTACCAAGCAAGGGAATGAATGCTTCAGGAACAGCTTCACTAATCACACTGATTATAATTGATCACAGGTGGAAGCCAGTAACCATTGTCTGCAATGGAATTGGTGGGCACTTACACCTGATTGAGTTTACAGATATTGTTTAGGAGGGGGGTGATCCTTTATTAATCTCAGTATTTCTTATTTTTTATTTTTTTAAATTCTTTTGAACTGTAACTCTGATATCTTTCACTTGGATGTTATAGATTGCATTGAGTAAGTAAAGCTGAAAAAAATATTAGTTTGTATGTTTTCATTTAAGGCTGTAAAGCAAAAAAAATGGGAATATTTCGAAGGGGTGATTTTTTTTCTATACCCACTGTATCTGAGTATTGTTACTGACCATGTGTACTCTTCATGGGCACAATTTTCCCATCTTCTAAGAGCTACTTCCAGCATGATATTACACTATGTCACAAAGCAAAAGTTCTTCCAAATTGCTTTCATGAATATCACAATGAGTTCAGTGCTCTTCGGCACAGTCATGGGATACGAATCAAAGAACACCTATGGGATGTGGTAGAATGGAAGAGTTGCAGCATGAATGTGCAGCCAACCAATCTGCAGAAACTGTGTGATGCAATCATGTCGACATGGACCAGAATCTGAAAGGAATGACTCCATCATCTTGTGGAATCCATGCCTTGAAGAACTATGACCATTTTGAAGGCAAAAGGAAGCCTTAGCCAGTATTAGTATTGTGGTTCTAAGAATTTGCCCAGTCATATAAATCTAAGTTTAATTAAATATAAACAATGTTACATGCTAAGTATACTATGTGTTACTGTTACTGTTCTGAGGAGAAACACAAGAAAGAATTTAATTGCACTGTACCTTATGCACTATGTATACATGACGATTAACTTAAAGATGAATTTGAAAATAGCACAGGGAATCAATTCACACACACACACACACAAACTTCAGCCAGTTTAGAGTCATCACTTAACCCATCCTGGATGTCTTTCAGGATGTGGCAGCAATGCTACCTGCTGCATTGTCCAGAAAAATCAGTTTCCAAAATATAAACAAAATGAGTAAAATAAAATTAATTTCTCAAAAACCATTCAGGGTAATGTAATAATAAACAGAACAGATAATGTTATAGTGTTAAGGAAGGGTTGCGTCATAATGTAGTACTGTATGTCTGCATCATATGAGGGAACCAGAGTATCCAAGAAAACCCAGACATACCAGGCAGGAGGGGATGTGCAAACTCCACACAGACAGTGACCAAGCTAGGATTTGAACCCAAGTGTCTAGACTCTGGTGCCAACCAATGTGTCATCATGCCACCCCACTGTATACTGAATAATGCAACTGTTAAAGCAAACTGTCCTACACTGTTTGGGATTGTTCATCTTTTGGAGTGCATTCTGTTAAAGGGGGCTTTGGCAATGATGTCTTATGACATGTCTAGTGACTCACTGTCACCTTTGGGCTAGAGAATTAAGCAGAAACTTCTCTTTTTTGAATGGTTTTTATTTATAGTAGGTGTACTTGTTTTTTGAATTCACTTATTTTTTGTTTACTTTTTAAGGATGCGGAGAAGCGGACTCCTCTGCACGCCGCTGCGTTTTTGGGAGATGCTGAAATTATCGAACTGCTTATTTTATCAGGTATTCTCAGTGATTTTTGTTTGTGTTTTTTAAATATTTAAAATATGCTAACAACAGTAATGTATAATAGAAAGGAAGTAAATGTCCTATCAGATACAGAATCTTTATATGAGAGGGCAAATGCCGCCCATCCCATGGCCTGTGGACTAGCCTGTGTATGGCAATGACACTGGGATCTCGTAACATTCCACCTTCTCTAAATCAGTGCAGTCCTGAAAGAGCAGTTAGAGAGATGGGTCTGTCCCATCAACAATCAACAATCAAGTTGATATAATAAGGTGGGATTTTGTTCCTAGTATCTGGCATATTCTTCTTCTTTCATTGTGCACCTAATCAATATGTGCTTGTTTGCAGTCTCTGCCATTCTGTATTTCTGTGAACTGACAATAATGGGTATTTGCCAAGTTAGAACAAGTGAAAATGTGTTACCTCATAAAGCTGTACAGACATTGAATGAGACAGAAATACATCCCTTTAAAACCCCTTGAGCAGAGTGCAGAGAATATTTCAGTAGATTGTGTTTTGGTTTTATTTCTTTGACAAAGAGACACAGAGGCACAGTCTCCAGCCCTCTGAATGCCCCTTGAAGTTCAATGGTACACAGAATCAGGAATTCCAAGAGAAGTTGGACTGCCATACAGCCCATTTGGGCAAAGTCCTGCTTTAGATTGTTTCGGGCACATTAATACATAGCGGGAAAGACTGGCAGAGGCTGCCCCCAGTATCTCTTTGTAAAACGTTGCCTCCACAAGGCAACAGTCACAGTAGAATAAGTTTAAAAATGTAAGTGCATGTCATCTTAAAGAAAAGGTGTGCAATGGGGTTGAAGAATTAGAAACTACCTGACTGACTTGAGTAAGATGAGCTGTGAATGTCTGTCTGAATGGAAGGTAAAGGTTTAGAGTGTGACAATGCTGTTATTAGATGTTTTCTATAGGGGCTAGTTTCTGTGTCATGTAGGAAATTGACAGACAAGACACAATGTGACAATTTAATTTAATGTCTTCTGAGCAATTCATCTTGAGTTTTGCTGTTCACGATAAAAACAGACTTGTATTTTTTAGAGGAAATTCAATGTCTTGCAGTAGCTTCCATCTTTTTTTTATTGTACAGGAGCACGAGTTAATGCCAAGGATAACATGTGGCTCACCCCTCTGCACCGGGCTGTGGCATCACGCAGTGAGGTAAGGCCCTTTGTGTCTTAGGGGCTATATTGGAAGTTGCTTCTCCTTTCCCAAGCTGTTACTATGTACAGTACATGAATTTTCTGATCCATACATTTTATAACCCACCCAGTTCATAGCTGTGGGGAACTAGTGTCTGCTGCGGCAGCATTAGACACAAGGTGGTGACCAGGGTTGCCAGGTTCTGCAAATATTTTCAGCCTATAGGCAGCTTAAATCTTGGCAAGAAGAGAAAGAAACCGGGCCAATATGTCATGACATCTCACATTTATAAAAAAAAATCTTGGGGAGGGAGACAGGGAGACGAGATGTGATCTTCTCGGAAGACAATTTGAAGTCCCGTGAGAGACACTTTAACTTGCTCCCAGCTATTAAAACAACAACAACAAGCGACAAGCAAAACACGCAGCTCGCCAGCAATATAAAGCCAGCAGATGATCCGACCGCTTCTCCTTGGGTGCGTTCAGCCACTCTAACCCCCCTCTTCACAACGCGAGCGGCAGAGACATGAAGTGGCAAAAAGGACAGTGGCTGTACAGGCTTTGAAATGATCGGGCAGCGAGACAAGCAGAACAGGCAGCGCCCCAGCAGCAGAAAGACAGAAGATGATCCGAGGCATTTCCTTAGCATGTGTTCAGCCGCCCCAAACCCCCCCCCTTCACAACGCGAGCAGCATTATACGAACTGCAACAAAGAGATGTAACCACACGCGGGGCCGGAAATAAAAGACAAGTATTATTTTTTCAAAAGTTTTAAAGTAAAAGTGAAAATAATGCATATGTAACAATTCCCATGAAATAATCTTTTTAAATTGTATATCCGGTAAACCAAACCCGGGGGTGGGTGAGCGAAGTGCCCTAGTATAACAAAAAAAAAAAAATTACAAAAGGATGGAGCAGTTTGCAAGTGTTTCATCGAAAAACTGGCAGGAGCCCTCCTTGATGTAGAACAGGGAAGGGGGCTTTAAAAATTGCCCAAAATACTGCATTATTTTTGAAATGAAGCCTAAATAACTGCAACCCACAAAACCTGTGGAAATCGATCTCAGTTGGGTGGGAAAATTGTGGACCTGGCAACACTGGTGGGGACCGGCAGGGCACCAGTCCATTCCAGGGTACACTTACACACACGAGGTGTGTAGGAATTTATCACATTATATGGGTGAGAGATAAATGCCACCAATGGGTGCTTTTATGTGATTCATTCAGAACCTCAAGGAGAAACTCTTGGTTTTATTAAAACTTTCCTGAGTGATGTCAGTTAGAATTAAGAGATTCCAAATGAGCTATATAGTTGATACCTTTTTTCGGCAGGTGTCCTATGAACCACACATCCTAGAGGGGTCAGTACTCATTGAAATTGGCCTAAACAAATCATCAGTGTTTTGTTTCTCTTCTGTTTATCTGAGTACTTTGTTTCATCCTCGCTACTTATTTTTGTTACATAAACCTCAGTTTTTGGTAACTTGGCTTACGTGGAATTTGGAAATGGCACAAGAGTGCCCCTTTCCTTCAAATTGTGTCAACCCCTTCTGTTACAAACACTCTTGGTTTCCTCCTGAGCCATCTATACCTCAATTTCATATGTACCTAACACAAATGTTTAGCCTGCGCCATTGTTCTAATCAAATAGTGTCACTCACTGACTGTTGAAATTTTAATATTAAACTCCACTAGAACTGTTTCTTAAGGCTTTGTAGTTGACTGTCATGATGTAGTCCTTTTGAGTTCAATGTACGGTAATATTCTTGGTAGCATACCTCATATATACAAGAACCTAATAATTCATCAAATGTGTAATATGTTTTACTTTCTTTCTCTGACAGGATTCAGTACGCATTCTCATCCGGCACTCGGCAGATGTCAATGCCAGAGACAAGAACTGGCAAACTCCTTTACATGTGGCAGCAGCCAATAAGTCGCTCCGCTGTGCTGAGATCATAATTCCTCTCCTGAGCAGTGTCAACGTGTCGGACCGAGGTGGCCGGACAGCTTTACATCATGCTGCACTAAATGGCCACATGGAGGTAAGTGCAACAACGTGGGGCAAAAGTTATTAGAGGAAAGACAAATCAATGGAAAATAAATAGGGCCTTTAGAATGAAGCTTATGAAAGTTGTAACAAACAGGAAATGTGTGGAATAGGAATATAAACAACAAGCTGGTAAGTGTGCAGATGATACCAAGTTAGGTGGATTGGAAGATAATTTTAAATCCATCGAGTCATTACAGAGGGACTTGGACAGCAAACAGGATTGGTCAAATTTTTGGCCGATCAAATTTATTGTAAGTAAATGTAAATTACATACAGGAAGTAAAATGTTAGGGTTGAATACACAATGGATGATACACACTGAATGGAGTTTTGTGTTATCTGCATGACCAGAGTCTTACGTTTTGGGTTTCTACTTTACTACTTTATATCCACTCTGTTAACATTTTGTGCCATGTATTTCAGTACAATTGGCCACCTGAATCTAGAAAGTGTAAGTGAGATTGTACTGCACGTGTCATGAAAATCATACTTAATGTGTGCATCTCTATGATGTCTGCCTTTTCACATGTACTTTGTAAATGACCAACAACATTTTAATTCTATTTTAATTAAAAATATGAACACAAACATCTCTACCCAGGTGAAGAGCCTGGGCATCATTCTTGACAGCACTCTCTTTTTCTTCCCATATAAGTAATGTTTCTCGGACTGTCTTCTTCCATCTCCGAAACATTTCTAGACTTCGTCCTGTTCTTACGCAACACAGTACTGAAGTATTGGTTAATGCCCGAGTCACCTCACGTATTGATTACTGTAATGCTATTCTATCTGGCATCCCACAAAAACTTATCCATTGCTTACAACTTCTTCAAAATTCTGCTGCCAGGATAATAACCTGCTGTTCTAAATCCACTGAACATATCACACCTACTCTCTCTCAACTTCACTGGCTCCCTGTTAACTGCAGAGTATAATACAAAATACCGCTCTTAACATTTAAAGCTTTCCACAACCTCACTGATCTCCTACAGACTTACACTTCTCTCGCTCACTCAGATCCTCATCTGCAGCTCGACTTTCTGTTCCACACATCAAACTCTAATCTATGGGAGCTCAAGCGTCTCTCCTAGTGCTCCTCAACTCTGGAATTCTCTTGCCTCTCATATTCGTCAGCTCGATTCAATAACACATTTTAAAACTGCCCTCAAAACTTATCTTTTCAAACTGGCATACCAGTTGTGAATTTTCCACTATTGCTGCCAGTTATCTTTGTTTGTTTGCTAATTATTGCTTTTTGATTTATCATTCTCTTTGTTTTTATTTTACAAATGTTGTTTAATTTCATTGTAAGGTGACCTTGAGTGCTAAGAAAGGTGCCTATTAAATAAAATGTAGTATTTTTATTATTATTAACATTAGAATATTAGAAAAATAGTGACAAGAACCAGCCATTCAGCCCACCCAGCTTGTCCATCCTATTCACCTAGATTGCCCAAAATAAAATCAAGTCAAATTCTGAAGGTCCTAAAGTCCTGCTCTCCATCACACTACTTGGTAATTTATTCCATGTGTCTATGGCTCTGTGTGAAGAAAAACTTTGTAAAATTTGTGCGAAATTTGCCCTTAACAAGTTTCCAGTCATGCTCCTGTGTCCTTGTTGCAAAATGTATTTTAAAGTATCAGCTAGGATCCACTGTACTAATTTTCTTCATAATTTTAAACATTTCTGTCATGTCACCTCCTAATCTCATTTTGCATAAATTGAAAAAAGTTAAAATCCTTCAGCCTCTCCTCATAGCTCATAAATCTTAGTCCCAGAATCAGACTACTTGTTCATCTGTGGACTTTCTCTAGCACTGCTGTGTCTTTTTTGTAATGGAGACCAAAACTGAACACAGTACTCCAGGTGAGACCTCAGTAGTGTGGTATATAACTTAAGCATAACCTTCTTTGACTTGTACTCCATGCATTGTGATACATAACTCAACATACTGTTAGCCTTCTCGATCACTTGTTCCTACTCATAAGGTAAACTTTAAGATTCAGACCCCCCACTGTGTATTCAGATCTAACATTTCCACTTTGTCTGTGTAACACTTTAGCTGATTCTGCATTATCTGCTCTTCCACATAGTTTAGTATCATCTATAAACTTTTTGATCACATTCTTGTCCACATCGCTTATGTATACTAAAAAGAGCAGCAGCCCCAGTGTTGACCCCCTAAGGGACACTGCCTTTAACATCATCTAATTCTGAAAACTTTCCCCTCACCATAACCCTTTGCTTCCTGTGTCTGAGCCAATTTTGTACCCACCTACACACTGTATCTTGAGTTTCCACTTCTTTTAGTTTGAACACAAATTGTTCATACTTGACCTTATCAAACACCTTCTGAAAATCAACAAAACTAATGTCATATGCACCTGTCTTATTGTATGCTTTTGCTGCTTCCTCATAAAATTCCAGCGTATTGGTGAAACACGACCTCTCCGTCTGAAGCCATGCTGACTATTTGCTAACCCCCAAGTTCTAAGCATGTGGTGCTCAATCTTTTCCTTAATAATTCCTTCCATTAATTTATCCATGATGCACGTTAAGCTTAGTCCGGTCACCCATTTTATACCACGGGATACTATTCTGTAGCCTTCAGTCTTTAGAAATTTCCCCAGTGTGCAGAGATTTTCAAAAAATATGTGCCAAGGGTTTATATACGTACCCGATAACTTCCTTAAGTCCAGGGTGTAGGCTTTATTTATGTTTACTTGAAATTACACCTACAGAGTGCTTTTCTTATATAAAAAAATCTTCTTTTAATTCACCATGACTTAAAATGAAAAGCTAATTTAGCTTTAGTTTTGAAACACTCATTTCACAACTTTGAAATATAGTGGATTGTGCATTTTGAATGTCGGTGTCAGTGTAAATGGTAAAGAGCCATTGCATGTGCGGAGCATTTTGGTAATTTCAAAATATTTAGAAAAAGGTATCAACAAATTGCACTCACTGTGCATTTAGTATATAAAGGTAATGGCTCCTCTTGGAAAAGATAATATCATACGGGTAAGGTAAAAACAATTACTTAATTAGATTTTGGCAGGCCTATGATGGACTGGCGCCCTGACTGGGGATTGTTCCTGGCTTGTGCCCTATGCTTGCTGGGGTAGGCTCCAGCCCCCTGTGACCTGATTCAGGATTAAGCAGGCTTAAAAAATGATATGGCGTGGTATTTCAGGAGGCACCAGACAACTAGAACCAGATCGTGAGATATAATACATGATGAGTCCCCAATTTGTGGCTGAGTTTCACGGAGCAGTCATTGATTTTAAGGGAAACCGATTAATCGGGGGAGATAGCTGTGTATTGTAGTAACATTCTCAGCCCCTTGTTATTTATATTAAATGATAGTGAATTTTCATTATGACATAACGTTTTGACCTCAGTCTTCTTCACATCTTCTTCCTTCTTGCTTGCAGCGCTTATTATATTTGTCAGTATTTGAAGTCTTTCAAAACCTGCCACCATGGTTTTGTGCTTTAAATATTTTAAACGCATTTAGTACTGATTTTCAACAGTCATTTCCTGTCTGTTATCTTGCACTGCCTAAAATTATCTTTAAATTTTGAATAATGTAACTGAAGACAGCTTTCTGTTTTGGCCATCTAAAACCACAACTGATCATTACTTGTGCTTGTTCTCTGTATATATTAGAAACTGTATATTAGAAATAGTGAAAAGATGATGACAAACATTCAGTACATAAATTGCACAAACTGTACATCTTGTAGTCATGTCATATTCTTACCCAGGGTTACAGGTGGCGCTCATATAGGGCACAAGGCAGGATGTCAGTCCATTGCAGGGCGAACACACACAAACACACACACACACACACACACACACACACACACACACACACACACACACACACAGTTTAGCATTGTCAGTTCACCTAACCTGCATATCTTTGGACATGGAGACCATGCAAATTCCAAGCAGGGAAGACCTGGGACGTAAACCCTGGTCTCCATACTGCAGGACAGCAGTGCTTCCACTGAGCCACCCTGTAGTCTTCTCT
>JANRMT010062815.1:26851672-26873679 GCA_026402145.1 Polypterus bichir lapradei
ATATAAAAAATCCAACGTCTGTCTGTCTGTCCGTCTGCTTTTCAAGAGAGAACTACTTAACGGATTTAGATCGGGTTTTTTTTTATAATTTGCTTGAACATTCCGGTTGATTTTGTGACCCCTCTCATTGCACTAAGTATCATAGTTCGCTTGTGGTTACGATTTATTTGAGCAAATCCAAGAGAGACATAGCAGGCCGAGTGAAGGGGGGGGATGGCGGGCCCTCCTCACACATGCTCCAGCCTCAGGGTGTGTACTTTACCTCCACTTAGCTAGCGAATGAGAGAACTACTTAATGGATTTAGGTTGGGTTTTTTTTCTAGAATTTGCTTGAACATTATGGTTGATTTTGCGACTTCTCTCATAGCACTACGAATCATAGTTCGCTTGCAGAAGTGGTATATTCGTGCTAATCCAAAACAGAGGCTGCGGGCAGTGGGGAGGGGACAGGGGATGCGTGTCGTCAGGAATGGGGAGTCGGTCTACCTCTGCGTTTTAGAGCATAACTTGCCTCCACTTAGCTAGCGACACCTTTTTGTTCATTGATTTTTTTAAAGTTTGTCCTGGTTCACTACTATGCGGGTGGAGCCGAAGGGAATGGCTAGTATAGCATTAAATAGAAACACAACATAAAAGACAGCAGAGAATAATGAGAACATTTTGATTAATTCAGAAATTCTAGAGTGGTCTGAATGTCATGAGGTCCCTGCAGTTGGACTATCCAGAAGCTTGAATCAATCTCTTTTTTCCTACACTGATACTGAGCAGTGCATGACTTTTTGCCTTTGAAGCAGCCAGTGATGATTGGGATGTACGTTGTGCCAATTCTAAGCAGCTTCCCGACCCCACTAAGAATGAATGAGGTTACCTGCAGGATCAGGTTTTTGCAAAGGGTCCTGGGGAGGTTTTCATTGTTGGATTTCAAAGCACTGCTCCTATTTTCTTTTGTCTATCTATTGTGACAGCTGCCTAACAAAAAATGGAGTCCCTGTGAGAAAATGAGATCCACCAGCAGACTGTGTTCTCTTCAAAGAGGGCTGTGGATCTGTGTCCTGCCTGGATCACATTCTTGCAAGTCTGTGTTTTCTCTTGTCATAGTCAAGTGCAAAAGCCTTACCAAAATGCACAAAGAAGTTTCAGGGTGGTTGTCAAACTCTTTTTTTTTCTCTAGACCCATTCTCACCTATTTTTTCTAATTTTCAAAAATTTCAGGGATCCAAATTACATTTTACTGTAGTGGCCTGTCACAGTTGAGAAACATACTTAGTCTTACCTTCAATGACAATTAAATCACTAAACCTACAAGCAGAAATTCATAAAAAACTTAAATTTCCAGTATGTAAATATGCACCCCTTAGCATTGTGGCTATTGTACACTATATCAACTGTGTAAATAGTTTATTCATTTTTCAATAAAAACCATCAATATTATGAGATTCACTATTTTAAAAGAAGACCAGCCATGCATGATACCTGAGCACTTAGCCTTCCAGCTCAACAATCTCTCACACCCCCAGTGTATGGTTTCCTCTGAAAAGACCAAATCACAGTAAACTTTCCGTTCCATGTGGTTGGGTTTGTTTTTCGATATACTTCTTTTTTTATGTGGGAATTAGCACAAATGAACAGTAGACATATGCTTACAATGAGAGAAATAGCACCAGGAACATAGGTTAAAATGACTATTTCCAGATCCCTTGTGTTGTCCAAACATGCATTGGGATCACAGAAGATGCAAATCAATACACGACAACTGTCTTGGCTTGGAAAATTGACATATTTGGTAAGTTTGTAAGCTTTTCCTCCTTGCCCCATAGACTACAATGTAAAGCATATTCAGTGGGTCACTTGAATAAGTCTAAGGTTGCAACACTGACCATTGTGCCACCAAATCTTGATTGATGTATAAAATAAATGTATTCCAAAAATAAACAAAAAGAAAAACATAGAATAAATCACATCAATGGATAAACAGACGTTTTTAAAACTTAAAAGATCTCCCTACAAGAAGATAAAAAAACCAGAACCTGCTACTAGAAATCTAAAAAAAGAGCTTGAAATGTTATGAGAGAAGCTGAAAAAGGAACTGCGTTGAAAGGCAGAACAGGCAGAATTTTTTTCTGCTAATGTAATACAAAGCAATGGGGGGCAATTTTAGAGAACCCCAAGATGGGCAAGAATAGACCAATTAAAATGTGTAGGAAACAGCACATGAATGAAAAGAAAGCATTTACAAAAGAAGAAATAAATCGAACACCTCAAGCAGAAGTACAAATTAGCTTGTTAGTCTGTTTTGGATACAACCTGCATTGAAAATAAATAAAAACCCCACTGGCCTGATGAGATTTTAGCAGTTGTACTGTAAGAAATTAAATATGATCTTTTGTAAATAAATTTCGACAGTCACTTTTAATGACAAGCATGCCTGATTTGTGAAAAGTTAAAAATGTAACTCCTGTCCATGATAAAGTAGAAAAAAAATGAACTGAGGGAACTATAAACCAACAGTCAAGATTGTGGACATTACACTCTGAAATAAATATTAAACGGAATATGGGTTTAGGAGAGAGAGATTCTGCCAGAAAAGTGTGGCTATTTTTTGTACAAGCAGATTGGAAAGTAGATGAAAGCAAAGCACTGGACGTAATTAAATTTTGACTTTCAGAAAACATTTTATATGGTTTGAAATTGTTGGCAGGCAGCCTGACCTAGTGGACTTTAGTCTTGAGTTCAGGGATGGATCTACCATTAGGGCATTGTTGGTGTGCACCGAGGGGCCTGTGACAGCAAAGCACCTTTTCAGCAATAAACCCCAGGCTTGATGAAATATTCGACTCTCGACAACTCAAAAACAAGAGTGGGAAATACCTCACTGCATTAAACAACTGGGTATCTGCATTTTTAAAAGTATTATCAACTCTCTGTTAAGATGCTCTTCCACTTAGGGTACTGTGACAGCAAGGGGCTTTTTACCAATGGTGAAGCGATGAAGCCATCAAGTCTCCGTGCAAAATCAAGAGTGGAAAATACTACTCTGCATTAAACCACAGAGTGACCATGTTAAACCTATTATCAACCCTGTGTTAAGGAGCTAAGTCACCCAGGGGCCTGTGGGGGTCTAATTCCGGGCTTGCCTGAGGTTGTGGATTCATGCAACGATAAGCGAGTCACTTCACCTGCTTCTTCTCCAGTTGGCAAAACAAAATAAATGTAACCAGTGTGGACGCTGGCCCGGACACAGACAGACGGACAGCATATTTCACCCAACACACGTTTATTAAACTAATATTTACAGTTCACGTGCACTCACACCCAGTGCCTCTTGCACCGATTCCCCCAAGTCCAGGCCTCACAGTCTCTGTGCCTTTCTCTCCTGGCCGCCTCCAGTCCTCACTCCAGCTCCGTCCTCTTCCACCCGACTTCTGCTAATGCCTGGAGGGAGGCGGCCCCTTAAATACAGCTCCCGGATGAGCACCAGGTGTTCCCGGCATTCCTCCCTTGGCCACGCCCCAGCGTGGCGGAAGTGCCGGCTGTCCCCCCAGCAGCTCTCCGGGTGTCTCCCAAAGTCTTCCCCCCAGCACTTCCTGGTGTGGCGGAAGTGCTGGGCTCTCAGGATATTTAGGCACTGGGGCGCCGCCTGGCGGTGGCCACGGATCCCTAAAGGGCTGGGCTTCCAAGCCCTGTACCCGAGGCCCCCAACATAACCAGGACGGACACCCCCTCTCGGTCTGGAGGAGGCACAAGCCCTCCTCCGGTCCTCCTGGGCGTCCCGGCCGGGCTCCTGCCTCGGCCGGATGTGGCAGATGATGGTCTGGAAGTGGGGTGCCACCTGGCGGTGGCCACGGGCCCCTACAGGCCTGGGCTTCCATGCCCCCTACCCGAGGCCACCAGCGTAACCAGGACGGACGCCCCCTTGCGGTCTGGAGGAGGACCACACCAGTCATATCTCAGATGTTGTGAGTAGCCAAATATGTAAATGCTGATGTAAAAATGTTGGCCAATATGTGAAACAAGAACAACTTGACCTCAGAGCTAACTTATGAGCCTGGGTTTTAGGCTGATTAATGGTTACTTACAGTGAGCACAGATACGAGGAGACTTTTCCATGTGGGTCGAGGTCCTCAGTAAAGGCCCCATGGATCTCTCTTTTAACTTTTGCTCTTTCAATTCATATTAAAGGAATTGTTTCAGATGTAGTGAGCAAACTTAATCTTTGCTGAAGACACTGAAATTGAAGGGGCGAACAAGACAGAGATGTAAGAAAATAAATTCGGAAAGTCAAACTTGGACAAGCACTTGAAGCATATAACTCGGTGTAGACTCGTCATTCATAACACTGTAGGTGGTGAAGCTCATTTGCATGAAATACTTGTCTAACAACTTGGCTTTTCGATTTCACAATAGTCATTTACAGTGAACCGTGCAGATTAATATTGTATATGTGCCCTTTGCAATTGACTTACAAATTACACCTGACTTTTAAAATCTTCAAATTGGTATCAACTTTTTCGTACCATATACATCTGCTATATTCCATTTGTGTAAGAGCTACACCTCACATAACTAGTAATGTGCATTTAAACAAGACCTTTGACATGTAAATGAGGCATTTTCAATGTAAGTTTGATATTTGCTATTAAAGCAAACACTGGAATAGAGAGCACTTTCACATTTAGCCTCCTTTGATAAACAAGTGTGGCATTTTACAGGCATTTTTACATTTGGCATCCTCTAAATATAAAGCAAATAACACTACAAAAAAAGATTGTACCATGTTATAAATCACACCCCAATAGTAGTGTAAAAAGTTGGGAAGTCCAATGCTGCACTTACTTTTTTACACAAAGCATTGGGTATTATGCAACTTTTAGTAACAAATAAATTTAAAATATTAATATTTTTTAATTCCAAATGGAGATTTGATTAATTTACTAAAATTTGATTGAGTTACTAAAACAAGTGAGCCCAGTGTAGCCTGTTTTTTGGGCATTTATTGTGATCTCTGGTGCACTGGTGGCAGTGTTTGTATCTTACGGTTTGCTTTATTTTGTGTTTCAGATGGTGAATCTGTTACTGGCAAAAGGGGCCAACATCAATGCCTTTGACAAGAAGGACCGAAGAGCACTGCACTGGGCTGCCTATATGGGTAAGCAGTCAGTTAGACTGGTAGTTTGTAAGAGCTGGATTGTCCTTAGAAATCACCAAGGGGGTCTTATATAGGCCAGGGGGCCTAAAGCTGTTATTTTTTCATCTACAATGTAATGATTGTGATAACATATGATACACTTTTTTGCCCCTTAAACTATTCATATTTCTGTTTACCGTAACACAGACAAAGAGATGTTTTCTAAGACATAAACTCATGTTATTGTATTTTCTTGTATTTACTTGTATGTATATTTTTCAACAGTTTCATTATTTTAGCTTTTAAACCTGAATATGTGTCATGTTTCCTAATACACAGTTGTATTTTAAGTGTTGGATTTCATTTTACAGGTAATGTCAATTGGGTTCTGAAAAACTTTAGAACCGAAAATTTTTAAATATTTAGGTTATTTTTTTCATATCTTTTAATATGCAGTAGCAATTCACAAAATTAAAATGTAGATGTTTATTTATTTTTCACTTGTGTATTGATAAGGGGGATGAGACAGAGTATAGGAGTTTGGTAGAGAGCTTTGTTTCTTGGTGCCGAAAGAATTATCTGCAACTTAACATCAGCAAAACCAAAGAACTGGTTATTGTCTTTCGCCTCACCAAAGAGCCTCTATGTTTGATCACCATTCAAAGAGTGGATGTAGAGGTGGTCCACTCCTACAAGTACTTGGGGGTCCATATTAATGACAATTTGAACTGGTCTCATAAAACACAGAAGAACTATATAAGAAAGCAGGCTCTTATTCTTTAGGTGATGCGTTCTTCATTGTGGGAGATGACATCCTTTACATCTTCTATAACTTTGGTGGCCAGTGAAATCTAATAATCTGTGGCGTGCTGAGCTGGTAACATCACTTCAAGTGAGGCATACTGAATTAACGAGCTAATTAAAAGGGCAGACTCAGTTATGAAATGTACTCTGGGCCCCTTGGAGGTTGTAGCAAAGGGAAAAATTAAAACAAAACGTGAGTGCCATAATGAACAATGTTAAATTTCCTCTCCCTGACACACCAATACTAGGGACTTCAGCCAATGAATTATTCAGTAGACGTGTGTCAAGAATACAATGGCTGCATTATACCAACAGTAATACACCTACATAACATAACAAGTCAGAATTTTTTCCTTCTTATAAATTTTCTTTATTTTTAGTCATTCTGGTATGTGTTCAGGCTAGTGTTTGTGTGTTTCATCATATCACACTTATGTTAACACAGTTTGTTTGTCTGTTTGTAGGTCACCTGGAAGTGGTGTCTTTGCTTATCAATCATGGAGCAGAGGTTTCCTGCAAGGACAAGCGGGGGTACACACCCCTCCATGCAGCGGCATCCAATGGCCAGATCTGTGTTGTGAAGCACTTTCTGAACCTTGCAGTTGAGGTATTCAGCAGATTTTTTTCACCGTAAAGAAACCTGTTTTCTTATCAAAATAAAAACATTTAGGTGTATACATCTTTTTATTTGCTTTTGGAAATTAGTCATTTAAAAGCAAATATGGAATCTTAGGTAGTGCTTGGTAAAAAAAAATCACAGCTAAATGAGTCATATGTCACTAAACATAACTGGTTTGATCTCTGAAATATAGCAATAATATTTAATATCATAACAAGCACATGTACCTCTTACCAAGATAAATTCTTCACTTTCAGTTAAAAAGCTTGCAGACTTTTGTATATAATTACTAGCCATGGTACCCATCGACAACAGGTAATAAAGTGATTAAAAAAATATTTTCTGTCTCTTGCCCTACGTGTACCTTCGGCACCTTTTCTCTGTATTCACGTCTGTGTGAATGTCTCTTCACAGGTGCTCTGTCTCCTTAGGTGTTCCCATAAAGCCTGCTTCTCAGACTCTGTTATTATTTTCGAGGCACCTTTCTCACCTCCTGCACGGTTTTATACTTGCAATCTTTGAAGGCGACTCTGTAATCATGCCTCATACACCTTTACTCCTCCTCATGCACCTCACACTTGCTCTTTCTCTTTTGTTGCATCCCCAAAGCCAAACTGACCAATCATATTGCTCAGAGAAACTGGACACATAGGCCTTAGTGATTTATTATATAGTAAATACTTTTTATAGTCACTTGTGTCAAATTGGAGTTGTTGGGTATACACGGTAACCATTCTTCAAATAAAACAGTTTGTATGGATTTTAATTTGCTAATTACTGTAAGCTCTACCCCAGTAAAGTTTTCCTCATTTAGAGCACAGCATTTCATCATTTTCAAAACAGTTTGATTCTCATGAACACATGTAGTGGTCTTTGTGATCTTGAACCTGTGATGGTCGAGGTTGCCCATCATTGACAGTCACTATGACCCAGAACTGTCTCCAACATGAATGGGATGAGCCAGTCAAATGAGGACACGCACATCCACACGAGGGAAGGTGCAAGTGCTATTGCTTTTATAACCAAAAACACAAAGTGTTCAAAAAGGGCAGTGCTACAATTAATAATAATAAATAATCCATAAAAACAGTGACTTTTGTGGAGGTTAACATCAGTCCATAAATAAAAAAATAGTCCTTAAAATGAGGTTAAAAACCCACACAGAATCTGACCTTTTAAAAACAATCGTAAGTTATGGTGTTCACTTCTTAACTAACATCCCCTCTGCTTACTCCAGATGGGATCCTTGCAGCAAGAGGAGACATCTACCAATAGGTGCAGTTAAATATTAATCATGGCTTGAACCCCTGCTTCCAGTACTTCATTTTCTGGGGTGTGTTACTCCTAGCCTTCCTCAATAGTCTCCTACTGACATTCCTTGGCCTTACATGGGGGGCACTTCTGAGCAGTAGGTTGCGCCCACTCACTGGTAAGCTAAGCAGGAGCAACCTCTGTCCCCAGCTGCCTGCTTCCTCTCCATATTAGCACAATTCTGCCCATACATCTCTTTCACATCCTTTCCCTTTTAACCTCCACACTTCTCTCCTTACTTTAGTTTCTATTTGACCTCTTGCTTCCTGCTCATCTCCCCTTTTATCCTTCAGTAGGTGCAGTGTCTCAATTGTGCACTCACATGCAAGTGCGAATAGCCCCAATTAGTCCATTAACCATCCGGGGCCACACAAGCACCCACATCCACAGAACTTGAGCTGCTCTGTTTTAATTTAAAAACTCCCAATGTCATGGACCCCTCTCTTCACAGAACCATACAAAACATTAATGCCCCTCACTACTGACCATAACAAACCTTCTATTCTAGAACATATGGTCTGTAAAGGTAATCTGATTCTAAAACATGTTGTGTGCAAAGTCGTGTTAGTATACTAGAGGATGTTGTACTGATCCTCAGAACTAAGGATAACTCCAAAGAAGCTCAGCATATGATAAATGAAAATAAAGCATGCAAAAGAGGAATTAAAATAGAGCACAATGTGCAAAATAAAGAGAAAGAAAACAAGAGCCTTCTGTCACTCTGGGTTGGCTATAGCAGTCTCGAACCCCTGCTCCTTCAGTTTGGTGGCTTCTTCACTTGCCCACCTCCAGAATACTTCATTCATGCCTTTTCTAACTTCCTGTATTTCTCTCTCTATGTATTTTTCTGTCCTGGTCTCTTTTTCTGACCAGAGAGCTTTTACTTCTACCACAACCACCTGGCACATAAAAATAAAAATATCTATATATAAAGACTGTGTCACTGATTTGAAGATGAATATTAGCAGCAACAGAGAGAAAAAGAATAGAAAAGAAGGCACATGCTGCCAAAAGCACAATCAGGACCAATCACTCGAAGAAAGAACCTAAATATACAAGTTTTAGAGAAAATCCACAAGGGAATGTTTTGCACCTAGCTCTGTGTGAACAAGCTTGGGTGCTTGTCTAACATTTACTCCTACAGCATATAGCTATAAAGCAAGTTTGAACAATGAAACAAACCTGGAGCTTAACATTAGAATCCCTAAAGCCTACGAAAATATCCGTAATGCCAGGCCACCTTAAATTCCCTCGCACCATGTCATCAGCGTCTTTGTTTTGCAAATGTCTCAGTCAGCACTGGCAGCAGGCAGCCGGCTCATTCATCCCCCACTGAGGCAGCTGAAGTCAAGTCAAACACAAAAATACTCAGAACTAAAGTTTGTTTATCTGGGAGTAAGGTGTCTGGAATTTTATAGAGTAAATATTATATCGTTATTTGGAATGCATACATTTCATGTGTGTTCTGTGTCTGCAACGATCTGTTTAAATGTAGGATGACAGGAGATGCGAGGCAAGAAATGTCGAATACATAAAACAGAAACTTTTTTCATGTTATTAGTAATAATTGAAATAATGTTGACGTAAAGTGTATAATGTGTGAAGACTGAAGTCCAAATATCAGATAAACACTTTCACAAATGGTATAACGAAACAAGTGCTCATTTATTCAAGAATATAACCGAAGAAAAAGAAATTACTTAATTTACTTGTTACTGACAATGTCTAAAAACTGAAGCCCAACTATCAATTGGTATGAAGTAAACTTGTCTGCTTGGCTGGCGCAGAAGTAAGGACTGCTGCCTCATAATCAAAAAAATTGCAGGTTTGATCCTGGGTCCTCCTCACATTTACCATTTTGAGTAGTGAGCTGCTATTATTGTTACTATTATATAATAAAAACATACATTTGATTTGAGTCTGTAACAGCCGGTGTAAATTTATGGTACTTGTAAAAATTAGCTCTGAAGGATAAAAGGAGTCACACAAGTGCAGCTCAATCATTTCTTCTTGGTTTCTTGTTCAGCAGACACTGCAGTGCCTATGGTGGATATTAGTTTTCCTCGCACATGGACATTTATATCAACATGTCATTTGAATGATTTTTTTTATTCAAAATTCCAAGAATAAAACTGAATAAAAAAATTATTCAAATGACATGTTGATATGAATGTTCTTGTGCGAGGAAAAGTGACATCTTTTACAAGTACCATAAATTTACACAGGATGTTACAGACTCATATCAAATGTGTATTTTTGTTATATGATAATAATAGTAATTGCAGCTCACTACTCAAAGAGCTAAATAAAGAGAGCATGCAGGATTTGATCTTATTACCTCACCATTGCTAAACGTTAACTTATTCACTGCGCCATTTGCGGTGACAGAGCAGTGTTACCATTGTGACAACTGGTTGAAAATGAAGCACACAAACACACACATATGCAAACGTCTTTTATTTTGTACCTACTGATAGCTGGGCTTTAGCAACATGTCAACTGAGCAATTTCTTTTTCTCTGTTTTTATTCTTTAATAAAAACATACTTGTTTTTTACACCTTTTGTGCCAGTGTTTATTGGATATTTGAGCTTCAGTCCTCAGACATTCTACACTTCACCTCAAAATTATGCCGTTATTACTATAGCATATGAAAACATTTTCTGTTTTAGCCATGTGTTCAGCATTTCTTGCTTCGCATTTCCTCTGTCATTCTATATTTATACAGATCGTGGTAGACACAAAAGTCAAATCACGGTATTTAATTACCAATACAATTCCTTAAAAACACATCACCAGATAAACACTTCAACACAGACTTGAGCTGTGAGGACTGCAGCAGGGCAATGCCTTCATCTGACTGAATCGGGGGTGGAGGGTGTGCCAGGCTGCATTCTGCTAAACCACGCATTTGCAAAAAAGAAGAGGGCTATTTGAGCAGTGATAAAGATTTATGAGTTTCTTGCCGTATGTTGGGAAACTTTAAGGAGGTCAGGGACAACGAAAAAAATTAAGGTTCAGGTATTCTAGTGTTAAAAAAAATTAATTTCTCCAAAGCCAAAAGCAAAAATAATGGGCAAAATTTGGGTAATCACAGATGAAGTGCTTTACAAACATATTAGAAAAGATAACAGTCTTACTATACTGCAGGCCAGCGTTTATAGAGGTTAGGGATTTTTTCTGGGACTGTCATGTTTCATTTAACAAATGTGCACAAAACTCAAAGGGAGATCCTCTCACCTGCACATCCAATTAAATATGCATTAGTACAACACATATAAAATACCAAGGGGGAACCAGCATTTCCATATAATATACATATTTATAAGACAAATTAATTGCTGGATGAATGAGATGTGTCCTGTTTTGGAACTATATAAATCTGGTTGGCCTAATAGCGGGGAAAAATGGCTGTCATGAGCATGTGTAACACTGTGATCTCTTTGACATCATTATGTAATGCCCATGTTGGATCCTTGGAACAATGGCTACAGGTAAACAATACCAAATGAAAAATAAAGAATACTAATGACAAAAAGCACACATTAGTAGAAAATATGTTCAATTGACTGTGAGAATTCCAAACTCATAAAGCCTGTGCTGGGACAGCACTAAACCCTTGCTGGCCTCATTTATGGGGTCAGTAATGGGTGAATAAAATAATTTGACCACCCATCCAAGGGACCTGTGGTGGGGCACTCTTCACAGATCTTTACTTTCTTCACCCTTGAAGTAATGGGTTTCTCAGGCTGCTTCTGGACTTCCTCTCTTAAACCACAACTTGGTGAAACTCTTTTTACTCAGAGACCATGTACTGCCAGCTGAAGAGGTGCAGGGTTAGTCCTCTTGCCACTCTTGACATCAAAAGGAACAGCATGGTCCCTGCCCTCTGTGTTCTCGCTGTCTCTTCGTATGACAGTCTGGTATCTCTGGCACATTCTGGGAAGGCCTTCCTTTGGGCTGTATTACTGTGTCTCCCACAGTAATAAATATATCATAACTGAAAAAGATGAGCTTTTTTACACATTTGCTTCTGTTTTCTTTGCTTCCAAATTGATGCTCATGTTTCTGATTTGTATGTCATTTGCAAATCATCTGTCAAAGGCTACTTTCACACCTCTTTCTCTCTCTCTATCTCTCTGTTTACCAGATTGATGAAGCCAATGCCTTTGGAAATACAGCACTTCACATTGCCTGCTTCAATGGACAAGATGCAGTCGTTACTGAGCTAATTAATTATGGGGCCAACGTTAACCAGCCAAACAACAAGGGCTTTACCCCCCTTCACTTTGCTGCAGCCTCCACACATGGTGCACTCTGCTTGGAGTTCCTAGTGAACAATGGTGCAGATGTCAACTTGCAGGTATGCATGTCGGTCATCTTTATCTCAGAAATGTACTGATTTTATTGATTTGATCAGGTTCATGATGGTGTAAGATCACATCCACTGTATTTAACTTCTTCTGATCTTGTCTATGGGCAGCACGGTAGCACAGTGGGTAGTGCTGCTGCCTCACAGTTAGGAGACCTGGGTTTGATTCCCGGGTCCTCCCTGTGTGGAGTTTGCATGTTCTCCCCGTGTCTGCGTGGGTTTCCTCCGGGTACTCCGATTTCCTCCCACAGTTCAAAGACATGTTAGGTGGATTGGCGATCCTAAATTGTCCCTAGTGTGTGCTTGGTGTGTGTGTGAGCGTGCCCTGCGGTGGGCTGGTGCCCTGCCCGGGGTTTGTTTCCTGCCTTGCGCCCTTTGTTGGCTGGGATTGGCTCCAGCGGACCCCCGTGACCCTGTAGTTAGGATATAGCGGGCTGTATAATGGATGGATGATCTTGTCTATGATGCAAATATATGAGAAGTTTTTTTTAAGATTTGTCTTAACTCTTACAATTTTTCTAAAAAGGTTGGATCAGAAAGGTCAAAAGACCTCAAAGAAAAATTGACAGAGAAAATTACCCTTTATAAGAATAAAGAGACTTTCCTTTATCTTAACCAAGGTCAGAGGATAACAGAGAATGTTGCTTTTCGTAAAGGAGATATGACCATGACCCTGTCACACAGATGTTCACATGTAGGACGCTCTGAACAGCTATAAAGATTGCCAACAGCCATTGTTTTGCTTGTTCATGGAAAGTCTAGCTTTTGAGTTACATTGCAACACTTAGACCTGAAATGTACAGGAAACACAAAAGACTCATTTGATTAATTCAGTAAATAGTTCATACTTTTAGAGTTAGTTATACAGTGATCCCTCCTCGATCGTGGGGGTTGTGTTCCAGAACCCCTCGCGAAAGGTGAAAATCTGCAAAGTAAAAACCATGTTTATATAGTTATTTTCATATATTTTAAGCCCTTATAAACTCTCCCACACTCTTATAAACATTTCCAGCACAGTTATACAGCATAAACCCTTTATATTCTCTAGATATTAGGTAAGATTCGTTGAAATGATGTGTTTAAACACACTGTTTATATATAGTAAAACCTAAATGTTATTTTAAAGATATCGAGTGTCTCCAATATCACATATGTTACAGCCATTACGATAGACAGGCCACCAGCAATAAATACGTACAAAGCAAGAAAAATTATATACATTAAAATGTGTGTACAGTTACACTAAATGTACGTACATGTACTAAGTACGTTAGAAAATTAGTTATGGGTACTCACCAACAATGACACGACGACTTGTCTGATAATGATGAGTTTAATTTTAACAAAGGAGAGCGTTACAGCTCTTCAAAAGGAGCCTCTTCAGGCGACTGTGTAGCACAGCTGTTGTCATCTGGAGTTTCTTCTTCCACTGAAGGCGTACTAGTCGGAGTTTTGCAGATAAGGAACATCGTGATGGGCAGTTGGTAACGCTGCTTTTTCATTTGTATAAGGAGGTTTTTATACACTTCCGTGGCGTCGTCAAGAGCAAAGAAACGAATCATTTGCGGGTCCCATTCTTCAACCGATATCTGGAGATCTTTTACCATTTGTAGAATGGTCGCGAGATGCTCAAGAGTTAGGCCGGTGTCTTCATCCTGTGCTGAGTCCTCATGTTCCTTATCTTCTCACTCGCTGACTTGGTCATCTTGGCCAAATCTTCGTCGCTCAGCGTCTTGGAGTGGTCATCGAGCAGCTCATTGACGAAACTTAACTCTTTACACATCGAAACTCGTTGATGCTGAATGAGCGAGATAAGATTTCCTGGTTAACGCAAAGCGGAATTGAATTCTGTGCTCTGTCACTGAGCCAATCAGCACCCAGGAACTTAACCACGTGCTCTGATTGGATAGCTTCTCAGCCATCCACCATTAGCATCCCTTGTATGAAATGAACTGGGCAAACCAACTGAGGAAGCATGTACCAGAAGTAAAAAGACCCATTGTCTGCAGAAATCCGCGATATATATTTAAATATGCTTACATATAAAATCCGCGGTAGAGTGAAGCTGCGAAAGTCGAAGCGCGATATAGCGAGGGATTACTGTACCTGTGAGTCTCAAAGAATCACTGATTTAAGTAATTTTGGTCACTTTTGGCAAGATTAGTGTTTTGTTAGTAAATGAGGATGCAGTTTGGTACCAGCAACATTTATTTTGGATGACTTATAGTTGACCTTTAATCAAAACTACCTGGAGCAATCATTACTATTGAGGGTACTTGCTTAGGTCAATGAAAAAAATAAAATCAGGGAGTGAATTAAATGAACAATGGGGTTATGTTTAAGCTTTATGATGCACTGGTTAGGCTTCATCTGGAGCATTGTCTACAGTTTTGGTGTTCAGGCTACAAAAAAGACGTAACAGTGCTAAAAATAGTCCAGAGAGGAGCAACTAGGCTGATTCCAGGGCT
Organism: Polypterus bichir lapradei; assembly: GCA_026402145.1. NCBI lineage: Eukaryota > Metazoa > Chordata > Cladistia > Polypteriformes > Polypteridae > Polypterus > Polypterus bichir. The sequence goes on from JANRMT010062815.1 coordinate 26,866,371, forward strand.
ACAGGGGATGAGTTATGAAGACAAATGGAAAGAGCTGAGCAATTTCAGAGTGTAAGCAAAAGAAGATTAAGAGGAGACATGACTGAAGTCTTTAAAATTATAAAGGGAATTAGTCCAGTGGATCGAGACTAGTACTTTAAAATGAGTTCATAATGAACATGGGGACACAGTTGGAAACTAAGGGTAAATTTCGCATAAATATTGGAATGTTTTTCTTCACACAGAGAACCACAGGCACTTGAAATAAGTTACCACGTAGTGTGGTAGAGAGGAGGACTTTAGGGACTTTGAAAACTCGACTCAATGTTATTTTGGAAAAAGTTGGTTGAAACACTTGGTGAATTTTGTTGAGCTTGTCAAGATTTTTCTAACGATCTAATTGTCTAAGACTTGATCATTAAACAAATTAACAAGAGATGGTGGAGATTCCTTGAACAAGGTGGTGTGAATGGAGAAATTCAATCTTACAACAAACTCCAAATGAAATTCTAGCTTTATTAACAATCTTGATTTTCTTTTATGATGAATTTTTCATCATTAATTATTTTATGTGTGGGGATAAAGAAGCCTGATCTTGTTCTGAATATAGTGAACTTCAGAAAATGAGTAAAAATAGATAGAGACACAATTAGTTGATGCCAGGCTTTAAATTTCAAATGTGTTCAGACTGTCTTAAAATTGCTAGTAGAAAAAAAAATGGTTGTGATAGTGTTCCTATTGTAATGTAATAAAGAGCATATTGTGCCATGTTACATTCCAAAAAAAGAACTTTAAAGAAATTCAAAGAAATGTAAAGTTTATTGATTGTTATAATACCTAACATGCAGTTCATACTGTGCCAGATAGTGTAGGCTGTGTAAATTTACTAAAGTCAGTTATAACCATTTTAGAGAAATGCAGGGGACCAAATCCGCTGTCATGGCAGTGATGATGGACTCAACCATGGATGTGATGCCATTGCAAAATCAAGCACACAGAGTCACCAGTTAGCCTAACATACACACCATCAGGATGTTTGGGAAAAACCCACACAGACATGCAGACTTTCAAACGAGAGACCCTGGACCCTGATTTCAAATTTATCTCTTGGCACAGCGACAGAGCTGTAGTAATTTACTGAATAATGCGTGTATCACCTGAGTATTCGCTTGATTGGGTACACCAGTCTGTTTCTCACCATCAACTGGTCAGACGGTGGCAACATTACAATGGCAGACAACGCTAGTTAAAGCTGGAAGGCAAGTCTTAGTGGATTTTAAGAATGTTGGTGTGCATTTCAGTAGTGAAAAGGACATCAGCAAAGAATTAAGTAGCTTTAAGTACTAATGTGCTAGCATCAGTGAATCGGGAACAGCAATTTTTTTGTGTATGAAAGAAATATCAAGGCAGTGGCAATCCTGTAGTGGGAAAGTTAAAAAAAGGGGGCAAAATATGTTGCCAAAGATGTGCAAAATTAAATTTTAAATTGAATTATTTATGACCTGATTAGATTAGACAGCAGATTGGTTTAGAGCAGGGGTGAGCAACGTTGGTCCTGGAGGGCCGCAGTGGCTGTAGGTTTTTGTTCCAACCGAGTTGCTTAATTATAAACCCATCCTTGCCAATAAGAGATCTTATTTAATTTCATGGCTTGTTAATGTTTTTATTACTCAATATCATTCTTATATCGTAGATTTTTTTTCTTTCTTAAGAATATCATCCAAATGATTTGAAGCCTAAAATAGATAAGTAATTTTCATTTCTTCACTTTTTTCACTTCAGTTTCAATTTATTTTAACCAGATAGCTCACGTTGAATACACACAAGTGTGACTAGATATAAGTTAGATGGAGAACTGCTTGTTCCTTTGTCATTTGCATCTTATTGTTAACGAGGAGCAATTAAAAACTGTGAATGCAGCTGTTTAAGATTCAAAAGTGAAACAACAAAAATGAAGAAGAAAAATGTCACTTAAGCAATAAGTGCTTCGTCAGCAATAATTTACTTCTTATTAAGAATGTGGGTTGGAACAAAAACCAGCAGCCACTGCAGCCCTCCAGGACTGATGTTGCTCAAAACTGGTTTAGCGTGTACAGTTGACGTAAATGAGGTTAACATGTACAACGTTCTGTTGTCCTCTGTATTCAGGTCTCTATGTTTATTGCTTTGCTTTTCAGTTAATGGATTTTACTTTTATATGTTTTATCAGAGTCGAGATGGGAAGAGCCCATTGCACATGACTGCAGTCCATGGACGCTTCACCCGTTCACAGACCCTCATTCAGAATGGTAAGAATTGGACCATGCTTTGGAATATGTTGATGTTCTTTGTCTTTAAAACTCTGTTTCTTTGATTATGTAACCAAACTTAAAATTCAGCTGCAATTTTCATCTTTCAAAGTGAATTTGGAATTGTCAAACAGCACTACCTGTAGAAAGTGAAAAAAAACTGAATTCTGCAGTAATTGATCAGAATGATAGCTTCAAGTTGAGAGACTGAACATCCCAAAATGAAGAGTTCTGGTGCCTCTTGGTGTGCCAAACTCTCTCCATCCGGTACGCAAACCCACTTTCTAGAGTTATACCGTGTTCTGCACAGATTAGAGGACTCTGTGGTCAGCTGTGTTTAAGGAGAAGGCTTTTGACCCCAGGGACCATTCAGGCATTTCACTGCATGCAGTGATGTTACTTGTAGCCTCTGTCACAAGAATGGACAGGAGACATAAAAAAAGTTTGGGGCAGCCACCCATATATTATGCCCTGGTGGCAAAAAGGGTTGGATTTGTCCAAAACAGAACTGATGACATGTGGCAAAGATGGCGGCTTTATAGGTCTGGACAGGAAGTTATGTCATTATGGCCATCAGAACCGGCAATGACATCATCACATGCACAGGAGCCGGAAGTGACATCATCATAGGCACCAAAAAAACGAAAGTGACGTTGTCTGGGGAGGAAGTGATGTCATCACGGGCGCCGGAGCCCTGTGGAATTTCCCATGAGTGGTCTGCAGAGGATTGAAAGAAAAAGTCAGTGCACCTCGCCACTCCCTGGAATTAGAATTGTCACTATTTAAGCCCTTTAGCTGCCTCCCATGCGTACATGTGTGACACCTCACACTTTTTAATGATTATGATTTGGCAGAGAGAAAACTACAAACCGTGAAAGAATTACCAGGAAATGGAAATTATTTTAAATAAAGAGACAAAGAATAGTCATTTAACAGGTAGGTGTTAAAAAAACAAGAAAGTGAATTGAAAAGCCAATTGGCCAAACCACGAAATTCATGGGTCAAAAAATAATCTTTTCCTTTGTGTAACATCCTTTCCTTAACAGGGAATGTAAAAAATGTTGAAGAAAAAAGTTACTTCTTTGATTCAGTGTGTGAATTTTTAAAGCAGCACCCTACCAGCTTTAAACTGTACAGATGCAAGATGTCAGAACAAAGACTACTCATTTGGTAGTGAGGCATATAATAACGATCAACAACATGAGATAAAAGATAAAATAATCACACTTACATAGAAAATGAAAAACAACTAGGCCTTATCACAACAACAAAATATTTTACATTTTTAAGACAAAAATGCACTAAAGCTCTGATCACAACAGTAACATTAACAAGACTTGTACAATTTAGAAATATAAGCTTCCCAGTATGCTAACAGGTTTTTACATCTGGCAGCTGGTAAATTTGTGATTACAATTAACAATTACGTTTAATCCTACATGTGCTGATGGGTACATTTAGTCATCCCAGTTTTATGATCATCACAGCAGACTTGGGTGTGCGGCACAAAGCTGATAGACATGATTGACGTGCTCTCTAAGTGGAGTGTCTGTGTCTTCCCACCGCTGCTCCTGGGCTGCTTTTTACAGCCGGCTTGTACAGGGGCCTCATTTTTAAAGCTTGCGTATGAACAAAAAGAGGTGCACAAAATGAGAATACACAACATCCAGTGCAAATGGCAAGATTTATAAATAAAACACTTGATGGGAAATGTGTATATTTACAACAGTAACACATGCATACAGAACATTTCAGAGAAACTGGGAAATGATGACACACTTGACTATGTAGGGAAACACAGACAAACCAGATAAATGACGACTCGCATGTTTTATAATTAATATCACCGAGCTGTTATTACAATGTGCGTTGACATGACAAACATATTACACCTCAAAAACTATGAATATGATATGCAGACAATATTTTATTTCACTTTTAAAAGGGCCAATGCTACATTCATGGATAGATTTATTGGGCATTCTCCCAGAAGCATTGTGGCTTGTCAATATGCCTTTTAGCAAATTCCAGTCTTGACTTTTTATGTTTTTCTTTCAATGGTGGAGACCTCCTTTGTCTTCTTCTATTGAACCCACTGTCACTCCAATAATGACGAACGGTGCAATCAGATGTTGATGGACCTTGACTTTAGAATTCAGCTTGTGTCTCTTTCGTTGTTGTCCTTGACTTTTGTCTAACGTTCTCATTATCTTTCTACCCTTTCTGGGACTTGTTTTGCTCTTGAGGCTGTGTCCAGTGAGGTTGGCTATAGTCCCAGGGACCTTAAACCTCAATATTTGTAACTGTTGTCACAGGCACATAAAGCTGCTTGGAGATGCTTATCTATAATTTTCTTTCTGATCTCCTCACACAATTCTCTCCTTTGCTTGCTTTGGTCCATGTTCAGTGTGGCAGACACAGTGATATGCAACAGAAGAGTGGCTTGTTTTCTACATTTAAATCGACTGAAAGACTTGATTACATGATTGGAGACATGTATATTACTAATTAAAGAACACAGCTTGTTTGAAAAATCATTCTAATCCATTTATTGGTGATATTTTCTTGGGGCGCCAACAAATATGTCCAGGCCATTTTAGAAAATCTTTATAGAATGAGCAATACTTTATCTCATTTTCACACTTGCTTTGCTTTACTCCATGACATATCAAAGGCATGTAGGTGTATCTGAGACAACTGCTTTTTATTTAATCATTTTTCAGGAAGCATACACACTTTTTCCAACTGATTTGTCCGTGTCTGTACATATTTGCACTGAAGAATTTTTTTTTGGTTTTTTATTCGTTTATATTGGCTGCCTGTTGTCATTTCTCCGTGAACTGGTTGACAGGTCAGAAATATTTAAGCCAAGCTTCACTCCATCATGCCTGCTGTGCTGGAAGCCATTGACTGAGCAGTGGGGCACTACATTCAGTTTTCATCTGGTGTGGGTGTACATACATAAAACATAATGGTTTTTCCATTATAAAAAAAGCAATTTGCAGCAGTATGCAGTTCTCCCAACACAATCAGAGCACTTTACTGCACTCATATTGCAATAAGGACACCTAGTGAGATCAAAGCTGCTTTTGTTAAGCATAAGCAGTTACATTCCATTTATGAACAAATCATCTAAGATGTGGCAGGCAAACACCGTATCTCAGTGGCCAGGATCAACCCCTGGTTCATTTATTTTGATTGAGAGTAGCTTTGACAGCATGATGGTGCTGTACATGGCGGCTATCCAGTTGGTAAAGTAACTAGCTAATCCCTCAGTGTTTCATATACAGTAGCCTGTACTAGGGAATTCATTCCCGGACAGGTTTATCCATTCCCGGGAATTCTGGAATCCCGCATGTCATTTCCGGGAATCCCGGGCGCCCGGGGATGACACAGTGCACAGGCATCTCACATGTGAATGGTTTTGGAACGACCGGCTTTTATTTTTAATAAAACTACTGCAATATGTTTACACTAATAAAAAACCTTATCTACAAGCAGTTCATGCTGTCATATAAGAACATGTATCTTGTTAGTTGTGGTAATAAGAGCTTAGAAAGCACAACGTGTCCAGCGTGCGGTCGTCCAGGCGAGAGCGCACATTCGTGCAGAGTAAGCCAGCCGCTGAGAAAGCACGCTCTGCCTCCACTGAAGTAGGCGGCACAGTCATCAGATACTGATACACTTGTTCTAAACAATGCCCGCGCTTGCCGTTGCTCTGAAACACCGCCATTTCAGCTTTTACTGATGCATCCAGTTTCTTGTCATCATTCTGTGATGGTAAGTTTCTTGGCACAGATAATGCGGATGCAACAGATGCATTGCAATTTCAAGTTGTTGTTCAAAACTGTAGTCTGACAGACGTCAATAAAGTCTGCCCCGTCCCGGCATTCGTGAGCTGCAGAGTGCAGACTCCTCCCAGCCGGGAGCCCGGAGACTGACTGCTGCTGATCTGTTGTTGACTGAATTAATCAGCAACACACTACACCGTGGGCCAAATAACCGTGCCACTTAATTATTTTCAACTATAACTCTGTTATTTCTTAATCAATTTTTACACTTTTACACGCTATATATGCGAGCTTGGCCATTCCCTGTTTCCCGGGAATTACTGCAGTTTCTGTCCGGGAATGGATTTCCTAGCCTATACTATTCACTATAACAGCTATCATGTCTTTACATGTGACAGCTGGTAGTGGCTACCCGCTCAGATGCTTTCACCTTATGCCTTTCTTGGACCCAATCGAGCACAGAGGAGAGGCACTATAATAATGTGCAAGTTCTCAGTTGCAGAGCACAGCCAGGTAGTGTTGAATGCAGGTGGCAGGGTTTTGATGTGTGAGGAGGGAGCTGCTCTACCAGCCAATGAACGTCTGCAGCATTGCCATTGCATATGTATGAGGTTAATTAGCATGCTCCATATACCGATGTTTCAGGGCGGTGTTTGAGGTGTGCTTACGTATACATACTTACAAGGTGATTGCGATTTAAAAATAGTAAATTGTGTAGAACTGTGTCAACATCTGATTTTGATGTATGTATATGTTTTTTTGGCATATGCATATTTTGACACTTCAACCCATGCAGAGTTTTATAAATGAGGCCCCTGGTATATCCAGCCTGCTCAGGCAGGCCTCAGCCATCTTAGGAGTATGTCCCTCGGTCTGAACCCGGCACTATCCTCTTTAATAAAACCCCTGTGTGCATCCAGGTGTCTGTGTGTGTGTCTTCTGGTGAAGTGCGCATGCACGGGGCCACACGGCACGTATTTATTCTCTTCCTGTGCATTCCGTGTGCAGAGAGAGAGACACACACACAGGTACGTGCGCGTGAGAAATAGACACACACACAGGTGTGCGCGAGACAGACACACACACAGGCGTGCGCAAGACAGACACACACACACAGGCGCGCACGAGACAGACACACACACACACACACACACAGGGGCGCGCGCGACAGACACACACACACACACAGGCGCGCGCGCGACAGACACACACACACACAGGCACGCGCGTGACAGACACACACACACACAC
>JANRMT010062815.1:26873779-26916795 GCA_026402145.1 Polypterus bichir lapradei
CACACACACACAGGTGCGCGCGCGACAGACACACACACACACACACAGGCGCGCGCGCGACAGACACACACACACACACACACAGGCACGCGCGTGACAGACACACACACACACACACACACACACACACACACACACACACACACACAGGCACGCGCGTGACAGACATATACACACATCACACAGGCGTGTGCGAGACAGACACACACACAGGCGCGCGCGAGACAGACAGACAGACAGACACACACACACAGGCGCGCGCGCGCGCGAGACAGACAGACAGACAGACACACAGACACAGACACACACACACACACACACAGGCCCGCGAGAGAGAGACACACACACAGGCGCACGTGTGCATTGTTGCAATGTTACTTTTCTTGGTAGTTTATTAAGTCTTAAGGCTATAGCGCGAACTCTTGCAGTGTTCGTTTTCTCTGTTGTTCAAGGTTTTCTTAGTGTTATTCAATGTTTTTACATTTAGTTTACTATTACGCTGTGCATTCAATGGTGTAATTAACTATATTTGTGCTTAAGAACTTAAAAAAATATATATTTACATACAGTTCATACGGTCTGAAACGGATTAATTGTATTTACATACAATCCTATGGGGGGAAATTATTTCGGTTCACGACCAACTCGGGTTACAACCAGAGTTTTGGAACGAATTATGGTCATGAACCGAGGTTCCACTGTATTACTGTCAAAATTACAGGCATTTTACAGAAATACAAACCAGTATTACTGAGAGAGAAAATTAAAGGCACACAATACAGTGACGTATATTACAGCCACATACAAGGTCCCTTGCCATTTAATATAGACTGTTCCTACTAATGTTTATGCACTACTGTTCTAGTGCCCGTTATTGTAACGGGCTTAATGTCTAGTAGTATTTATAAAACACTAGAAAATGATGCATTTCTGGTCTGTTTAATGAAGGTTTCATGGGTTTAGGATTTAATAACAAATGCTGGCCAGTGAAATTTGTGTTTTTTCCATAAAGAAGAAAAAGTAACACACTATTTGTAATGCATTCATTTTATAATAAGTAACTATGTAACATACTAATTATTATTTTTTGTTTTGTAATAATGAGCAATGCAACTAAGTTGCTTTTAAAAGTAACATTCCCCAACACTGGTCCTGACTGTGCTTACACCTGCTTCCTACCATCAAGTCATCACTTAATGCTGCGTGCAGAAGCCATTCACATCACTTTGTCATCAAATAACACTGTATTTCTTTGAGTGTGTGATGATCTGCTTTCTTTTTATCATTATTGTCAATGGGTGTACTGATTTATGCAGTCACCCACACTAAACAACACCACACATCACTGTAACCACTGCCTTACATTGCTACTTTTACAGTGATTAAGTAATTTTGCTGTCACTTTTGTAGACTTTAATTATAAACAGTGGTGAAGTGATTTAGAAACTTGCAAGAATTGTAGCAAGTCTGGGAATGCAGCTAGGAATGCTGTCCTTCCAGACTGAAGTGTATGAGGAATGCTGTTGATGTTGACAGGTGTTATTAGTCATTAGCATTTGGCATTCAGAGTCTAACAAACATTCATAGCATTTGTGGAACGAGCCCCGGACACAGACAGACGGACAACTGTCCGGGGAACATGGCCTTTCTGCGGAACGGTGGCGATCCATGGGGAGAACCGCTCCCGTGGGGTTGTGCGCGTGCCGCTCCAGTGGCGTGTGTGTGGGTTCTGCTGCTGCGCCGGGCCATCCACAGACTGATTTTTTTAATGCAGGTCCCTGCCTTGTACCAGGCAGAGCATCCTGCCGACTACGCCACTGTGTAACGAGCCCCGGACACAGACAGACGGACGTTTTGTCACCCAACACACACATTTATTTACAATATTTACAACTTAAGTCCGTACACAACCCAGTGCCTCCAGCACCAATCCCCCAAAGTCCAGGCCTCTCTCTCCAGTGCCTGCCTTCTTCGGGCCGCCTCCACTCTTCTCCAGCAAGACTTTGTCTGCTCCTCGCCCGACTCCAGTCATCGAATGAAGGGAGGCGGCCCCTTTTATACAAGCCCAGATGGGCTCCAGGTGCTTCCCGACACTCCTCCACGGACACTCCCTGGGTGTCCCCAGTCTTCTTCCCCCCAGCAGTTCCTGGTGTGGCGGAAGTGCTGAGGTCCAGGGCTCTTCAGGCACCGGTGTGCCCCCTGGCGGTGACCACGGGCCCCTACAGGGTTGAGCTTCCAAGCTCTGCACCTGTGGTCCCCAGTGCAACCAGGGCGGTCGCCTCCTCGTGGTCTGGCAGAGGCGCAAGCCCTCCTCCGGTCCTCCTGGGCGTCCCGGCTGGGTACCGCCCCCAGCCGTCTGCCACACATTGTACACGTCGTCTGTCTAACCTGTGCCAGAGTTGTTAATGATGTCATTGTTCATTTTTCTAGGTGGCGAAATCGACTGCGTAGACAAGGATGGGAACACCCCATTGCACATTGCAGCCAGATATGGCCATGAGCTTCTAATCAACACCTTGATCACAAGTGGAGCCGACACCGCAAAGTGAGCAAAGATTTTTATGTTTACTGAATATCCATGTACGTTTTTTGTTGGTCAAGTTAACAGTTCACATCTACGGTGTCAAATATGACCAGAAGTAAATAGTAAATGAAATATGAAGATTAACTTAAAGGATTCAGTCATTATGTTCACTGGAGGCATTTAGTCCCCATTGAAATGTTAGAATGTTAGAAATGGCTTTATAGGAGATCTTCCAGCTGTCAAACATAAGAACAAAAGAAATTTTATACAGCTGTTTGGAGGCCATTCAATCTATCAAAACTGTGATGTGCTAGTGGCCGAGGTATTGCGTCTCATTGTAACAGTTGTTAGGGAATCTGCTTCAACCATAAGACTTGTTAGTTTTTTTCCATTTTCCATAACACCTTGGGTGAAGAAGGTCTTCTTAAATTCCTTCTTGAATTCACTTCAGTTTCATTTCTGCCCGTGTTGTCAAGTATGTGATTCACTGTTAAAATGAAAGTTTAACTTTATTGTTATGTTTGAAATTTTAAACACCTGCATTAGGTCTTCACTAAAGGGGTTTAATTCCCTTAGCCCATCACAGTAGGACATGCATTTTAGTTGGACCTCTCTGCTCACACAGCAAAGAAAGAACATCACATCTCTCAAACGGTGTTAATCATGCCAACTACAGCATCTGCGATCATTTTTGTTTTTCTTCTAGCCTGTCTATTCCTGGCTTCTTTCACTGTTCTCTTAATTATGGGTAGTTATCATTTGCAAATTCTTTTTACGTGAGACCTCCACTGTCTCATTATGGCAGTGCTTGAATTAAGCCACAGGAGTCTCTGCCTTTTGTTTATGACAACACTCTCGTCTTGCAACATGTGCCTTATATTCCATTATGCAACACAAATGCCAGTTAGGCTCATTAATATTAATGAATGATTTTCTTTTTACTTTCTTCAAATTTTGTATTTATGGGGATGTATTATCCATCCATCCATTATCCAACCCGCTATATCCTAACTACAGGGTCACGGGGGTCTGCTGGAGCCAATCCCAGCCAACACAGGGTGCAAGGCAGGAAACAAACCCCAGGCAGGGCATCAGCCCACTGCACACACATACACACACCCACACACCAAGCACACACTAAGGACAATTCAGAATCGCCAATGCACCTACCATGTCTTTGAACTGTGGGAGGAAATTGGAGTACCCGGAGGAAACCCACACAGACACGAGGAGAACATGCAAACTCCACGCAGGGAAGACCCGGGAAGTAAACCTACGTCTCCTTACTGCGAGGCAGCAGCGCTACCCACTGTGCCACTGTGCCGCCCCGGGATGTATTATTTTCATTAAAAAATTGACAGGTTTTCAAAGGAAAAACATGTTTTGATATCCCTAGGACTTGCTTTGAGTATTTTTGGAAAGACGTTTGTCCATGTATTTGAGTGTCTGCTTAATTTTTTGTGGACACTGTAACTTGAGAAAGAATGTAGAGATTCTCATGAAATTTTATGGAAAATGTGCACTCATTAATCTTTAGAGATGATTAGGTTTTGGATGGATTCCAGCTATTCAGCTTCAATCTTTTAAAGTTCAAAATTTTTTAAATCGATACCAACAACAGCCAGGCCACTGCTCAGAAATTCACAAAATTTGGCATATGCATTAGAGCTTTGAACATTTCATATTGCATTTATTTATAAATTCCTACCATGTACTATACTTCTATATTAAATATGGAAGGAGTTATGTGCTGGCCATATCCAATTTGATTTTCTTTTCTGAAATTGCCTTCTGCCTGTTGCTAATGTAAAAACCTGAAACAATTCATCTTGCATTGTTTCTTTTTTGTATTATTGTTACATAGGCTGCCTTTTGTCCCCAAGCTCTTTCCAGATGCAGTTATAATTGGATCAGTCAATGGTACTGGCACCAGAGCAAAGAATGTTAACATATTTTATGGCCTTTCATCCATATAGACATAAAGTGTTGATAATAAGTTTTCACATTTTATTATTACACATCATTCAATCACTGGCATTAATTTGGCTTTTTTGATACCGATCAACAGAAAAAGACTCTTTAATGTCAAAGTGGAAACAGATCTCAGCAAAATGGATCAAAATGAATTACAAATAGAAAACACGAAATAAGTGATTGTACAAGTACTCACTCTTTTCTGAGAGAGGACCATGAATTCAGACTTGGAGGTTCTGATTCTCATCCCGGCCACTTCACACATAGCAGTGAATCATTTGAAGGCCACCATCAGATGTGAAAAAGCAACGATGCTATCCCTAGCCTCCCCAGCTGGCTGCATCTTGATACCCTGTCCATGAAAACCACAAATAAAAGTGGTGACAACTGTGAATCAGCCTGGGCCCACATTGCACAATATCAGCTTACCAAATACTTGGACATGGCTCTCACTGCTGTCATATAGGGAATGAATAGCACACAAGTGCAACCCTGTTACCCCATATTTCTGCGACACCCCTCACAACACACACCAAAGGACTTGGGCATATGCTTTTTCTCAATATACTGGTCGATCTACATTCCTGTCCTCGCCTATGGTCATGAGCTGTGGGTAATGACTGAAAAAATGAGACTATGTGTAAAAATGGAAGAAACTGGCCCTCTTGAAAGGGTGGCTTGGCTGACACTCCATGATAGGGTGAGAAACTCAGTGATTTGGGAGAGCATAAGAATAGAATTGCTGCTCCTCCAGATGAAGAAGAACCAGTTGAGGTGGTTTGGGCATGTCGTAAAGATGCCATCTGAGTGGCTCACCCCTAGAGCTGCCCCAGGCGCATCCCACTAGTTGGAGACCCTGTGGCAGACCCAGGATATGCTAGAGGGATTATAGCTCTCAAATGGCTTAGGAATGCCTGGGAATTCCCAAGAAAGAGGGGAATCTGTAACTGGGGAGAGGTAAGTCCGGCTTACCTGCTTGGCCTATTGCCACCTCAACCCTCACCAGGAAAAGGAGCTTCAGAAAATGAGGTGAGATAATTATTCACCTCTTCAAATCATTTTTTGGTAAATGCACCTTTGGCAGCCTTGATTTCTGTGTGCTCAGGTCTCTGTCAGCTTTGTTCATCTGAACACTGCAATTCTTCCTTAATAATCCTTTTTCAAGGTTAGCCACAAATTCCCAGTTGTATTGAGGTCTGGACTTTGACTTGAACACTTCAGGACATTAACATTGTTGTTTTTAAGCCATTCTTGTGTAGGTTTGGCTTTAGGCTTAGGACCGCTGTCTTTCTGAAAAACAAATCTTCTCCTAAGCCGTAGATTTCTTGCAGACTGCATCAGGTTTTCATCCAGGATTTCCTCATATTTTGCTTCATTCATTTAACCCTGTACCCTCATAAGTCTTTCAGGGCCTGCTGCACAGAAACCTCTCCACCGCATGACGCTGCCACCACCATGCTTTCTTTACAAAGGGGTTGGTGTGTTTTTGATAATGTGCAGTGTCCAAACTTGGCATTTAGTCTGATGTCCAAAAAAGTTAGATTTGATCTCATCAGACTGTACAACCTTCTTCCAGCTGACTTTCATTTAGCTGACATGTCCCGTGTGGTTTTGTTTCTTTTAACAGTGGTTTCTTTTTGTCACTCTCTTATAAACCTGTGACTAATGAAGCACTGATCTTCTTGTCTGAGGCTCAGGTTTTGTCTCTCCGGCTGTGTCCAGCTAGCTTTGTTAGAGAGAACGTACAAAGCCTGGATGGCCCAAGAAAGAACTTAGATGTTAGACCATGGAGGCACAACAGACAGCAGCAGCAGGATATAGTACCTGCTGCCTCCCTCTCTTAGTCATCTTATTCAAATATAACTTAAAACATTTCCCGATTATAAATGATATTCTTCCTTCTTTCACTTTGTAATCAGAGGGTTATTTTCAGACATTCAGCTCTAAGTCTGTTTTCTAGTTTCTTTCTGAATGTGTTTATCTCTAAAGAGATTTTCTCTGTACCTCATATAGTGCCTCACATTTCTAGTGCATGCTAAATACTCACATATGGGAAAATCTATATAATCTAATTGTATGTATAAGTATAGGAAAAAAAATCATATACTGTATATGCATAGTCATTTAAATCATAAATTACAGTACTAATCAATGATTATATATCTAATATAGAGGTGGTAGAAAACAAAGTAGTGAAATGGGTGCAAGACAGGCACCAGCCCAGCTCGGGCGCTTGTTTCCAAGGATTCACTTAGAAACAGGATCACTGAGACTTTGATGAAACCACATACAAACTGCTAGAAGAGTCTTCCTTCGTACAAACAATTCAGCTGCCCATCTATTATGACTTATTCAAATGTGGAGGCCAAAATCATAAAACCCTTGGGCAAAAAAACTGATGAAATGTTTACATTTTTGTTTATTGAGCAAATAAATATGTAAACAACGAGCATTGAATGGGTCACAAACAAACAAGGGAACATAAGCTAGAAATAAATTAATTAATATAAAGAAATAAAGCAAAGGAAACTAAAAAATAAATGGACTAAATAAACAAGATAAACTACAAATTAAAGAAAACTGTTAAATAACAAAGTTTAAAAATATAAATCTAAAGCATTTCTAAAAGACAGAGAAATATCTAACGACAATATTTAGTTATATCAGAATCTGAAAAGTCAGAAAGCTAAGGATCAATAATAACAACCCTAAAGCAAAGCAACTTCCAAAACTGAAAAAATCCAGATGAAACGTTGGAAAAGCTAGATGGGATGAAGGCGAAGTCAAAGCAAAGAGCTGCACTTAGAGATGGAATATTTTACAAATACGCCTTAAGAGTCTTTCATTTAGCTGACATGTCCTGTGTGTGTGTTTTATTTATTTATTTATTTTTTCTTTTAACAGTGGTTTCTTTTTGCCACTCTCTTATAAACCCGTGACTAATGAAGCACTGATCTTCTTGTCTGAGGCTCAGGTTTTGTCTCTCCGGCTGTGTCCAGCTAGCTTTGTTAGAGAGAATGTATAAAGCCTTGATGGCTCAAGAAAGAACTAAGATGTTAGGCCATGGAGGCACAACAGACAGCAGCAGCAGGATATAGTACCTGCTGCCTCCCTCTCTTAGTCATCTTATTCAAATATAACTTAAAACATTTCCCGATTATAAATGATATTCTTCCTTCTTTCACTTTGTAATCAGAAGGTTATTTTCAGACATTCAGCTCTAAGTCTGTTTTCTAGTTTCTTTCTGAATGTGTTTATCTCTAAAGAGATTTTCTCTGTACCTCATATAGTGCCTCACATTTCTAGTGCATGCTAAATACTCACATATGGGAAAATCTATATAATCTAATTGTATGTATAAGTATAGGAAAAAAAATCATATACTGTATATGCATAGTCATTTAAATCATAAATTACAGTACTAATCAATGATTATATATGAGAGAAAAAGATGGGTTTAGGGGCCAGGCCAAAATCGAATCCTGACAGAAATTGAACCCAGGAGCCAAGCGCTATATGGTGGCACAATTTTCTAAAGCTTTTGTGGGCTACCATCTTCCAGTATGACTGCAATGAACCATGATCAGGATTAGACTATGCTCTATTACTTTGTCTCCAGTCAAATGCTGAGATTAATGGGAACAAGTGATTCCAAAGCTAAGAAAGACTATAACCCTAGACTTTTCAGCCTAATCCGTTTTGGTAGGGAATGTGATTTGATTCCCAATTCAGTTCCTGTAACTGGCACACTTACTCACTCATTAATTCACTTATGGAGTCACAAACTTCCTATGGTCCAGATATTAATAGTATACATACTATATCCTAAATTTCTCAAACCCGTTTACTTCATTTTAGGGTCACGATGGATAGAGTCTACCTGCTGCTGTTGTCTCAGGGAGGAGAAGTAGCTGAGGGGGTAAGGGTGTGTGTAAAACCAAAGGGGCAGCACAGTGGAGGGTGGGAAGAAGAGACAGCTTGTCATACGGTAACAACAACAACAACATTTATTTATATGGTAAGGGGTCCCTTGCAGTTACAAACGCTTTGGGCTGATAGAAAATTCTCCTAATCAATGCTGGATAAGCAGTTGCATCTGACTCAGAGGCTTGGTGCCGACCTAGATGACAGAGCCGTATGAAAAATGGTTTTATTATGTTGTACTGTAACAACCGTGCTCACGTTTGAATGGCGGCAAGTTACTAGACTTGGCCATGCCAAACCGTACTTACCTTTTCGTTCCTTACCCACCCTTCACTCAAGCTCTCCAGTTGATAGAAAAAACAGATAAATTAGTCAAAGATAAAAGGTTCAGTATGTGTAAAATGAATATATTGGAAGAGGGTGGAATATAACACACACACCGCATATTCCCTGATCCCGATGCAGATATATACAGTAATAGAAGAAAAACTCCAAATGGCCCCGATCTCCCTTGTCTTAACTTGGAAACATACATAAATTACAAAATGAAAAACAAATATTCATATACACACAAAGTCCAATGTGAAACCATGGAAATTACGGAGATTGATTAATTGATGAAAGCTGGCCAAGTCCCAAATTATGAAGTGACAGAAAAACAGAATTCAAATGAGGCTGTATGTACCAGAACAGTCTCACGGATGAGTCCAGATAGCAGTTTGACAGCCCTGGGAAGAGGATGAAAAATTCTGAACTAACAACGCATGTTACTGGATGAACAGTTTTTATGATCTATGGTTCCATTTGATGAAATAATAGCAGCATTTGATATGATAGACCAGAGTTTTTTGACGCTTCCTTTCTCTTCCTCTTTTTCAAATCTTATAATGTATGCAACCAGGAACTAACAGGAAACCCCACCTCTTAAAGGGTCAAGCGCCGGGATTGGTGACTTCCTTGCAGGTACAGCGAGGAAACTCTTCTTCAGGGTTATGTATAATTTAAACACGAAAACATCAGACAAACACCACACTTATAAACATTAAAGAAACACAACTGACATTTATGTAGCCCTGCTACACTACGTCTACCAATTGAATAAAATCTGATTAACATAGAATCTTGTTATGTATTTAGATAAATTTTTCAGGCCTTTTCATGTCTCTTTTTTCTTTCATAAAAACTCAAAGTCAGCATTTACCATTTGCTATCCTTCTCTTTCAGACGTGGAATTCACGGCATGTTTCCACTCCACCTGGCCGCTCTCAATGCTCATTCTGACTGCTGCCGGAAGCTCCTGTCCTCAGGTATGCTTGCGGGGAACACAAAGAATATTCAATATTTCTGTCTGCCTAATTCAAGTTCTTTTCACTGTCAATTTGACACCTGAGCGCTGTGTTTATGTGGGATGACACTGTCTAACCTCTGACCTACTGTTGTTACTTCTAAATTGGATGATGGTGACTAAATATTTGTTTTAGATATACAGTTCAGTTCATTGCTTATTAATGTGTTGGAAAGGTTAACCTTCAGTTTCACAGGCCAAATTTGAGTAAGTAATGATTCAAGTTGATTTAAACAGTAACGGGATTAGACATCACTAAGTTTCCTTGGCCAGTGGCACTAATATGCAGTTGAACAAACATGATTTAAATATCCTGGTTTAGGAGTTCTAAAACAGTGTTGCACTGAAGCCAAAGCTCTCTGTAATTCTGTCCATCTTTGTGTGTCCTCCAACATCAGACGGGATTGACTTTGCTTCTAAACTCCTTGCGGCAAAAGCTTTGTATTTTTTGTATGAAATGCCTCGTTTCTTGGTGCCTTTCTGAATTTATCTTTTTAATGTCTTGACAAGGCACTACTAGGATGGCAGAATAAAAATTCAAAATAATGTTTTAGCTTTAGCCACCAGTAGTCTCGTAGTAGACCAGTAATCTTGGGCAGCATTAAAGGAATACCCACCTAAAAGTGATCTTTTCAATGTCTTACTTACCCAATTTACTTTGTAAGCTGAGAAAAAAATTTCAGGCAGAATGGAGAGAATGAAATTTAAGACATAATTAAAGGCAACAGTTAAAGTACAATATTACATGACTGTAAAAAACGTCCAAGGAAAAAAAAATATAAAATCACGTCACTCGTGTCACATAATCTACATGTCAGTTATCCATTGTTATGCGCGTAAAGTGCAAAATGCATGCTTTTTTACTAAAATGTCGTTAAATAGTTACTTCTGAAATTATCAGCAACAAAGTAAAATACAATTTTTGGGTGGAGTATTCCTTTAAACCTGCTTGGTGGTGACAGTACATCTGTCTATAGTCAGACCGAGTCATGTGTTTAAATACAGCCAGTACACTGAAATGCTTTCTCTCCTTAATTAAAAAAACTAAATGGAACATATACTGTGTGTGTGAAGTAACAAAAGTAACTTAGAAGAAGAGCAGTTTTGCGTAAGAGACAACTAACCATTGCTGTCAGCGTCCGCGACTGTTGTGTGCTGCTTATGAGATTGGTGTTGCTAGTGGATATAGTGGAGTAAATGGAATCTTCCATGGTGGATACAAGTTTACATCAAACCAGCTAGTGTGATGCACGCTTGCTTCTCATGTGAAATCAAGAGATGAGTGGCCCCATTTATAAAGAAATTCTCTAATTGTATAGTGGGCCTGAATCTTGCAGATGCTCACTAGGATACCCTCTGAATTGTGTTGTAGTTGTGCTTGAAAGTTTGTGAACACTTTAGAATTTTCTATATTTCTGCATAAATATGACTTAAAACATCATCAGATTTTCACCCAAGTCCTAAAAATAGATAAAGAGAAACCAGTTAAACAAATGAGACAAAAATATTATACTTGGTCATTTATTTATTAAGGAAAATGATTGAATATTACATATTTGTGAGTGGCAAAAGCATGTGAACCTTTGCTTTCAGTATCTGGTGTGACCCCCCTTTGCAGCAATAACTGCAACTAAACGTTTCCGGTAACTTTTGATCATTCCTGCACACCGGCTTGGAGGAATTTTATCCCATTCCCCCGTATAGAACAGCTTCAACTCTGGGATGTTGGTGGGTTTCTTCACATTAACTGCTCGCTTCAGGTCCTTCCACAACATTTCGATTGGATTAAGGTCAGGACTTTGACTTGGCCATTCCAAAACATTAACTTTATTCTTCTTTAACCATTCTTTGGTAGAACGACTTGTGTGCTTAGGGTCGTTGTCTTGCTGCATGACCCACCTTCTCTTGAGATTCAGTTCATGGACAGATGTCCTGACATTTTCCTTTAGAATTCTCTGATATAATTCAGAATTCATTGTTTCATTAATGAAGGCAAGCCGTCCTGGCTCAGAGGCAGCAAAACAGGCCCAAACCATGATACTACCACCACCATGTTTCACAGATGGGATAAGGTTCTTATGCTGGAATGCAGTGTTTTCCTTTCTCTAAATATAACACTTTTCATTTAAACCAAAAAGTTCTATTTTGGTCTCATCCGTCCACAAAACATTCATCCAATAGCCTTCTGGTTTGTCCACGTGATCTTTAGCAAACTGCAGACGAGCAGCAATGTTTTTTTTGGAGAGCAGTGGCTTTCTCCTTGCAACCCTGCCATGCACACCATTGTTGTTCAGTGTTCTCCTGATGGTGGACTCATGAACATGAACATTAGCCAATGTGAGAGAGACCTTCAGTTGCTTAGAAGTTACCCTGGGGTCCTTTGTGACCTCACCGACTATTACACGCCTTGCTCTTGGAGTGATCTTTGTTGGTCGACCACTCCTGGGGAGGGTAACAATGGTCTTGAATTTCCTCCATTTGTACACAATCTGTCTGACTGTGGATTGGTGGAGTCCAAACTCTTTAGAGATGGTTTTGTAACCTTTTCCAGCCTGATGAACATCAACAACTCTTTTTCTGAGGTCCTCAGGAATCTCCTTTGTTCGTGCCATGATACACTTCCACAAACATGTGTTGTGAAGAGCAGACTTTGATAGATCCCTGTTCTTTAAATAACACAGGATACCCACTCACACCTGATTGTCATCCCATTGATTGAAAACACCTGACTCGAATTTCACCTTCAAACTAACTGCTAATCCTAGAGGTTCACGTACTTTTGCCACTCACAAATATGTAATATTCGATCATTTTCCTTAATAAATAAATGACCAAGCATAATATTTTTGTCTCATTTGTTTAACTGGTTTCTCTTTATCTACTTTTAGGACTTCTGATGATGTCTTAGGTCGTATTTATGCAGAAATACAGAAAATTCTAAAGGGTTCACAAACTTTCAAGCACAACTGTATATTGTCTCTTCAGGGAGCATCATTTTTATCTTACTGACCAAAGAATACACTTTACCCCAGATTTCAGAGCATGTCCTTTTCATCTAGTTCAGATAAATGTCTTAGAAAATAATCAAGATATCATCATCTTTAATTGTTGGAATATGTTAATGTTTCTGTTTAGAAAAAGATTCAGGGGACCAAACACAGGAATAAAACAAACTAAAACGATAAAAATTTGGACCGAACAGTATTTATCAAAAGATGCCACTCCTGTAGCAGTAGATGGCTATTCAAGATCATGGTGGCAGAGCCCACTTGTATAGCCTTGGGCACATGGTCGAAAGCAACACTGGATCGGGTGCCACTTCATTGGCAGTGTTACACACCCACACGGGGCTAATTTAGAACTGATAGTTCATTTATTATTTTCTGCGTCAGTGGGGATGTAGGAGAAAGACGCCATGGAGTCACAGGGAGAATGTGCAGACTCCACAAAGACAGGGACTGACAGAATTACTGTTTGCCTCAATTTTAGGCAGAAGTAAATGCTAAAATAGCATTAACACAAAAAATATTAATCAGAATGCAAGTTACTCCAACTTGGCACTGTGTGTATTTTTATCTTTAACATTAAAATGCATCATGAACACAGTAAAACTGAAACATAAAACAAAAGTAAATTAATAACAGACCTCCTATGATGCATTGACCATGCTGACACAGTTGTGGTATCATTCTGTATTCATTCCAGGGTTGGGGCCATGCATGAATTGAATTGAGAATGCATGGCAAATTCTAATTCACTTCCTGGAATTGGAATTAGAATTGCATGCAACTGAAGGGAAATGGAATTGGAATTGAATTAAATTCCATGAAATTCCACTTTCTAAGATAAGTTGATTTGATTTGCTAAATACTCTATAGTACTTCAAATATTATGAATCGCATAAATCACAAACATATAAAAGAAATACAAGAGTAATGTATGTTTTATACATTATGCATGCTAATTTCACAAATCACCGTTATAAATAAAAGGTAAAATATGAAGTGTGTCTCATTTACATTTATCACTGTGCACATTAATGTCCCCAACAACACTTTCTTAAACTAGATTAAAACTGTTTCCCAGAATTCAGTGCAAGGTGAGTTCATAACTTATGTTAGGGCCCATGTCGACGTGCGAGATTGGAAGTTTTCTGTGAGTTTGATTGGAAATATTTGGATTTGGGTTGCTTTTTGTGTTCGATCTTGAGGATCTGATTTCTGTATGAACTCTGGATTGCATGGGTGGAGTAAGAAAAAACATCAAAGAGGGTGCTTTCATTCTCTTCACTAAAAGTAGCATCTACAAAAATTGCTTTTCACCACCAAAAAAGAGAACAAAACATTTTGCATTTATGAACACCGAAGTCCCATTCACATCTACAAAGTTCCCCGCATCAGAGGAGATACCAAGTTACCTAAGCCTACCATGCCATACCGAGAAGTCTGATCTTATCTTGTACTGGAAGGACAACCAGAACCGGTTCCCCTATTTGTCTCAAATTGCATGTCAGTATCTAGCTGTTCCTGCCTCATCTGCTCCTGAGGAACGTGTTTTCAGTGTTGCTGGCAAGATATTTAGGCCTGAGAGATGCAATCTCAGTGATGCCAAATTTCAGGAAATGGTGATTATTCAACACAATTAAAAGTGAATATATGTGAATGAAATACATGAATGAATGTGGCTCATTATTTTGTGGTTTGAGACATAAATCGTGTGGTAGCATTTATCACATTGAACTAATAATCATATACTGGTATTAACAGTACTGTATATTCAGATACTTATGACCACTGTCACTCATCATATATTAATAGTTAATGTACATTTCATCCACTATATTTCATGCATACACGTGGGAGACCCTCAGTTCACTGCATGGCACACTTGCACATCCACATTCATGCATTCTGAGGCCATTTAGAGTCACCAGGCAGGTAACCAGCAAAGGTTTTTGAATTGGGAGGAAGCAAAAGTATCTACACTGATAGTTTCTAATATCAGATTTGATCCATGGAGCTGTAAGGCGGCGGTGCTGATAACTGAAAATAACCACACATTCAGAACTGACCTGAATTTAAAAACAAAAGGGACATTGAAATTGATTCAAGCTTAAACTTTAGAAAAACAGTGCTTCTTTTCCTGTAGTTCATTGTCAGTATCACACAATTGCTTTTAACAAGCTTTGGTAAAGGTAGAGTGTAGCTAGGAAGTTGAATGATCAACGGAGAGAGGCAGGCAGCAAGACAGCAACAGCTCACCCAGCAGTGCTTATGGAAAATACTGAAGTAGCTGAAGCCACCATGAAGACTGTCTGAAATTTTTTTGTTTTTATTTTTTATACCATTTTGACTTTGTCTCTCTCATTCAAATTAGTTTATCATAAAAAAGATTTAATGTATATTTTAAATTTTGCAAAAACTAAGTATTTATAAAGTCACTATTTTTACTTGAGTCCTGAAATAATTTGACACTCCTACATTCACACATTAAAAAATGTAAAAGTCGTTTTGCAAAAATGTAGGCAGCTGGTTATTCACACCAAGTAGCAGAACATGTGAAAGCAGGTTTAAGGCACTGTGGTTTCAGTTTATGCCCAATGCTTGTAGGACAGGCTGTGAACAAAACAAGTGCCCCCCAGGTACAATGGATATACAAAAGGAGAGGTAGATGGACTTGTCAGTCAGTCAGTCAGTCATCATCCAACCCGCTATATCCTAACACAGGGTCAAGGGGGTCTGCTGGAGCCAATCCCAGCCAACACAGGGTGCAAGGCAGGAATAAACCCCTGTGCAGGGTGCCAGCCCACCGCATGGGGAGAACATGCAAACTCCACGCAGGGAAGACCCGGGAAGCAAACCCAGGTTTCCTTACTGCGAGGCAGCAGCACTACCACTGCACCACCGTGCCACCCTGGATGGACTTGAAATTTGTAAATTCAGGTATAAAAAGAAATCAGGATTTGTCAAGAATATGCTGGGAGACTATTGAATAATGAGACTTGACACAAAGTTTACAACAGTACCCAACATACAGAGGAAATTCTGCAATGTGTGTTAGTTTTGGTACAGATTTATTACCTTATCTAAAATCTATGAGGGCCATTATGATAGTTGGTATTGGCTTGGAATTCAATATAAAAATGTTTAAGCCTGAGTGTCTCTCAGGTTAAGCTGTTGTGAACTGATGTAAAGTGTTAAGCCTGATTAAAGCTTGGGACAGCATTCTTTTGTCATCTAGTCAATTAAATAACATCACTTCAAACAAAATCACTAATATTTCTATGCGTCTTGCCAGTCTATGGTAACTCATCAATATTCATGAGTGGGGTAGAGCTTTCAAACAAAACACACAATAGCATGTAAACAAAAAATCTTTAAAGCTAGTTTTAGAACAATCTGAAACTGAACCATTAATTGAATCAAATAATAGTGATGACAGACATTGGCATGTATAGTAAAACTGATGCAGTGGCACTATACAGTCAAATGGCCATGATGTGCCTGGTGTATAGAGTCACGTGAAGGTCCACCATGATGCAAGTAGGTGCATGGCAAAAAGGCAAAATGATTGTGATCAGATGGAAGGACAAGTAGACCCCTAGGTGCTGTTCATAATGAAGCAACTGTCAATGCCTGTGTCAGGGAAAATGTGGAAGTCTCTAAGCGTTTTACTGTGCTAGCATACAATAACACAGTGGGCAACATCCATTGTATGGATTAGGCACTGAAATTGTACCCTCTCAAGTTCAAGCAAAAAACTTTTTTAAGAAAAGTGTGCAAAGATACCCACTTCTACTGTTCCAGTTGTGATATCGAGGTGTGTGACACAAAGGACATGTACTAAATACGTGTCAGTACATCAGTGGATACTAGACATGCGTTTCCTACTGTATTTATGTTGATGTTTTGGTATTAACATGTTTTTTTTACACATAATAACATATTTTTTGCTGCAAATGTTTTTGCCTTGTTTTTATGGGGGTTAACAAAACACTAAGGATGTCAAGGAGTGGCAAGAAGTAAGAACAGTAAGTTTTCTTCTCAGACTTGACTTTACAGTCTGGGAGTTTTCATATCTTAAAGTCAGTATATAACAGTGACATAGGCTTTGTGATGTCTCCCAAGACTCTTTTTGCTTATTTTCCTTACTGCAGATGAGGAGTTAACATGGAAAGTAATCACTTATTATGAGAATATTCTGTTTTTCTTTTTTTTTTTTTTGGTTTCAATAGCTATATTTACTATATACTATAATGCATTATTATAACAGATGTTAATGACATTACATTTGTCATATTGCTCATCTTAAATTATTTGAAAGAAATTGTTACAGTGTTGCCATCCATTTACCTTTTAGTACACAACTGGCAAGCTTTTGTTTTTTACTGCTGTTTCTCAGTCTTGGACCAGGGAGCCTCGTGAATGTTTTCTTTCAAGCCTATCTGTTAATTGGTGGTTAATTTCTAATTTTAGTTACTATTATTAATTAATTATGCAATCTGCTAAATCAGAAATTAAACTCTAAGTGTTTCACTTATCTACTAATATGGGCATTGGGCTTCAAATAGCAGAATTGCTGTTTCAGCCATTACCTGTGCCTCCCTATATGAACCTGTGTGGATCACTTAAACGGCGTGTGCTCATTTTAAAACAATATTTAAATAATTTGGATGTATCCTCTAAGAATTATAAAATACACTGGGAGAATGACCAATCAAATACAGCATTCAGTAATAATTAATTTATGTAGGCAAAGTGCTGCCTCACAGTTCCAGAAATCTGAGTTTAAGTTCCAGCCTGTGTGGACCTTCACCTTCTGCCTGTGTCTGCATGTTTGACCTCACACATCCCAGAAGTGGGCAGGTTAGGTTACTTGGCAATCTTCACCTGACATGGTGACATCCATGTTTTGGTATGGGCTGTTGTCAAGTCTGTGGCTAGTGACTGCCTTATGCCTAGTATTACTGGGATTTGATCTCATGGGCCTATAGCTGAGAAAGCTGGTTCATAGAATGGATTGATGGGATCAAGATACGTTATTTTCACATGTGGCTTCTGTTAATTGGCTGCTCTAATGGTATTTTTCTGTGCAACAGGTTTTCATGTTTGTACATTTCTTGGAAAAGTAAATTGCACCCTGTTGGCTATTTAGTCTGAGATAATAAACAGGACAAACAAAAAACAGGTTTGAATAAGGATTTAATGAAAAGCAGGAATAGGGTCTTGACTTGATTAAGGTTTGTTCTCGTTCTGTGTTAATTACTTTTGTTGTTGTGCGTTCCCCTACTTTTCTTACTTTGTCCTCCTTTTGTTCTTCTGTCTTCTGTTTCTCTACTAACACCCTTCCGTCCCTCTGTCTCCTGTGCTTTTCTCTGTCACACTAGGCCAAAAGTATAGCATTGTGTGCTCGTTTAATAACGAGTCGGTCCTGTCTGCAGGCTTTGAAATAGACACCCCGGACAACTTTGGCAGGACCTGTCTTCATGCTGCAGCCGCTGGAGGGTGAGTGGATTTTTTCTTTGGCTATCGGTCATGTGTGGGGCCTGCAGAGGTCACCTGTACTGAAATTTTAAGGGGGACACATAACAAGGCACTGTCCTCACAATAAGGACTAAAGTGGCAGGAAAATACTTTTGAATAGTCGTCTTTCTCTAAGGTGTTGATTTTATTATTTTCCACCAGGAATGTTGACTGTGTGAAGCTTCTCCTCAGCAGTGGAGCAGATTTTAACAAGAAGGACAAATGTGGAAGGTAGGCATTAAGTTTCAAATTACACATTTTGCAAATTCTGTCCAAATGCTGTGGTTTGTTTTTTGTTAACTCAGTATAATCAAGTAAAATTCTACAACAGTATTTTTTAACTTCTTGCCTGGATGATCACTCTGTCTTGTCCTTTGCTATTTTCATCTGAGAAAAAAAGTTGTGATTAACTCACGTCATGGGTTTTTGAACTTTTTAATCTGAGGACCCTGACAAGAAAAGTGGTACCACACTGGGACCCAAGAAGAGGATTTTTACCATAATGACATAAAAGTTATACTGCGTGAAGACTCAACAATGGCAATATAATAAAAATGGTAAATGGCAATTCTCACAAATATCTCTCTACTATAAAAAAAAAACTCTTGGGGAGGCAGACTAGGGAAATGAGACGTGATCTTCTCAGAAGACAATTTGAAGTCCCGCGAGAGACACTTTAACCAGCTCCCAGCTCTTAAAACAATGACAAGTGACAAGCAAAACACACAGCTCGTAGCAGATGATCCGACAACTTCTCCTTGCATGCGTTCAGCCACCCTAACCCCAGTGGCATAGCGTATTGGGGGCGGCAGGGGTGGCCCGCCCCGGACGGCACTTTTAGGTGGCGGCAAAGAATTACTGTATATTTTAGTCTTTTAAATTGAAATACCTAAATAAGGGGGCGGTGAAAATTTCCTCCGCCCCGGGCGGCTGACACCCACGCTACGCCACTGCCTAACCCCCCCTCTTCACAACGCAAGCAGCAGAGACAAGTGGCAAAAAGGACAGCGACTGTACAGGCTTTAAAATGATCGACAGGCAGCGCAACGGCAGCCGCCCCCCCCCCCCTCCCCGGCTTCACAATGCGAGCAGCGTTGTATGTCCTGTGAGAAAGAGATTTAACCACACCCGGGGCCAGAAATAAAGGACAAGTTTTGTTTTTACAACGTCACGTGACACAAGGCAGTGAGCCATCATTTAAAACAAGTCCACGGACATCTAACCTAGCAGTTGTTGGATTGCTTTTGGCCAACATGCATCATGTGCTCCCAGCTCTTAAAACAACGACATGCAACAAGCAGAACAGGCAACTTACAAGCATCAAAAAAACAGCAGATGATCCGATGGCATCTCCTTAGCGTGTGTTCAGTCGCCTCCCTTCACAACGCGAGCAGTGTTATACGTGCTGTGAGAAAGAGATGTAACCACGATGAAAGTAACAATCTCTTTAAATTGTACTTTATATCCGGTAAACCAAACATGGGGGTGGGTGAGCGAAGCGAGCAGGGGGCTGAGCCCCCTAGTTACTAAAAGAAAAAAGTAGAAATCAAACATGTTGTTAATAATGCAATAATTATTATGCAAAAAATTGATTTCTGAGGTACTGTATGTCACCATCGGTGTAAATATTTAGTGTAAGCTTTAGTTAAGCTGGGAGAAATACATTCTTCTTTATGAAGGATGTAGCACCAGGATGTGATGATTTTTGAAAGTATAGTATGAATTAGGGAATCCATTCCTGGACGGGTTTATCCATTCCTGGGAATTCGGGAATCCCGCATGTCATTCCCGGGTATCCCGGGCTTCCCGGGATGACACAGTGCACGGGCATCTCACATGTGAACGGTTTTAGAACGACCGACACTTATTTTTAATAAAACTACTGCAGTATGTTGTTCAGGGGTGCCCAATGCATCGATCGCGATCGACCAGTAAATCGCAAAGGTAGTGCAGCTGTAAGGAATGGGCCTACCAAATTTCAGCCTTCTACCTACACGGGAAGTTGGAGAATTAGTGACGTTTGGAAAATTCAATATGGCGGCCAACAGTGGCGTCATACCATCGAAATAAGTACGTACATCGGTTTCGGTTAGCGCAGGGAAGTCACCTACCAAATTTCGTGAAGATGGGGTCAGCCTTCTACCTACACGGTAAGTTTGAAAATTGGTGACGTTGGAAAGTTCAATATGGCGGCCGACAGTGGCGTCATACCATCGAAATAAGTACATACATCGGTTTCGGTTAGTGCAGGGAAGCCGCCTACCAATTTTCGTGAAGATGGGGCCATAAATGAGAAAGTTCAACATGGCGGACGTTGTCGACCGTTATCGACCGTTATGACCGTTACGTGTAGAATTTCGAAATGAAACCTGCTTAACTTTTGTAAGTAAGCTGTAAGGAATGAGCCTGCCAAATTTCAGCTTTCTACCTACATGGGAAGTTGGAGAATTAGTGATGAGTCAGTCAGTCAGTCAGTCAGTCAGTCAGTCAGTCAGTCAGTCAGTCAGTGAGTGAGTGAGGGCTTTGCCTTTTATTATTATAGATATATATATATATATATATATATATATATATATATATATATATATATATATATAATATATGTGGTTGAAATAGTTTTACTGTCAAATAATGCAAAGAGTACGCGACACGTGTTTCGCCCTAATTCTGGGCTCATCAGTCGTACAAACTCACTGCACCCCTTCTCGGGAATCGAACATCGGACGTCAGCGCTAGAGGCGAATATATATACTTTTTAATGTAGGTAGATCATTTCGACCTGGTTATTTTAAAAGTAGCTCGCAAGCCGAAAAACTGTGGGCACCCCTGATCTAGTTAGTTGCGGTAATAAGAGCGTAGAAAGCATAACTTGTCCAGCGTGCGGTCGTCCAGGCGAGAGAGTAGTTCGTGCAGAGTACGCCTGCTGCTGAGAAAGCACGCTTTGCCTCCACTGAAGTAGACAACACAATCATCAGATACAGATACACTTGTTCTAAACAACGCCCACGCTTGCCGTTGCTGTGGAACACCGCCGTTTCAGCTGTTACTGATGCATCCAGTTTCTTGTCATCATTCTGTGATGGCAAGTTTCTTGGCACAGATAATGTGGATGCAACAGACTGACGCATTGCAATTTCAAGTTGCTGTTCAAAGCTGTTGTCTGACAGATGTCAATGAAGTCTTCAGTTTTCAATTTTAACTCTGTTATTTCTTGATCGATTTTTACAGTTTTACACGCTATATATGCGAACTTGGCCGTTCCCGGTTTCCCAGGAATTACAGCAGTTTCCCGGGAATTAAAAATGCCCCCAATGGATTCCCTAGTATGAATGACTAGCAAAATACCCGCGCTTCGCAGCGGCAAAGTACTATATTAAAATTTTTATTAAGAAGAAAATTAAACCTTTTCAAACTGAGGGAAAATATGCCAATAATTATCTGTTAAGGATCTCTTTGTATACGACATTGTGAGTTCGACCCTCCGGTTGTAATATGACCAAGCTGTGCGTTGAGCTTACTCTTGAGCTTGCAACGTACAGTTGGTCATGTGAAAAGTAATCTTGTTTCAAATCTCACAGCTTGGATTGCTGCTGTCACAATCGGTTTGAGTTTCATGGTTTGTTTCAATTACGACAGTATTTGCAGGACTTGTGTTGAAGTGACATTCGGCATCTGTCAAGCGTTGTAAGCATACAACCGGTTTCATCGATAACTTCACATCCAGCTTTTGAGAGTTTAAACATTCATAAACATCAAAGTGTCCACTACTGAAATCGTCACCTGTGAATCTAAGATGTTTAAGAGGCATTGGCGGTTGTTGAAAGGTGTAAAATATTTGGCCATTTTGGTACACTTGAAAGCGACAACCAAACAATTCAGCGGCAGCCATCAACTCACATGCAGAACCATAGGTGAAGGGCTTAAGCATTTCACTCTTATAGTGCTCCTGTGTAGTATAATTATCTCCTGTACCGTCATCAGTCCACACCTTAATCCTGTCCCAGTTATTCAATACATAAGACACAATGTTCCTCCGGATATCAAGAGTGAGCCTGATATGGCCGTGCAATATGTAACAAAGAGAATGGAAAAGGCAGGTGCCATCTCCGGGCATGGAAACCACTCGGTGACAGTTCTTTGATCGATTGTAATAGAAATGGTAATGGGGGTACGCTTGGAATGATAAAGGAAATGGGTACCTGAGCAATGTAAAGTAAGTCTAAAATACCTACACAATAACTATAATCGTAATAAATGAACAATAAAACAGCAGAGAAGCTGTGGATTAAATAAAAAGGCTGTAGTTATCAGTAGGGAGACGTGAATCCCGTGGCGAAGCAAGGAAGGGAATGTAGAGACCGGAGCGACGGACGGCCTTATATAGGCAGGCCGCCAACAACGTGGGAGGCGTTGGGTTGGGGGACCCAATGCTGCCTCACACGGTGACCGAGCTGCAGGCTATGGACGTATATATGTACGTAAGTAGGATTTAGTTAGCGTTGGGAACCCGTGTACCAAATTTCTTGAAGATGGGCCCATAACTAACAAAGACTGTTGAAAGGTTCAATATGGCGGCCAACAGTGGCATCATACCACCGAAATAAGTATGTACATTGGTTTCGGTTAGCGCAGGGAAGCCGCCTACCAAATTTCGTGAAGATGGGCCCATAAATAAGAAAGTTCAACATGGCGACGTTGTCGACCATTATGACCGTTATGCGTAGAATTTCGAAATGAAACTGCTTAACTTTTGTAAGTAAGCTGTAAGGAATGAGCCTGCCAAATTTCAGCCTTCTACCTACACGGGAAGTTGGACAATTAGTGAGGGAGTGAGGGAGTGAGGGCTTTGCCTTTTATTAGTATAGATTACTTAACTTAGTCACTTAAATCATCGCAGATAAGCAATAAGAGATCAGTAAGAGATCAGTGCTGTTTATTTAACTTTTTTAAATAACATTTTTAAAATGAACTCTGCATTCTTCTGAATTTACAGATTGATCAGTAAATCCTAGTTTTCATTTAACAATTCAATAAACTGAGTGCAAAAAGATGAGTCATGTGGCTAAATTATTCCAAACATACATGTGCTCTTTGTATTTTATAAAGGTGATGGCAAACCTTTTGATGAAAAATTTAGCAAACAGCCCAGTGTGAAATGGTTAATACTGCCGGTCCACCGTCTGTCGCACACTTTTAATATTTTTTCGTTTTCTTACAGTTCTCAGTGGTCCTCTAAACATATCCTTCACACTGTCAGAAGAGTGAAATTAGTCAAATCACTTTTAAATATTGTTAAGAAAAGGAATGTGTCCTCATAGAGACATGACTGTATAGTAATAGTCTTGGTCACACACTTAAAAGCCACATCTTCCTAAAATAAAACACTCAAATTAAATATTATGAGGTTTATTTAATAAACTAAAAAAACTCACATTTTTGAATGTGCAAACTGTACACAGTGTACAATCCAGGATTTGATCCATGACCCTATATCTATGACAGCAGTGCCATGCTCCCTCTTCTGTTTGGGAACCTTTTGAACCCACCACTATCGATAATGTAACCAAGAATGAGCCAGGCAAATGACGACGTTCACATAGCAAGGGTAGATATAACAGTGCTTAATGCTTTTATATAAAACAATCAAACAAACAGTGTTCAAATAGTGCCGTGTGCTCTTCAAAAATAACTAAATGAATAATCCATTAAAACAGTGACAAGCAGTGGCATTTAAATCCGGAATTATATTGAGAATAAAACCAGTCATTGAGTCCATAATGTTACGTCAGATAAGCCCAGGACAACACCATGTTTGTCTCCCCGGTTCACCCATTGCTCGCTCAGCCAGTGGAGACCCCCACAATTACAGTCCTCACCACCCAACCCCTGCTTGGGGTTGTTTGTCCTCCCATCATCCTTCTCGCTCTCCTGGTGTGCTTCAGATCCCTGGGGAGGACTCTGCCACGATTGCACCCACTCCTCTACAAATATTCAGTGGGGACAATCCGTCCGTAGAGCGCAGATCCTTCTCTCCTTCTTGGAGCTTACGACTGTACTACCTGTCTCACTCTGGCTGGCTG
This sequence comes from Polypterus bichir lapradei, assembly GCA_026402145.1. Taxonomy (NCBI): domain Eukaryota; kingdom Metazoa; phylum Chordata; class Cladistia; order Polypteriformes; family Polypteridae; genus Polypterus; species Polypterus bichir. Next base: position 26,898,149 of record JANRMT010062815.1, read on the forward strand.
GCTCATCCTGCTTCTCCCCCCACCCAGTGCTTTTCCCACTCTTTCCACTCTCTCTGTTTTTTCCTTTCTGTCCTGAGATGGTGTTTTCTTTGTGGCAACAATGAGGCACCTAACTGACACTCATACTTGCCCATGCATACTCAATCAGCCAAATGCCTCCGTCATCCCCCGCGCAGAGCGCAATCACGCACGAATCCTCCTTCATCTCCCCTCCCAACAAGGTTGGATCCTGCACGTTGCTAACCATGATTATTAATTTAAAAATCCACCCAAAGCCACAGACCATTTATCACACACTGCAGTGCGGTCCAAGGTGTTTTACAAAGTTAAAGAATGTTTGAGAAAAGCATTTAACTTCCAACAAGTCACTTGATGTATCTTTGATTGAACACAATAGCAGCTGTTCAGTAACGTCCAATTATTTCTGTCTTTGTCTTTCTAGGACTCCCCTTCACTATGCTGCAGCCAGTCGACACTTCCAGTGTATTGAAACGTTCATCTCCTCTGGAGCAAGTGTTAACACTCCTGATGACTGGGGCCGCTGTGCTCTTCATTACGCTGCAGCTTCTGACCTTGACAGGAAGTAAGGACCTGGTGTTATTTTTAGGGTGTACATTTTATATTAGTTTTAATGTTTGCCACCAGCGTCCCCTTGGCATTGCCCTCCAGGGCTATACACCTCAGCCCACAGAGGGTCACATGGACACCAGGTTTTTATTGTGACCACAGTCTTGTAATCAGAGGCTAATTTGGGTCTCTTATTGTACTCTGAATTCAGGGAGGATGTACAATGAATGGTTTTATGATCTCTGTTTGCTTTTCTAGGACATTCAACATAACTTTAGTTCTGCTCAGTTCTTTCAATTCATAGAACTATACTTTGTTTCCTTGAAGTGCCAATTATGAGCTTTCTGTCATTTTTTAAATCATTTCTAAAAAAAGTATGGGTGTAGATCAGAAGGCTTACAGATGAGTCACTTATTTATTGTTATAACTGTTTAGTCCTTTTAATGCGTATTGCTCTCCATTTAACAAGTAAACCGCAACAAAATACAAATGAGCAATCTCAAGATTAAGTATGGTCGTTTTTAAGCTTAGTGGCAGCAAGAACTGCTGGTGACCATGCTGTGACCAACAGAACATGTACAGTCATATGAAAAACTTTGGGAACCCCTCTCGGCCTGCATAATAATTTACTCTACTTTCAACAAAAAAGATAACAGTGGTATGTCTTTCATTTCCTAGGAACATCTGAGTACTGGGGTGTTTTCTGAACAGATTTTTAGTGAAGCAGTATTTAGCTGTATGAAATTAAATCAAATGTGAAAAACTGGCTGTGCAAAAATGTGGGTACTCTTGTAATTTTGCTGATTTGAATGTATGTAACTGCTCAGTACTGATTACTCGCAACGCTAAATTGGTTGGATTAGCTCGTTAAGCCTTAAACTTCATAGACAGGTGTGTCCAATCATGAGAAAAGGTATTTATGGTGGTCAATTGTAAGTCATGCTTCCCTTTGACTCTCCTCTGAAGAGTGACAGCATAGGATCCTCAAAGCAACTCTCAAAAGATCTGAAAACAAAGATTGTTCAGTCTCAGGGTTTAGGGGAAGGCTACAAAAAGCTATCTCAGAGGTTTAAACTGTCAGTTTCAACTGTAAGGAATGTAATCAGGAAATGGGAGGCCACAGGCACAGTTGCTGTTAAACCCAGCAGGTCTGGCAGGCCAAGAAAAATATAGGAGCAGCATATGTGCAGGATTGTGAGAATGGTTACAGACAACCAACAGATCACCTCCAAAGACCTGCAAGAACATCTTGCTGCAGATGGTGTATCTGTACATCGTTCTACAATTCAGCGCAATTTGCACAAAGAACATCTGTATGGCAGGGTGATGAGAAAGAAGCCCTTTCTGCACTCACGCCACAAACAGAGTCGCTTGTTGCATGCAAATGCTCATTTAGACAAGCCAGATTCATTTTGGAACAAAGTGCTTTGGACTGATGAGACAAAAATGGAGTTATCTGGTCATAACAAAAAGCACTTTGCATGGTGGAAGAAGAACACCACATTCCAAGAAAAGTACCTGCTATCTACTGTCAAATTTGGTGGAGGTTCCATCATGCTGTGGGGCTCTGTGGCTAGTTCAGGGACTGGGGCCCTTGTTAAAAGTCAAGGGTCGGATGAATTCAACCCAATATCAACAAATTCTTCAGGATAATGTTCAAGCAACAGTCACAAAGTTGAAGTTACGCAGGGGTTGGATATTCCAACAAGTCAATGACCCAGAACACAGTTTGAAATCTACAAAGGCATTCCTGCAGAGGGAGAATTACAATGTTCTGGAATGGCCATCACAGTCCCCTGACTTGAATATCATCGAAAATCTATGGGATGATTTGAAGTAGGCTGTCCATGCTCGGTAACTATCAAATTGAACTGAACTGGAGAGATTTCATATGGAAGAATGGTCAAATATACCTCCATCCAGAATCCAGACACTCATCAAAGGCTATAGGAGGCGTCCAGAGGCTGTTATATTTGCAAACAAAGCCTCAACTAAGTATTGATGCAATATCTCTGTTGGGGAATTTCCAAATTTATGCACCTGTCTAATTTTGTTATGATGCATAATGAATATTTTCTGTTAATCCAATAAACTTAATGTCACTGCTGAAATACTACTGTTTCCATAAGGCATGTCATATATTAAAGGAAGTTGCTACTTTGAAAGCTCAGCCAATGATAAACAAAAATCCAAAGATGAACTTTTTCATATGACTGTAATCATGAATAGGACAGCGTGTTGCTTATGGTTTTATTTTTATTTCCCAGGATGCAGAACACAAACATTAATAACAGTGGCATATCTAGAATTGGATAGGCCCTAGTGCAAAAAAATAAATTAGCCTCCACCATGTCTAATTAAATTAAATCCAATTAAAAATGTCTACCACCAAGCATACTGTATAAGCTACAATAGTCATGATCGAGCTTTATGGAGTTGTGGGACAAATTATGCCAATAACCTTTTTCTTTTGATGTCAAGTAGGCAAGCATGTTAATAATAAATAAAGCTTTGGAAAACAACAACCATGCAGTTCCCTGTGATCCTCCCATCCATACTGCCTGTAGTCCAATGGTTGAGCTAAACCACAAATCATAGTTGAGAAAACAACAAATTAATTTTTAAATCTTTTCAATAATTTTGTACAATAATATATACGTTTTACTAAGGTGTACAAGGTTATATACAAGGTTTACTAACGTGTAACAGGATTCCCAAAAACATTGTGCACTTTTGTCTTGTACAGTCAGATGGGGTAATGGACACATCTCTATTATTTTGATAATTCTGTTATATTGATAATTAGACACAGCATTCTGTAACTAAATGTGAAAGGATTTACCCATTGAGTGCCCAGTGTTTCCTGTAACAGTGCCCAGTTTTCAGTCCCCTCACGGCTGTCAGAGTACTGTATTGGCTAATGGCTTCTCGCACACTTCAGTTTATTGTTTAACTATTTTCTTTGGTGTTTCGTGTAGAGCCGTGACCTTGCATACCTTTTAGTTAATCTGCCACGTTTTGGAAACAAGTTTGAGTCAAATTAACAGCACATTTATGCGGGTTCATTGCATAAAGTCATCACTGTGTTACTGATTCTTTAATTCTTTTTGAGTACAAGTTTTTATTTTCCCTACTACAGTTTATAATTTGATTTCTAGTTATTGTTTTACCTCAATTCTTATTCAAACCATTGTTTGCCTGTGCCTCCATTTTTCCCCCACTTTGTCGCAGTATATTGAATTTTGGCTCATACAATCATAACATGCTCATGTTTTCCGTCATTCATGTCATTTATAAAATGCACATTTAAACTATGTCACTAATGACATCTGTACCTGGTATACGTTGTCCATGCTTACTTAAACTAAGAGGCTAAACTGTAGGGAAAGAGTATGTACAGTCAATTAGGTGAAAACTTGAAATGGAGCAATGTCAGCCTGTATAAAAGTGTGTACAGCTCGGTGCAACCGTGATAGGCTTCAGTCTCTGGTTACTTAGAGCAGGATTAATCAGGTTTGAGACTGTATGGTAAACGTGACTGGTTAAGAGGCACCTACTATTCATAGCAATCTCTCTGTTTTCTTAATGTTAAAGTAGACTTATGCTACTGTATGTCCACACTACTACATTTTCATTTTAAAAACGGCATTTTTAAACAAAAACAATCTCTGCCTACACTAGCAGTTCTTCACTATGTATGAAAGTATGCCCATTCACACTAAAAGAGCAAAAACACATATGACATAGACATTCACTTACACTGGGCATGCACACATTGCCGGAAAAATCCTTGTAAGTGAGGTAACGCTGCCGGCTACAACCAGTAAATTATTTGCCTTTTGCACATGTATGCGGCATTGAAAGTGTACAAAACACAATTTAAATGCATACAGTTAAGGAATACAACCAGCACCATAAAAAACAACTCTTCTGTGTCCGCTATGTTGGAATATGTTTTTCTTAGTTGAAGGGTGACCAGTCAGGGAATGAGACAATGTAATGAGCGGGATCCAATCAAGGAAGGGCCATGTGATAAGCTCAAACCAATCAGAGTGTGATTTGAATCTCGCTTTCGTCCATCCACATTACATTTCAATAGTTTATGGCCATGGAGAGCATTTTCGGAAGCTGGAAACACCAGGGTACTGTGAACGAAAGGCGAAAGAGCAGATTTCAGTTTAACTGCTTCACATCAGTCCAGTACAGTCTACATCTTCAGAACCTGGACATATAAATAGATAGGTAGATACATAATTGTTTTGATGGGGAAGTGTTGAACACATGCTTACTGTATAGTCATGCCTCACTTAATGACTGCATATGGTTCTGACCAGTGCATCATTAGTCAATTTCATTGTTAAGCACTTTGACAAATATATTAAGGGAGAGCTTTGGTGCCTCTGTGTCTGATGTCATTTTCCCGGTGTTGACTTTGGATAAAGGGCACCACGTCTGCCTCGCTGCATTCTGTGCGTAGCAGGATGCAGGGACGTGCCTTTGTGTTATTTTCGTTGTTTTTTCAAGTATACACCTAACCTGACCTAACCTAATATTAGTGTAATACATACATACATCTCATAAATGAATAATAATTATTGAAATACAATAATAATAACAAATTAAAAACAGTATTAACATTGCAATACCACCACTTACAACGATACTTTGACTCAGTTTCATTTATCAAATCTATATGGAAGGAGTCATGACTGTACATACTGTATATACACAATGAACAAATTATAAAATCTTAAAAGTCTGTCATAAAAATTTTCAGTATCACCCAAAAGGACTTTGTCATGTGTACATGTATTTTGTGTAGAGTGTCAAATCCTGGTAGTTTTGTATCCCAGGGTTCCGTACATTTTGGTTTTCTCAAGGTTTAAATAGTTTGGTTATTTTTATTTTCTAATTTCTAATTTAATTTACCTTTATTTTATTGACTTATCTTACTGTGCCCTGTCCTTGTTATTCCATTATGTTCATACCATAGGTGTCTCTCCTGCCGAGATCTAAAGATACTTTAGTGTGTTCTTGCATGAAGTTAAAACTGCCTTTCCTTTCTCTTGTTCCAGGTTCAACATAAAAGAAGCATTCTTCACTTCATTAATTTTTAATAAAATTCAATGTACTAACTTTGGTTTCTTTAAAAGAGTTTGGATCAGGATTCACTAGGTTACATTTCAGAGTTGTTAGGATGGAACCAAATCCTGTTTTAGTTGAAAATCATTAGGAAAAACAGAAAGGCTAACAATCGGGTACCGTCCCACCTAAAAGAACTTTTATCTGATTGGTCTGTAAAGGAGGCGAAATATTTTGGGGGAGACGCACGACCCAGTGGAGGAGAGTGATGCTACGCATGCAGAGCGAGAGAAGGAGGCCTCCCTGTAAGTGTGAGACGAGAATATGGGAGACCAAATAACGGCCAGGCTTGGCTGCCTTGTCCTGTTAATTTGCCTGTTTTTACCCGATTAACCCAACGTATCTGTCTGACTCTGTCTATCTGCCTTCTAACTGCTTATTATTGCTATGGAGGAGCTGATGGGGTTTTGTGTGTGTTGCTAGACTGTTGTTAGTAACCTTGTCAACTGACACTAATGTCTGGAATGTCTCCTAATCTGCTTTGTAATGCAAGTCTTTGTTTTTATGTGAGCTCCTACCTCTGATTTCTGCTTTTTTCTGCAATGGAAGATGATTGTGTCTGACCACTGATTCTTGTCTTTGTTGTCTGCTTTTGAGCTTGATCTTCAATAGCATTATGAGTTTGTAATCCAGTTTGAAAATGCATACAATCATGGATCGGGTCATCTGACTACTGGGCTTGTTTAGTCATTTTGGGTGGAAAGCAGCTGAAAGAGAAGGAGAGCTCCTTGATCACTGAAATTAAGTTAAAGTCACCAGGGGTACCTTGGAAACTGATAGGAATCTTTAGGATTCAAGCATTGAGGGACCATTTCAATTTTGCTTCTCTTATGATTTTGAATCTCACCACAAATAAAAGAGAAATGACAGTTATAACTGATCAAGAGAGCATCTGCTCTCTTTTGCCTTTTTTGATAGTCACATTTATCAAAAGTTGTAGCTAGAGAGACGTGCAAACACATCCCATGAAACTGAGAAAAAGACGTAAGTAGGTGAAGTAAGTTTCAAAATTCTGGTTTCTTTAACCCGTCCTTCCACTAGATGGTCATGAACAGCTACAAACAAGGTAATGGCTAGGTGATGTTCTATACACCAACGTAATAATGTGATGAGTTATCTCCTACTACCAAGGAATTCTGCTCAAGGCTGGAGCCAACTGTGGACAGGATGCCACTCCATCATAGGGCACACTAGCACACACCCAATCAATTTAGGATTCCCAGTTAATCTAACATGCACGGATATGGAGGAAACCTAAGTGTCCTGAACAACCTCAGATTAACATGAGGGAAAGGGTAAACTCCACGCAGGGTCCAGGTGGATATCCCGTTTTTATATTTATGACATGCAGACAACTTTGGTGTTTTAAATATGACATCATATACTGTACAATAAGATGGCTATTCTTTATGCATAAGCATTTTCTATGTTCATTCACCAGTCTTGGCAGACTAATGATGGTGAAATGGTAGGGTCTTTTATTTAATGTGTAATCCAATGGAAATCGGGTTGAGTTCTCCATATTCTTTTTAGTTTTAAAACATAATTAAGGCTAATGCCAGTGAGGTTCAAAACTAGTCACTGTTGTGTGATTTTTAGTGAATCGGTATAAGTGTTCAAGTTCAGGTTTATTGTCCCTGGACAGAGTACTGCGAATTTTTTATTTTGCCTGCCTGACCAACATGCAACATGATGTCACCTCTCTGCCACTGCCCTGTTGAGCAAATATTGCTAGCAGAAAATGGATCTCACCTTGAAGACTTGCAAATACAATTAGACTTTCTGCAGGGTGGTGAGCAATGGATAGTGACGGAATGGCCACAGCATGCTTCAGAAAGATGTGGGGAGGTCTATGCATAAACATGTGCAAATGCAGGCAAAGCCGAACAAGCGTATTGTTTCTGCATAAACTTGGTTTGCTGATCATAATTAGTAAATTAGTGTGAACTGCTGAAATGTGTCCATGTCGATGCACAAGGACCTTTGTATTGTGCACAGTTTGTAGTACTTTGTTAAATAAATAGCTTGCAGCTTGTGTGTCAAAATCACATAATCCAGGAGGTGTGCAGTAGATGACACAGTCCAGCATTCCCATTCTACATTTTCTTAGCAAACATCCTTCCAACAACCAAATAATATAAAGTATGCTGTGGCCTTTTAGTGTTCTGGGGGTTACTGACAGCTGTCCCGCAGTTCTGCCATCAGTGCTCCCATGTTAGGCTAGGCTGTCTCCCTTAGCAATTTGCCGACCTGAATTTTATTATTAGGCAGCACAGCCATCTCTGCTCTGGTCTGGTCTGTAATGTGGTCGTTGCCGGACTGAATCTCTTTTTGTCTTTCTGTCCATGTGATTTTATGTGTCATCTTCTTCTAAAGTGTATTTGTGATGATACTATTTAATGGTGACCTGTTTTGAAGAACTGTCATGTTTTATTAGTGAAAAGTCTTTACATGTCTAATTCTCTCTTTCTCTCAGCACATACATGTTTTTAATTTGTCTGCTGCATATGTCTTAGTTTACTTTAAATATTCATAGTTCAATCTTGCTCATGTTATAGTATACCATTATTTTGGAACTGCTTGTTTGTTGTATCTATGAATTCTGTTTGTATTAGTAAGAAACAGTAACATTAGTACATAGTCATTTTTATTCATATTTTTATCCATAGGTCCAGTACCATTTTGTGAGGAGGACTCTCTTGTGTTGACTCTAAATTTGTCATTTGTTTTAAATTATCATTTTTTTATGTCTGATGCTGGGGTGGACAGCCTTATTTTTGAAAGACACAATGGCTGCAGGTTTTCTGTTTTGTCATTTCTGCATTCATGATTCTTTGCAGTTTGAGTTAAGTTGAATTCAATTCAATTCAATTTCCAAAGAGGGCAAATTAGTTTGACAGCAGGTTTAACAGAGAGACCACGACGACACATTCAAAACACATCACAAAGAACGCAGCCACACAACATAAAGTTAGCACAAATAAATGAAATATAACAATGAGCATAATACATCTAGTGAGACATAGAAGTGAAACATCTTATACATAAATTAAACCAACATTTAGACTTGACTGATGCAAATGCTGACTGTTTATGCAATGATTTAATCCTGCAGATGTTTATTAAAATTAATCTTTTCAATTAGTTTTTTTGAAGATTTAACAGTTAATTTTTGGCTCTTCAGGTAACATCTTTGTATTACCATTCCATCCGTTTTCTTGTAAGGACTGTCGTATCTTTTGTTGCCTCCCACAGGGTGCAAGTGGTTACTTTCAGGCAAAATGTGAAAGTTCAACTTAAAACAAAAATAAATAAATAAATAAATAAATATATACATTAATAGAATTTTGCTCTTGGGTTTACTGTTATTTCTCCATTTTATTAATGTTTTGGACACTTTGTTTCAGTCTGAGCTATGACTGACCTTTCTTTTAGAATTAATTAACATATATATATATATATATACAGTATATATTATAAAAAAAAAATCCTGGAAGAGAAAGATGGGAGATGAGATGTGATCTTCACGTGAAGATCACAGAAGACACTTAAAAGACCTGTGAGATATAAGAGATTGGCCACGGAGCGTTTCGCGGGGACCTTACACATGAGACTTTGTGCCAAGAGACTGACCCAGGACCGTCTTGTGTGGATGTAGAACATAAGATTTTTGCAAGACACACTCTACTTATAACCAAATATCAAATAAGACCACAGGCAGCAAAACACTCAGTGGTGTGAATGTAATGCTTTGTGCACACACAGATCCAGGGTCTCAATGCATATAAAGTGTATAAGGACAATACGTTATAAATGAAATGTCGACGACTAAGTGAAGAAGAAAGCTGCGTGGAGAAAAGAGACTCAAAAGAGTTGGAGAGAAAAAAAAAGCAAAAAAGAAAAAGAAGAATCTAGGTACAAATTCAGAAAATAAGGAAAGTAATTATCAGCCCGGAATAAATGGAATTGAAAAAAAGCACATCAAATCGGGCTCAGAATTAAAATGCAGAGTAAAAGACAAAGTAGAACTTCATAAAGACGTTCACAAACGTTGGCGCTACACACATGCAGAGCAGGTTAGAGATTATGAAAGCAGTGCAATTCGAAAGGCCCAAAAAAAAAAACATTGGTGCGATACACATGTGGAGAAAGTTAAAGAATATAAAAGTAGGAAGATTAGAAAGGAAAGATCACAGTAGCGCAGAAAAATGGAAATTATTACTCAAAAAAGGGAAAATAATCACCATGGAGCAGGGGCCTCATGTATAAACGGTGCGTATGCACAGAAATGTTGCGTAAGAACTTTTCCACGTTCAAATCGCGATGTATAAAACCTACACTTGGCGTAAAGCCACGCACTTTTCCACGGTACCTCATACCTGGTCGTACGCAAGTTCTCCGCTCGGTTTTGCAGACTGGCGGCATCCAGCGTCAAAGCAATGCTACTGTTCCTGCGTGGTTACACCTTATTTTCCTGACACGGCTTTATAAATACACTGAAACTAACCGCATATTGTTTATTATTGTAACGCATCTGATTGTAATTAATCTTGTAACAATATAATGGTCCAGGGAACAGCCATAGTATTCCAAATACCATAACTGCTTTAGCGTTGTTACTCTCACTTCTCCTTCTTCTTCTTCTTCTTCTTCTTTCAGCTCCTCCCGTTAGGAGTTGCCACAGCGGATCATGTTTTTCCATATTGCTCTCACTGCACCACTCGGAGTATTTATATCTCTTTATATGAGTGTGAATCACAGCAGCAGCTGATCGGAAAGAGAATTATCGGTATACAGCTTCAAGGACACACTGTCTCAGCCATGGCAAAACGCTTTAAAGCCTTTCCTGTACGGACCTCGCGTTTCAGAAACAGTTTCATCCCAAGAACTTTAAATGCACTCAATCAAGTGCTCCTTGTAGAACTGCTTGTACTTGTAAGTACAATCACTCCACTGTAAACTTGCACTATAGTTATAATATCGCACAACCTGAGCCACTTTATAAAGCGCGTATTTACATATGATGACAATATCATTTTTAAGGTGAAATGCAGGAAAATATGTTTATTAAATTATACAGATGAAACTTTAACTTCATTTAAATAATCTATATTCTTTACTGGGAGTGTCGTGAAGGACAGAATAATTAAACATGTACTACGAAGATATTTCAATGTTCCTTAAACGTTTTGAAGAATCGGCGCTAAGCTTACAGATGGCTTAACTTCTATTACAGAGCTGGTTGTGTGGCGATCGGTTACTTGGGGAAAGAAAAGCAAGGACTGCAGTGGCGGCTACGCCTATATATTGAATATAAAACAGAAAGAGAAAATAACAACACAGCTAAAAACGCAGCGACAAATTTCGGCAAAAGTTAAATGCTTGTGTCATGAGCACGAGGCGGCTATGCAGTGTCTGCAACGGAAGTGGCCATCCACCGTGCACAAGATACCATAGTGACATTGGCGGGCGAAGGAGCCACCGATTCTTCCTCTGCCCAGTGCCACCACAAGCCTAGAGCCGCCCCTGACTACTGCCGCAATAAATTATTTCATCGAAGTGAAACACATGTTTAATAACGTGCTTTAACTCCTATCATCATAAAAATGAGATCACGTATACATCTCAGTATTTTAGTTATTCAGAGAGCTGCAATATCACGAATGTAATGGATTCTGTGTCCAGTTGGAGGGAGAGAGCCGGTTTAAGAAGCAAGTAGTGATTCACACACACAGAGCACATAGAAGATCAAATACAAAACAAAGCATTTAACGAGCTACTTTAATTACGATGTGATTTGAGAAACTGGTTAATTAAACGATTTTAAGATGAAGTTTATGATGTTCTACTTTAATGACAAAATAAACTACGTGATTAAAGTAGAAATGTCGAGATTGAAGTTGACATTTCTTGCTTTTTCCCCACTGTGTGCCTTTTTTCTCTGTACCCTAATAAGCTTTCATATGACAGACAGTGGGCTACCACTCGCCTTTTCACGGCGACTTTGATATGTGACTTCTTTTTTATTTCCGGCACTGTACGATTTTGTGAACGTGAGCTTTCAAGTTTCTCTAACACGCTATATCACTCGATCAACTTCCTTTTGTTGATTATACCACGGTTTATTTGAACAAATAGTATGTTTTTCCTTTGCCTCCACTTGGTATTCGCTGAAATTCTTATATTTTTCCCCGTGCTTTTCCCATTATCTTTTCACAGAAGGCTGAGCTTAAGGGCGATTTATATTGATTTGCATATTCAAAGAAGCGTAATTCTGGGAGGAGTTGGGGCGTTACATAAAGCGCGTACACGAGCGTTACTTTTCACGCTGATCGTGATTTATGTAGCGGAAGAAAGTGGAAGTTGGAGTACGCACAGATTCCTGCATCTGGATTTTTCTGTGCGTAAGCACATTTCGGCTTTTGTGCTTACGCCATGTTATAGTGCGAGTTCTACGCACGGCGTTATACATGAGGCCCCTGGTGTCATTGACAAAAAAGCAGGACAAAGTGAGGTCAGAAATAAAAGACAAATAGTACAAAAAAATGTAAAATGTCATAAAGAGGTTAAAAAACAAGGGGGCCAAACACATGCAGAGTAGGTTAGAGATAATGAAAAGTGGAATTCAAAACGTAGGTGTGAAACACATGCAGAGCAAGATACAGAATATGAAAGCAGAAAAAACAACAGTGTCAAAAAAAAAAAAAATAAACATCGCATTAGCACAAACAAAGAGAAATTATTACTCGGAGAAATAACTAAAAGGCGAATAGAGATCGAATGGACATATGTGATATGTCTGAAGTATGTAAATATTGTAAGGCTTTGAAGTTTAAGTCAGAGTATTTCAAAAACGGGGTTTACCTCACATGCATATATTGGTTACTTTGCAAAAAAAATTATTTACTGTTGATGATGTGGATCGTTTTGTCTGTGCTGAAATTCCAAACAGAGAAACCTATCCTGAATTATGGTACAAAGTCATTAAACACACATCTCACTGACTTCATTAAAAAGATTCAGCACGTTGGGACTCGAAAGATTCCAAATATTGTTTTTACAGAAGTTCTGAAATAAAAGTGAAACTAATGAAATAGCAACAAATCAAAGAAAAAAAAATCTTAAAAGTGTGTATCCAGAAAACCAAACACGGGAGTTGGCGAGCGAAATGTATATATATATATATATATATATATATATATATATATATACGCACTGTGCAATATACACATTACTATGCTATAGTACATATATAGTGGTGTAGGCACGGCACTTTCAATAACCAGTTCAGCCACAAAGAGCTGCCATTCACACAGACAGCAGTGAAACATTTGCAGGATCAGCTGCCTTCATGAATGAGTCTCATACTTCACTGTAATAAAAACCTTTCTAAGTGATTATATGGTCGACCTTACCTATCAGTGCTACTTCTCTCTTGCTATGCCATCGTGCAGCTTTTTACCCAGACTCTCTGCAGGTGGCCTTTCACTTCTTTTAATTTCAGGAAGTCACAAACTGACTTTAATTCCTTTGCAAATTAATAAAGTTTGAACAGAGAGTTCATTGTTGGTGATGACACATCCACTCTTTTTCCCTTTTTTGTTTGGCAAAACATAATTTGATTGAAGTGGCACTGGCACCAAGTGTCACCACTTGACACTTAGAGGTCAAAGAGAGTGGGTCATTGTAACAGTCAGTAATGATTGCAACAATTGCTGATCTGTATAATTTTTTTTATAATAAAAGTAAATTACTTGGCGAAAAGGACACTGATGTTCTTGGCAATGAGCTCTTATTGGGCAGACTAGCTGCACTGAGTGCTTGCCGCTGATCAGTATTAGCTGACTGGTTACTGGTGTCTAAATAACTCCAGTGAGCCTAAAATTGACAAAATACCCTCAAGCCACAATTGGAAGATTTCTTAGTTATTAGAATCAGTTAATTATATAAATGATTTGTTAACTCCCGCAGTTATTCCGGCATTTACGCAGACTTGATCTAGACAAGAATTACCTGTGAACTGAAGACAATTAGTACAGTCGTATCAACAACAACAACAATTTATTTCTTGTATTGACCAAAATCACCCAAGGAGTACTGCAATGGGCTTTAACAAGCCATGTTTTTTGACAGCCCCCCCAGCCTTGACTCCCTAAGAAGGCAAGACAAAAACTCCCAAAAAAAATACCACTGTAGGAAAAAAAATGAAAGAAGTTTTGGGAAGTGCAATTCAGACAGAGACCCTTTTTCAATTAGGTTGGGTGTACAATGGGTGTCAAAAATGGGAGTAAATACAATACACAATACAGAACACAAGTAATCCTCTTCACAGAGCTAGATGGCCAATCTATCATTGCCACCTCAGGAATACAATACAATAGTAATAACAAGCTACAAAGCAGAGGATCATGAAGAAGGAAGATCTGCAGAGAAAAAAATATCATTTAATTGGTGACTAATTCAATTTGAGTCTTTTACTAAGACATAGATTCAAAGATTATCTAAATCTAAACCTGCAACCATTTGTTGACTTGTTCAATTTGCTGTTGCTGCATTTGAGGAGGTTTTCATGATCAAAGAGAGGTTTTTTCACTGTCACATCAAACTGAGTCAAGCCATATCTGTGCCAGCAGTTGTCAACCAGATTCCTTTTCATTGTGACTCTGCTTGAGGAAAAAGCAAGAAAGAGTAGAAGCTTCCTTGATCTTTCCTATCCCTGCTGACAAATCCCACCTGGCAGACTTGTAGTGGTCTACTTCCAGTCCTCAGTGGTCTCAGTTTTTCTGGTTCCCTCCAAGAATTTATAACATATGCAGTGCTTCGAGCCCCCTCTGTCCACAATGACATGCAATAGTGTGCAGAGACTGCTAGTGCTGCCTTCTTATTATACTGTCTTTAGGAGATCCCCTGATGCCATCTAATTTGAACATTTGACCCAGCAGTCAGCTAGAAAATGACATATAGTAAGCAAGATTTCAGATGATATTCCTTTCTACAAGTGGCGTCAAACCTTCATATTCAAAACACATCTTTTACATTATTTTTAATCACCAACCCTTAAATTCCTTATCTACACTTACAACACAACAAAATATTTGTGCCATTCTCGACTGACTGGTTCAGGTATGACTAGGCTCATAATGGATGAATTATCTTAAAGCATTCTGTCTATATAAGTAAAGAATGACTGTGACACCAACCCAATGACAAATGTGTGTTTCACGCTGTGCTTCAGCCTTACTTTGTGTTCTGATATTTTTTCCAGGTGCCTGGAGTATCTGTTAGAAAATGATGCAAACCCGGCCCTTCGCGACAAGCAGGGCTACAGTGCTGTCCATTACGCTGCAGCCTACGGGCACAAACACTGTCTGGAGCTGGTACGTTTTTAAAAGATTTTCTAGAAAACAACACTTAAATGTCCCCTACTTATCACTTTAGATGTCAGAATAAAAGGGGAAATTATTGGACTGTCAGCTTCTAGATTCCCTCAGATCTGAAATACTGCGAATGAATGAACATTAAGTGCAGTTAATGCTTTTCTTACATGGTTTGCTATATTCAGCATAAGTATTTGGTTTTGTGCAATTTGTTGCAGGCTTTATTTATGTGTTCATACATTTATTATATTTTGTAAATGAACCCCATCTATTTTCTTGTGTTATCTATGTATAGAGATTTTAAATGTTATGGTCTGCAACAATTAATTTCCTGTTTCTTGGGTTTAAGTGTACTACAGATACAGTTAAGATAAATATACATGTTGCGCTAGTGCCAACATTCTTTGGTTCACTTTTTCTGTTTAAAAGTGCTTATATTAATAAAGCACAAGACCACTCCTGTCTGACATTTAAAATTGCTTTGGTTATAATGCAATGCATAACTTTATTAAAACTTTTGCAAATGTTTTTGAGGTTTGAAAAGAAAATGTGCATTTGCTATAATCATTATGGTTGTGAGTATCTTTAAAGAGCAGGGACGTTTTGTGTTTATTTTGTTGTGCTTTTTGGTGTGTTCCCTTTGAAGACTGGCAATAAAACGGGGATGGCGTTGTGCTTTACAGCCACTCACCCCATGACCATTCATTTTTGTAAATGGGGGCACAATCTGAGTTTTAAAAAATTGTTAGAAACATACAGTATGCCTCTGGTGGAATTTAAACCTGTAGCCCAGAAGTCTCATTCCTCTCTGCTGTGACTACAGTATGTCTTTAACTGCTGGTATGTTCATTTACTGCAGTCAGCCACTGGGGATTGTACAATACACTGGTACTTCTAGTTTAACACTTTGAATATGAAATGAGAGAGGGCAGCGACAGAACAAATTGAGAACCTTCACATGGGCTGAGGCTGACAGATTTATATTCTGAATCTCAGCTTGTGGGTTCATGTTAACAGTTTTTATTCCTTGTGTTTGTATGTTCAGATTGCCAGAAACGCTCCTTTGGAGATGGTATGTGATGATAACCTCCTCTTGTTCTCCTTCTCCTTATCTGCATGATGAAACATTGTTTGCCTCAGGGATTCTTCTTTGGTGCCCTTTCTGCCCAAATGCATGAGGGCGACAAGCTCACCCTTTCAACTCTTTCTAAAAATAATATTTCTTCTCTATTCAAAATGTTTTGTGTGAGGTTGATGTAGAAAACAAAGGTGAATCTTAGAGAATGAGCAATAGAGGTCAATGGGCTGCACTGTCTTTTTGTTATGATAGGTTTGTTTCAACATACGATATATTAACTCCTCCAGCTGTGTTTGAGTGTGTAGTGCTTTTTGTCTTTAAAGCTTTTAGACCGAACTGAGAGCACTGCTGAGGATGTGGAGTCTCGCAGCACCAGAAGCCCCCTTCACTTGGCTGTAAGTATCTTCATAATTAAACTTAACTCTTAGTTACTGTGGTAGCTACACTTCACCTATGATTGGCAGCTATTTGTCTACAGACTTCTGGGAATGGCTTACTGTGACTTATTGCTGATGCTAAAAATAGCAATCCATATGTTTAATTAATGCTCAAGATTTTGTTACATTTCCATCCCAGCACATCACGGGCTGACACATTGCAATATGTTACCTGTCCTCCTCTGCACTGTAACAAAACTCATTACAAACGACATGTGAATGTAAACACATTGTCAAGCTGCAGATTAAAGTCAATGATTACTGTTACTTCCCAGAGTGCCACATGTAGACAGTCAAGTTAAAGGAGGTGTTTAGAGATGGGCTGGTCAACAGTTGATTGTTTTCTGTATTTAATAAAAGTCTTTGTATTCATTCATGCACCCATTATCAAACCTGTTTAATCCAGTGCAGTGGGAGCGTATCCACACAGCATCAAGGAAAAATAATATCTGTTATCATTTAAAATTAGAAAAATATTTTATCTTTGTTGAACTATGTAGAGCTTCCTTATAATATAGCGCCTGCCAACATTTCTGCTTGACTCAATTTTTTAATCAATATGCAGTAATATACTGTGGGCTGTTATTTACTAATTAGCTCTCTATATTGGGTAAGGCTGGGGATTTAAGTGTTAAGATTAGATAGATAGATAGATACTTTGATTAATGAATCTTAGCTCTTTCTGTGATTTAGTGGATTAATTGTATTTATGATAGGACTGACTTTTCATAGCAATGCATGTTTGATTGTTGTATTACAACTTTTCCGAAATCTGCAGATATCTCAAAATAAACTAACTTTAAATCAGAAAACAAATTTTAGAACAGAGATGAAATACACAACTTTAAATAAAGCAATATTGCAACATTATATCCTGATTATAGTTAGCTAGAGAACCACTGAGGAACAGGTACAATATATATAATATGTGTGTGTGTGTGTGTGTGTGTGTATATATATGTATATATATATATATATATATGTGTATATATATATATATATATATATACATACACACACATATTATATATATTGTATGTATGTATGTATGTATCCATCCATCCATTTTCCAACCCGCTGAATCCGAACACAGGGTCACAGGGGTCTGCTGGAGCCAATCCCACCCAACACAGGGCACAAGGCAGGAATCCAATCCTGGGCAGGGTGCCAACCCACCGCAGGACACACACAAACACACACACACACACACACTAGGGCCAATTTAGAATCGCCAATCCACCTAACCTGCATGTCTTTGGACTGTGGGAAGAAACCGGAGCGCCCAGAGGAAACCCACGCAGACACTGGGAGAACATGTAAACTTAGCGAACCCAGGTCTCCTAACTGCGAGGCAGCAGCGCTACCACTGCGCCACCGTGCCGTCCCTATATATATATATATATATATATATATATAGTGGGGAACAGCCCGGACACAGACAGGTAGATATCGTTAGTTTCAACCCACACACATTTATTTACACTATTATTTACAAGTGCACACACACCCCAGTGCCTCAGCACCAATCACCCTCAGTCCAGGTCCTCAACAATGCCTCTCTTTTCCCTGCCTCTACTCCTCTCCTCTGAGCTCCGTCCTCTTCCACCTGACTCCAGCCATCGAATGGAGGGAGGTGGCCCCTTTTATAATCACCCGGATGTGCTCCAGGTGCCTCCCGATAACCTTCCGCCGGCCCTCCCAGGTGTGGCAGAAGTGCCGGCTGTGCACCCGGAAGCACTCTGGGTTTCCCTAGTCTTCTTCCCCCCCAGCACTTCCAGGTGTGGCGGAAGTGCTGAAGGCCAGGGCTCCTTAGGCATCTGGGCGCCCCCTGGCGGTGATCACGGGCCCCTATAGAGTTGAGCTTCCATGCTTCTTTCCCTTGGTCCCCAGGGCATTTGACCCCTTATGGTCCGGAGGAGGCGAAATCCCTCCTCCGGTCTTTCCAGGCGTCCCAGCTGGGTACCAACCCCAACTGCTTGCCACTATATATATATATATATATATATATATACTGTATATATATATATATATATATATATATATATA
>JANRMT010062815.1:26920243-26933094 GCA_026402145.1 Polypterus bichir lapradei
TTATCACTATTTAATTTAATATTGTTTTTTATCAGTATGCTGCTGCTGGATTATGTGAATTTCCCCTTGGGATTAATAAAGTATCTATCTATCTATCTATCTATCTATCTATCTATCTATCTATCTATCTATCTATCTATCTGTCTCTGTCTGTCTGTCTGTCTGTCTAGTTACCAAAAAAACACATAATATTGAATGAACCCAGACAGGTATGCAGATATTAAGACATGGGAGCAATTTAAACTTTCCATATTCAACAAGTTACCCCAGCTGGAAGAACAGAATAGGAAACAAAGATAATATACATGGCAGATGACTGTTTAGTTACTTGCTCCATCTCAAGGGTGGCACATGTTGCGGGCGACGACTTGCCTTTTCTAACAACTGGAAAAGAGAAACAAAAGTGATTGAACCTCTGAGCAAATGTATTCAGTATAGATGATGTGAAATAGTTTTTGAAAATGCACTCACAGAATTATTATTATTCTTAGGAACACTAAACTCTTTTTGTTGTCAAAACATCCCCAATTCCCTGTGTCATGGATTCCACAAGATGCTGCAAAAATGTCTTTGAGATTCTGGTCCATGTTGACGAGATTGCATCCCCAATTTGTCACCTGCACATTAATACTGTGATTCTTCCTCTCTATCACATCCCAAAGGTGTTCAGCTGCATACAGATTCAGTGACTGGGACTGTTATAGTCCATCGGCATTAAGGTTCGATGTGTCGTGCTTTCTCAGATGCTTTTCTGCTCTCCAGTTCTTATAGGGTGGTTAGCTGAGTTACCAATGTGGCCATTTTCCTCTGACCTCTGTCACCAACAAGGCATTTCCATTCACAGAACTGCCTCTCGATGGATGTTTTTTGTTTTTCACACCATCCTGAGTAAACTCTAGAAATGGTTGTGTGTGAAAATTCGAGTAAATCAGCAGTTACAGAAATACTGAAACCGTCTGGAACCAACCACCGTGATACAGTCACACTGTGCAAAACAAAGATATAATCTGAAAGAAAGAAAATCTTTTAAGAAACCTTTAGACAGTGCAGACAAGAAAGTGAAATTGTGTCATTTTAGGGACATTTTAACTTACGCAAAAGATAAAAATGTTCCAAAAAACAAACAAAACCTAAAAGTAATTATGTTGACTTAAGTAGCTGTCTTCTATACCCTAACTATGACTGTCCTTGTTGAAAGTGGTCATCTTTGTTTTTTGTCCTCATCTAGGCATATCATGGCCATGCTGAGGCACTGACTGTCTTACTTCAGTCGCTGTCTGACCTGGATAGTCTGGATGATGCAGGAAGGACCGCTTTGTCGCTTGCTTCCATGCGTGGACATGCAGACTGTGTGGAGGCACTGTTGAGTCAGGGGGCTTCGGTCACCGTGAAGGACAAGGTCCAAGGAAGGACACCCTTGCACTTTTCAGGTTCATCCATTCTTCTGTCTTAAAGATTATATCATTCATTTTTATTACAGTCAACATTTGTCCAATATTATAATATAGATTTAAAAGATTAATTAGACTACATGATGCTTGATTCCCTGCGATACACTGGTGCCCTGTCCAGGGGATTGTTCCAGGATGCTTATTGAGATGGGCTCCAGCCCCCCTATCTTCCAAAACCACACCTGACCCTCCTCTGGATTATACGAGCTTGATAAATGGTATGGTATGGTTCAAGACACTTGATTAACGTGCTAGCAGTGTCCAATAAAGTGCCAATGTGTCTAGGCTTCATCATAGTAAGTTAACCATTTTTAAAAAGGGCTGTTTTTGAATGCTTTTCACTTTTCATGCTGCATGACTTGTCCTCATTGTCTTGAATAATGGATGTTTTGGATTATAAAGCAGCTTTCTCTTCCACTCCATCATAAAAGTGTTTCTTTTTCAGCACTAAGTATATGATTCTACATTTTTTGAAGAGAACATTTAAAGTCGGATCACAATACCTTTGACACAAGTGCCAGTCAAAGAGAAAATGTCTTTCTCTTTGGTTAGTTTGTAAAACTATAGCTTGTGACAAGGATCCCCACCCAGCTTAGTGCACATTGGTGTAGAAAAATCATCCTCATTTTTATTTTTCATGATAACATGTAGTGTTTAGTTTCAGCCTTCTCCTGTTAACTGACACAAGCTGCAACTAAATATTTATTTCCTGAGGTGCCCTGCCTCAATGCCTAAGCAGTTTGGCCACTACAGCACTGTGAATTTTACAGTGTGGTTATCCAGTGGCCATTGGATTAAACCCTAGTGTTTTTTAAGGTTTTGTACATAGGTCAGATGGATGCCATGTTGCTGGAGTAAACCTAACATTAAATACAGTGAAACAGAAATGGGTATTGGCACTTAGAGCTTAATGAATTTCATTCTGTGTATCTTATCTTCATCACCATGTTACACAGAACAGTTTCCCTGCCAGAATATTAAATGATGTTTCCTTCCTTTATCTTCCAAGTGATGAATGGACACACGTCATGTCTACGCTTGCTGGTTGAGAGTTCAGACAGTGCAGATGTTGTGGACATGAGAGATGCCCGAGGACAGTGAGTCAATCACCTACAGTCCTTTATTTTATTGTATAAGTTTTTCTGTACTCTGGTTACTACTGCTGTATTTACAAATTACAAGATATGTCCTATCTCAAATGTTTATAGTTCTTTTTCAGAATTTCTTCTGTCTTATTTAATAAGCTTAGATGACCGGTAATGAGGGCTGATTTCCTTCCATTTTCCTAACATAGTGAGGATTGAAGCCACAACAGCTTTAGCAAGAATGACTGAAATTTACAATTGAACCTCTTCCTAAGGGATTTCCAGGTCATATGCATGTTATAAATCTTAGCGTACCTCCAGATAGTTGGGAGAAAGGTCTCAAAGAGGACACATCCTTGCCAGATTCTGTCATAGAATAAAATCCCAAACCAATAATATCCAAAGCCAGGAACTCGTGCAGAGTCAGGAGTGTTGGTTTCAGTGACTTTTATTAAAAGATAATAAAAGTCATGCTCATTCTGCGCTGTGAGCCGCTATTCCTGGGCTCTAAAACATTTTTATACATAGCTTAACATAGATAAGATACTTTGACACTCCTGCTTATGCTAATGGACAACATCGAATGATATTTTGCCTCCTTTATCCGGTAACTTTCAGTCAAGCACACTTCCTATTAGGTTATGCCCATCCATGCCTGTTATTTATTATGCTAGTAGCCATCACCTTTTGGCATTTTGCTATCTTCGTCCGCTAACTTTTCCACCATGCCCCCTTATTGTTAATCCTCCACCCAATCTTTGGCATCGGCTTTCATGGTGTCATTTTACATTGGTGGAGCAGTTATATGTAAGACTCAGTGCATTCCACTGTTTTAACTATCTGAGGCTCAGTGCGATTCAGTACTTAACAGTGCTTAAACCATATTGATGCTGACATTACAATATACTTGAAAAATAATACATTCTTATAAGGTGCAGAATAATATAGTAACATTAAAATAAAAAGTGTAATCATATTATACATTCTAATTTCTGTGCATATTATATTGTAGTCATCCAGCGTGGGATTGTATATATAAAAATCTAGTAAATATTCATGTAGATGTGCAGTATTTCCATAATGCCCACGCCATTTCAACTTGCAGCTATCAATGATCGAGCCAAAGCTCTGTTCTGAAATATTCATAGATTGTTCATATGTTCACTGTGTTTTTGGATTACAAGCTTTGTAACCTCACAGAAGAACCAAGATTACTTGATTGGTCTGTGGATACAGCTTGACTGATAAAATTACAGTTTTGCCTAGTGCTTTACCACCATGGCTGATCTATAGCTACAGAACTGTTACTGTCAACCATTTTCACGATCTGGACTGTCCTTATTCATAAACAAAAAACAAAAAAAACCTGGTATTTAATTCTTCTACTTTACAAAAGTGCTTTTTGGTGCTTTTCAGACAGAGGGAGAAGTAGTGTTAATGTGTTTTCACACCTAGTTTAATTGGAGTGGGTTTTCTTTTCAAAGTCTGGAGTGATTATTCCTGTGGTCTGGTTTGTTTAGGTAGACTTGAACATGGCAGTCATACTATGGTGTAGGTCATAGCAGCTCAGACCCTTTGGAAACAGTGGTCTTGATGTGGTACCAAATTAACCTTGGAGCATTTTGCATGAAATACGAATGTGATCCAACACATGACTGTTCTAGCTGAAGGGAATACTGTGCATTATGGAAAACATTTCTACCGTTATTTAGACAGTGTCAGTATAAAAATAAATCCACATGTGTACAAGTTTGCATGAAACAAGTCACACAAGTACCAGTCAATAAAATCAATCCTGGCACCTGACAGAACCGGAGAGCCTGTTTTCTTTTTCACGATCAGATGAGACAGCAGTTGACCACGTGAAAAAAGATCCCATAAAGGGTTAGTGAGTAACTAATTCCCTTTGTGACTGTCGATCAAACTCCCTAATCTTACACCACAAGAGTGATGAGCACAGGTTGGCTGTCATAATGCAATCACACTTCTGGCACAATGTGAACACTGCAGGCCTAGTAACTTAGATACTATGCATTCCCAAATGAACATTACTAACAAATACTTAAGTCCTAAAGACAGCAGACATGTGACTTGACATAACCTGAATAGGCTATAGAAGAATAAATATGTAACATCACACAATCAAATCAAATTCACCTGATACTGCCACTGTCTGTATCACTGTAGTGCTACACTGTATGCCTTCAGCAGAGCTTGCCGTAGAATCATCTAGATGAACGGTGTGTTTTCTGTACAGTAGTATGCAAGGTAATTTTTTTTTTCATTTTCACTTCTAGTAATGAAAGACATTCTGCTCACAGAGCCTTTCTTGGAAAACAAACCACAAAATCATTTCAAATGTACCGGTGCACATGATCCCTCAGCAGAGACATGCTGTTTTTGTTGAGGAATAACTCATCGTCACCTCCACAACCCAACAATTCTGCTCTCTGAAAAAGCATGGTTGGAATGTGTACTTAGATAAGAGTCACAAGCAGTGAATTCAGCTAAATGGCCAACTGCCGATTAAGCGGCTTACCTCTGACAGAGTTTATTCTGTGAATGTGTGTGCTCCTGGTTACTTTTCTTGGCCTCTGTGCATGAAGGCACAAAACTGACTGAAAATGGTGACAAAAAAGTCTGTACTGCGTAGAATTATTCATCTACGCCAAAACTAGTTAATTTCATTTGTAAGTTAAAAATCTTCAGTTAAAAAAAACATTTTCAAGTTTTATGCGCTTTTTATATCTGCGTAAATACTGTAAGTTGAGAATGCTGTAACCCAAGTCCATTCTCTATATCACACTTAACTATTCCCTAACAATGCTCTCTAACTCAGTGAGAATTTCCCAGATCCTCCCACAATGTCAGGAGTCCCTAACTTAATCTTCTTTCAGTGAACCAAGCTTGGTGCAGCTCTGTAAAGAGACTGAAAGGGTGCACACTTGCCAAACTTTCTCAACTGATTCACAGAAGCAGCTATTCTCAGAAGTCCTTTTGGACCATCTTCTCACCATATTATCAACAATTAGCCCCTGGCTTCTCTTCGTAATGTACCCAGCTAGGGCACAAATCTGCAATGAAATCTTTGCAACACTCTGCACCACATGACAGAAGGACAAGGAGCTAATTAACTCCTGAAAAATTGAAGAAAAGACAGAGAGGCAAATTATAAATTGAAATGTATTCTCCAAATACCTGACAGTGAATCTGATGATGTCTGCCATTTGTGTTTAGTGCCAACAGTGTGGTGAGCTGCACACGTTTCTTAAGCATACTTAAAAAGTTAGCTCTTTTGATAATTGTAAAGTATCTGCAGCTGTTACCTCAGCTGTTTAAAAAATCTGCTTTAGCCAGCTGCTTCTCCCCTTAAGGTACCGGTAACCTTGGGTACGGCACAAGAGATGTCAGATCTGTGCAGTTCACCTGCTTGAGTAACTTGAGCCTTAGCCCTGTCTATATAAAGTATACTCTATTTAAAATTCTTTCTCTGGTTTTCTATCCACCCTGGAGCTCTATTGTAAAGAAAGTGTGCAGTGAACCTCTTTGTTACATTTTGTACTTTCTGTTGAGATGAGAAAGTGACTTATCAAAAGCAGCTCGCATGGGGATCAGACTCCATAGTACAGTGTCATGAAATACCAGACTCATTAACACGTAGACTTGTGGTCACCTGTATCTGTCAATGTCATCTCCCCTAACTGCTCAGGCAGCCAAGAGAATATCTAAGTTGTCCGAGTCTATGTTTCTGCTTTACAATGTGATGGGGTAAAGGCCAGTCATTTGGATGATAAAGAAGAACACACACACACTTCTCTAAATGAAACAAAATGAGTGTTTTACCCCACCATATTGAAAATGAATCATTCACTGCTCTATTCCTTAATACTGTATATCTTTTAAGGGATCAGTAGTAATATATTTCCTGCAGTGGAATATTTAATTCATGCCCTTTTATGTGAAACATTTAACACTAAGATTATTGATGAAAGAATACTTGTTTTTCGACTTGTCTATTTCCTGAAAAAGCCATGATTCATTTGGTAAAATGTGTTTTAGTTCTGGAACGGCTCATCTTAAGCTTACTTTTGTGTAAAGTTTTGCAGTAATTTCTTTGAACGATGATCTTTGCACAGGACGCCTTTGATGCTGGCTGTCGCTAACGGGCATGTGGATGCTGTAACTTTCTTATTGGAGAAGGAGGCGAGTGTCGATGCTGTCGATTTACAGGGCTGCACTGCCCTGCATCTTGGGGTGAGGATTTCCTTTCCCATTAAAAATTTCTCTTTTGTTAGAGATGTTGTTTTAAACTGAATCTGTACAAACTGATGCAAAGTTTAGCAATGTCTTTATTTTATTAAGTTGACTTATCTTTTTAGCCTCTTGAAAGGTTTCAAGCAATGAAAAGATGCACCAGGCTATAAATGTCACAATTGGATCTTTTTTTGACACTTTGAGCTCCTTGCTGTTTAGATTCTCTCTGGGAATGAAGAGTGTGTGCAATGTCTGTTGGAACAAGAAGCATCCATTCTAGTGGGCGACTGCCGTGGACGCACTCCAATTCATTTTGCTGCGGCTCGAGGCCATGCTACATGGCTCAGTGAACTGCTGACAATAGCATTTTCAGAGGGAACGCCAACTTTACGGGATAATCAGGGTTACTCACCTCTGCATTGGGCCTGCTATAATGGTATGTATTTGTAAAATTGCTACTGTATGTCAAATAAATGAAGTTGGGCACAATCTAAAAGTAACACGAGCTGCCATTGGACTTTTTCTCTCATTTCATTTCAGGCCATGAGAACTGTGTAGAGGTTCTGCTGGAGCACAAGGTGTGTCGTTGTTTTGAAGGAAACCCTTTCACCCCTCTGCACTGTGCTGTGTGAGTTAAACATTCATCTCCCCACCCCTAACCTCCAATTGCTCCATTCAAGTCACAGAGCACGTAAGATCACCACAGGATAAGTGTTTGACATTTACCTGTGTCACGGGGTACCTGGCTTGGTGTCTGTTCACGCATAACTGCCTCAGTGTGAACTCTTTGTTTAACATTTACTAATTTTAAGACACAGAAGTTATTGATTTAAAGGGAACTAGGAAAGCACCATGATAAATTAGTAAAGATGCCAGTGTGGAGTCTACACATTTTCAATAGATGATGAACACGTGTTCGTGGACAGTGAAGTGGCCACACTACCTGCTGTGTCACTGGGCCACCCTGCACTGAAAATGTTGCAGGTCATCGAACACCATCTAGTGTTCGTTTTTGTCTTTGCAGAAAGTGCACATAGTGGAAGATTGATGTAGCATATTCAAGAAAAAAATGGAATAATCTTATTTTTTGAAATATTCAGTTGTTTGCTCAATTAAGAATATTATTTTAATGAGCCAAAACTCATCAGGTATAATAATTAAAGAAAAAAACATAATCAGATCAGATATTGGTACCTGCCTAAATAAGTAGATCTTACTGAGCATACTTGTTGGTTGCTGAAAATGAACAAGTGTACATATGCCTTAAAACATGCCAACGCTCAATTTAAAAAAGATAAAAGAAACAACAAAATAGAAAGATCAAAAAACATGAAGTCTGACAATTTCAAAATGAATCGTAAGAACTGACAGTCTCACCTGTGATCTCACCTTTGGCACTGTTTCATCCATGTGGGTGCATGTAATCAAGCTTACCACACTGTAATACCATGCTTGCCATGTAACATCACAGCAGTTATATTGAATCCTGAGAAATAATCCATCCTCCATTATCCAATCAGCTATATCCTAACTACAGGGTCACGGGGGTCTGCTGGAGCCAATCCCAGCCAACACAGGGCGCAAGGCAAGAAACAAACCCCGGGCAGGGCGCCAGCCCACCGCAGGACGCGCACACACACACAAACACACACCAAGCACACACTAGGGACAATTTAAAATCACCAATGCACCCAACCTGCATGTCTTTGGACTGTGGGAGGAAACCCACGTAGACACGGGGAGAACATGCAAACTCCATTCAGAGAAGACCCAGGAAGTGAACCCGGGTCTCCTAACTGCAAGGCAGCAGCACTACCCACTGCACCACCATGCCGCCCCTGAGAAATAATACAATGCAAAAAAAAAAAACATTGCAGAAATGAAATTGGTAGATACACCATGAATAGCAGGGATTCTCCTCAGCAGAAAAATGTCCTTTAAATGTATCTTTTTTAATAATTAATCATGTGGTTTAGGACCGAAGCCTAAAACAGAATTACACTGTAGATTATATTTGGATTTAAGAGTGTGAATTACAGTAGGAGGCTCATTGTTTTAAAAACCCAATGTAACAAGTTAATTATTTTTCTGATATTTTTAAGTGTCAGAGTCATTAGCAGACAACTGTTATAATATCTAGAAAAAAAATTGCTGAAAATGGTATTAAAGATTTAATTAGTCTAATGTGAGTACAAAGTGATTTGAAATACAATATGTGCAATATTTAAAATGTTAGTTTTTTGCACAGGGAAAACAATCATTACAAAGGATTACACCAGTTAGAAAACACCCCAAAGCAGCAGCAGGCTCTGAGCGTCCCCATTAAGAGTTGCTCTGTTCAGGACAGTAGATGTGCAATGCTAAAAAGGAACACCTTCATTTGCAGACGTGACAAACAACAGGGGACCTGGACTATATAGGACGTTGATGTACTGTATATGAGCTAAAGAACAGTGAAACTGCAATACTGTAAATGATTCTGCAGGCTTTATCCATGCGGTCAATTTGTAGCCTCCCGAGTGTGTAAAGGAAGGCAGTGTTGAAGACAATAGAAAATATGGCAGCTGATGGTAGCCACCCATACATGCCACACAAATCACTAAGACTTCAATTTTAAAACTATTCAATTTATTACTGCACACTACCCATCTATAAGAGTATAGTAGTGGAATATGGATGGTTGATGCTGTACATACAGTATTTGCAAACTTATTGGGAAAGTCTGCTCCATCACAGGGCTAACCCTGGGCACAGTGGAAGCTGTTTTGGAAAAGAAGATGGCGGCAAAATTTGATGCCATCATGAAAAATCCCCTCATCCCCCCCCCAGGAGGCGCTCTCTTGGAAGACTTTTAGCCACAGGCTCATTCCACCACTACTGTACTAAGATGTGCTCCTAGGGGTCTTTTCTGCTTACTGCAATTCAATGCTTCCTTCCAACATACTATTAAGTTCACTTAAAATGTTTGCACAATATACATGTATTTATTTATTTATTTGATTGATTCATTTGACTAATTAATTGATTGATTGGCTGTGTTATCTGTCCAATGAGACTGTATCCTTGCTTTTTTATGTTTCTACTGCTGTATGTAGGTAATTTTCCCCTTGGGATTAATAAAGTTTTTCTAATCTAATCTAACAAATGCAATATGCTGTAGTTGAAATAAACCTAAAAATAAGGTTAAATAAAAACAAACAAAAAGAAAAAAAACATACTAAAGCAAAAAGAAATAAAACACCATGCAATACTTGTGTAAAATATTTGCAGTACATAATAAAAAATTAAATCCTGCAGTACTTCTTTATATTCCTTGCTTTGTGCCCCAGTAAATACAACTTATCGTCAATATACTAACAACCCAATTGTCCTTCATTCACTCAGAATATGGAACCAAAGTCAGAAGCACTTCAAGTTAGAGAATATTTTATCTGTGGGACTTCTGCATGATAACCACCTTTTTCCACCCTCTCAAACTTATATAGTTTTTAATATTTGAAAAGCATACAGGATTAAATCACTTAAAGATAATGTCTTTGCATCCTACGATCAATTACTATCCAAATTTAGCTTCCCATCAGCACAATTTTTGCACTTTTTCCAAATTAGAAACTTTGCTAAACAAAATCTGCTCAATTTTCCTCACCTCCCACCTACTTTTATTCCAGAAGAAATATTGATCGGTCTTGAGGACTCAGACAGCATTTCTGTAATATATAAAAACTACCTACCAAGCAACCAGGGGATGGAGTAAGAGAGACTCAGAATGAAAAAAGACTATACAAAAACAGGAATTTGTTTTATTCCAGTAGTGACCATTCTATTCAACAAAGAAATGTCTTGCAAAAAAATGTTTATAAAGTCTAATACAAAGAGAAATCCAAAAAGAAAAATCAGTGCAGGTGTTATAATATTTACAGTGGTTTCCAAATTAAAACTGAAGAAAAGAACAAAACAAAAAAAATCTTCCACCTCCTTCATCTGGTTACAAAATGGATAACGAAGTACAGGTGGTGGAAAAAAGAATCAAAACAAAATGAAAAATCTGAGCACCTACTAAATGCACAAAAGACAGTACGTATCTCCACTACTCAGTTAAATAAATCAGTAGCACAGATCTACATTAAAGCCTGAAGACCTGGGGCCTCATGTATAAACGGTGCATATGCACAAAAATGTTGCGTACGCCCGTTTTCATGCTCACATCTCGATGTATAAAAACTAAACTTGCCGCAAAGTCACGCACATTTTGACATCAGTTAAATCCTTGGCGTACGTAAGTTCTCTGCTTGGTTTTGCAAACTCTGCACCCAGTGTCAGAGCAGTGCTACTGTTCCTGTATGGTTTCCCTGGAACAGTGGCATGATGGAAGGCAGGAACAATCTCTGGATGGGGCACCAGCTCATCACTATCACTGCACCACCATGTTCCCATGTTTAATAACATGCTTTAACTCCTATCATCATGAAAATGCTATCACGTATACATCTCAGTATTTTAATTATTCAGAGATCTGTAATATCACGAATGTAATGGATTCTGTGTCCTGTCGGAGGAAGAGAAAGCCTGTATAAGAAGCACGTAGTGATTCACACACGGAGCATATAGAAGAACACATACAATACAAAGCATTTAACGTGCTACTTTAGTTATGATGGTATTTGAGATACTAGTAAATTAAACAATTTTAAGATTAAGTTTATGATGTTCTACTTTAATCTATACTAATAAAAGGCAAAGCCCTCAATGACTCACTCACTGACTCATCACTAATTCTCCAACTTCCCGTGTGGGTAGAAGGCTGAAATTTGGCAGCCTCATTCCTTACAGCTTACTTACAAAAGTTGGGCAGGTTTCATTTCGAAATTCTACGCATAATGGTCATAACTAGAAGCTATTTTTCTCCATTTACTGTAATGGAGTTCAACTAGAGGGGCGGAGTTTCGTGTGACATCATCACGCCGCTCACGTAATCACGCATTACGTAGAAAACCAGGAAGAGCTACAAAACGCGCTGAAGAAAACATGCATTATATAATTAAGAAGGCAGCGAAACAATTAGAAGCGAGCGAGTGACATACACTGTGTGCACAATTATTAGGCAAGTGAGTATTTTCACCATATCATCATTTTTAATGCGTATATTCCAACTCCAAGCTGTATTAACTTGAATGCTTATTGGATTTAAGCACGTCAGGTGATGTGTATTTGTGTAATGAGGGAGGGTGTGGCCTAAGGAGATCAACACCCTATATCAAGGTGTGCAGAATTATTAGGCAGCTAGTTTTCCTCAGGCAAAATGGGCCAAAAAAGAGATTTAACTGATTCTGAAAAGTCAAAAATTGTAAAAAAGTCTTTCAGAGGGATGCAGCACTTTTGGAATTGCTAAGATATTGGTGTGTGATCACAGAACCATCAAACATTTTGTTGCAAATAGTCAACAGGGTCGCAAGAAACGTGTTGAGAACAAAAGACGCAAATTAGCTGCCAAAGATTTGAGAAGAATCAAACGTGAAGCTACCAGGAACCCATTATCCTCCAGTACTTTCATATTCCAGAGCTGCAACCTACCTGGAGTGCCCAGAAGTACAAGGTGTTCAGTGCTCAAAGACATGGCCAAGGTAAGGAGGGCTGAAACCCAACCACCACTGAACAAGAAACATAAGTTGAAACGTCAAAACTGGGCCAAGAAATATCTGAAGACAGATTTTTTTCAAAGGTTTTATGGACCGATGAGATGAGAGTGACTCTTGATGGACCAGATGGATGGATCTGTGGATCAGTAATGGGCACAGAGCTCCACTCCAACGTGGAGGTGGGGTACTGGTATGAGCTGGTATTTTTAAAGATGAGCTAGTTGGACCTTTTTGCATTGAAGATGAACTCAAAATCAACTCCCAAACCTACTGCCAGTTTTTCGAAGACACTTTCTTCAAACAGTGATACAGGAAAAAGACCATGATTTTTATGCAGGTCAATGCTCCATCACTTGCATCGAAGTTCTCCACTGCGTGGCCAGCCAGTAAAGGCCTTAAAGATGAAGGAATAATGACATGGCCCC
>JANRMT010062815.1:26933494-26972434 GCA_026402145.1 Polypterus bichir lapradei
CTGAGCTTAAGGGCTAGTTGTATTGATTTGCATATTCAAAGAGGTGTAATTCTGGGAGGAGTTTGGGGAGTGGCAGCAGGCGAGTGCACGTGCGTTATTTTTCACGCTGACCGGGATGTATGTAGCAGAAGAACGTAGAAGTTAGTGTATGCACAGATTTATGTAGCTGGGTTTTTGTGCATACGCACATTTCCGCTTTTGTCTGTACGTCATGTTTTAATATGAATTCTACGCACGCCGTTATGCATGAGGCCCCTAATCAAAATACGACGCGTGTACCCATCTGTCTTGGTGACTTGCAGTCTTTCCGTTCAGTCTCTAGGAAGTGAGTACTGTTTTACTTTCTCCCATTTTCACTTCTATGCTTGCCACACATGTGAATTCCCTTTTGCCAGCTACTTTAAAACTGAGCTTTCTATCCTTCAGACCTGTATCTTTGACTATAAATATTGCACTTTTGCCCTCTCCCCTGCAGCGGTTACTGGAGCGCTCCTCCGCACTCAGCCGTCAGAAACTGTGAGCGCGCTCGAAAACCGGCCTCAGACGTGTGCCTCTGTGTCAGCAGGTTTGAGCCCCATGGTTGACCTGTAGGCCTCCAGGCAGCCCTTTGAGCATCCCGGTGCTTAAACCACCGGTAAAACTTTGTGCCGCTACCGTGTTAATCTGTGTAGGGCAGCTAAAACAGGTAAATTAAAACATTATTTCTTTAATATTTTTTCCCCCAAATATCCGTAACAAAGCCAAGCGGCTGCCTCTTTGTTTGCATCATCTACAGCTACTGAACTTGGCTTATCACACCTCCGCAATCCTGTACAGCAGTGTTTCCCAACCTCGGCCCTGGGGGCACACGGTGGCTGCAGGTTTTTGTTCCAACCAGCTTCTGTTTTTAATTGAACTCCTGGGCTAATTAAGTTATGTGTTATTTCCCAAGTTATGTGTTTTGGGAACAATATAGAAATTAGAAAACTAAGTTTGGTAAAAAAAATATATACAGTATAAATTAAAATGTACCAAGCAGTTATATGGGAATAATGTATTTTTTTCTTTTTAACAATATTTTCATCTTGATTTTCACTCTACTTTTCTAGGTGTTCTAATTGTTTAATCCAGTATTTATTAAGTAGTGGGTCTGATGCTAAAGTAGTTGTAGCCTTTGATTATTTAGTGTTGTTTGCCAGCGTGTCTGCTCTGCTCATTGTTAATTGTCATTAATAAGATACAACGAAGGGGAAAAACTGCACAGAGAAAGGGCAAAATGTAATGAAATCAACAAAAGAGAGTTAAGCATTTAAATCTATAGCAAAAGCAGAAATATTTCTAAATGTCTTATAAATAGAAAAATCATGCTGCTGTGCTTTTCTGAATGTCGAATAAAAGAAAAATAATACCAGCTAATTAAATGAGATCAGTGCTATCAGGTGTTGTCACTGATTAGGAATCTGGTTGGAACAAAAACCTGCAGCCACAGTGGCTCCCAGGACCGAGGTTGGGAAACACTGCTTTACAGGACTAAGCGGGTTAGAAAATGACTGACCGTCTGCCTACATTTTATCAGCTGGGAAGGCAACAAAATACAATTTTAAGGCTGTAGGCCAGCAATGTGATTATACGATTCTTATTCACTTTTCTGAATCTTAATGTTTAATACGCAAGGTAAGTTCATGCATTTTCAGTGATTAAATTATCTCCAATTAAAAATAACCTTCAAATGAAATAAGTGTGAAGCAAAGCATGTTGTAAAGACAAGAAAGACAACACACTAGAAAGCATAACAGACCAAATACGGAAATAAATGAATCCAACATGTACATTTAAAATATAGCATTTACTTATAACAAACATAACTATATAATATTCCATACAAGTGACAGGATTTAGATAGATAGATAGATAGATAGATAGATAGATAGATAGATAGATAGATAGACAGATAGATAGATAGATAGATAGATAGATACATACATACTTACATACTTAATTACTTACTTACTTTATTAATCCCGAGGGGAAATTCACATAATCCAGCAGCAGTATACTGATACAAAAAACAATGTTAAATTAAAGAGTAATAAAAATGATTGTAAAAACGGACAATAACTTTGAATAATGTTAGCATTTACTCCCCCGGGTGGAATTGAAGAGTCGCATAGTGTGGGGGAGGAACGATCTCCTCAGTCTGTCAGTGGAGCAAGACAGTGACAAAAGTCTGTCACTGAAGCTACTCCTCTGCCTGGAGATGACACTGTTCAGTGGATGCAGTGGATTCTTCATGATTGACAGGAGTTTGCTCAGCCCCGTTGCTCTGCTACAGATGTTAAACTGTCCAGCTTTACTC
The DNA here is from genome assembly GCA_026402145.1 of Polypterus bichir lapradei. NCBI lineage: Eukaryota > Metazoa > Chordata > Cladistia > Polypteriformes > Polypteridae > Polypterus > Polypterus bichir. The sequence goes on from JANRMT010062815.1 coordinate 26,935,830, forward strand.
CTATAATAGAGCCTGCCTTCCTAACAAGTTTGTCCAGGCGTGAGACGTCCTTCTTCTTTATGTTGCCTCCCCAGCACACCACCGCGTAGAAGAGGGCACTCGCCACAACCGTCTGGTAGAACATCTGCAGCATCTTATTGCAGATGTTGAAGGACACCAACCTTCTAAGAAAGTATAGTCGGCTCTGACCTTTCTTACACAGAGATTTAACAAGATACAGTATGGACTTAGGAAAACGTTCATTTGAATAATGCACATTGAAGCCAGATAAATGCCATTTAGCTCACTGCCCAGTGATTCCAGTTTCAGTACTGGATAATTTACAATTGCCAATCAACCTACTAGGCATGTGTTTGAGATATGAAGGGAAAACCCACACAGACAGTGACTGGGCAAGGACTCTAGTGCTGTCAGGAACGAGCACTAATCACTGCACCACTATGCTGACAAACCCTCTCCCCCAGAATATAAATATGTGCTAGAGTATATAATTGTCTTTGTGGATTTATTGTATGTGTTGTAATAGTTTTCCAGATTCTCAGTTATCTGCTCAGTACTAATTTAGAAGTTAATATTCAGCTAAGCTTTAATTTTTTTGTCTGGCAAGGAGGATAAGTATTGTCCTATTGTTGTTCCTGGGGTGCACCCAAAGACTCCTGGGATAGGCTCCAGCTGTCCAGCGACCCTGCCCTGGATGAACAGGTTAGGACTAAACATGGATGGATTGATGCAGCTACTGCAACCCCAAAATCAAACCCTTTCTCTATGACTGACCTGCTGTTCCAATATGTAGGCTGGTAGACCTGCAGACACATTGCTCCAAGTGACCACCTCAGTTTGGCTCAAAACACTGTGACCCAACTGTACCTTGTATTACACTACACTACGTTTACACCCACGAACGTCAAACTGCCAAATAATTTGTGTAAATTTAGAAAACTAAGGTGTGTTTTGTGCCAGTTGTACAGAAAGGGCCGACGTATTTTACAAAATCACAAAATTGTTAATTTTTTCTTACAAAGAAATTTATTGAAAGATTTGAGTTCATATTGAAATAGCATTTGACAATTTGTAGGGATAGAAATGCAGGTCTAAATGCAAAATACGCCTTACTGAACGATTACTGAGGCCAAGTTCAGAAGAATGCTTCCGAGCAGATCGACTTGGACTGCGCAGCAGGGCTAGTCGTACACTTTCCACATTTTCAGGGGTACGTGGCGTTCGTGTAGCCACCGGCGGTCTTTTGTTCATTAGTGTACCACGTGTATGAAGTGCTTTAACCCAACGTAGGATAGTGTTACGAGCGGGAACAGCTTTATTTCTGTGGATATTGAAATGGCAACGAAACTCATGCTGAACTGCGGTAATAGATTGGTTGTTCTTGACAAAACAGTCGTACGCAAAAATGTGGTGTTCTATCGTCCATGGCTTCATGGCTTCAACTAAAAAGAAAATAAAAAAATGCTAAGACTTTGCGAACCTAACGCCACCTACCGCACATTTGTCACTCCACCTAGTGGTGAGTTCTAGCCATTTCAAAGATGTCCATCCTTTCTGCCTCACCCTGTAGTACACCTTTTTCAAATATAGTTTTGATTGCAGCAGACATAAATTATATATCTTGCAAAAAAGAACCAAGGACTTGCTGCCATGTTGGAAAACATCATGCCAAAGGCGGTGGGATCAGAGTGAATAGTGGGGTTTTAAGAGCACCTGTTATAGCTAAAATGGCTCTCCTCCACACAACACAGGCATGCTGAGCATTTAGAGTCATTGCTACTGTATGCCAATGAATCTCTGCAAACTACATACCTCAAATAGTTTATTAGCTAGTGCCGCGACTTTATCCCAATTAGAGTCTGTTGTGTCAAGGAAATTCTGTTTTTAAGCATATTCTGTACATGGAATAATTAAATGAACAACAACATTGTTTTGCAATGAGCCTACTGCTGAGTTAATCATAACTCTATAACAGCTTGCTCTAAGATCATGTCTTGTCTTGTTTATTGTACGGTGAGTGTGAGGGAAATAGATTCTCAGTTTTTATTTGAGCAGAGCACCATTACTGGTGTATGACAGTAGGCTGACTTTTCCTTTTCTTCCTGTGTAACTGCAGAATAAATGATCATGAAGGCTGTGCCTCAATTTTGCTTGAAGCACTGGGTCCAGATATTGTGGAGTGTAAGGATGCCAAAGGAAGGTAAGGAAGGCTTTTGTGCTGCCACTTGTATCGTCTTTGGAAGAGAAGCTGCAGCAGTGACTCTTCAGCATTCAGTCTCAAGCTAGTTGTAAATCCAAAGGCAGGTGGCGCTGCTGTCACGTGTACTGAGGACAATGAGAGTCTTACTGTCATGTAGCGTGACTACAGTCAGAGTTAGCAGCTCTGCTGGCAAGTTAATTATAACTATTAAGCATTTATTGAAATAATGTGTATTATTTAAGCAGTAATTTGATAATGTACATAATAATTTTATTTTTAAAATAAAAATCCAAGTGTGTTTATTATTAAATCAGGAAGGCTATGTGACCTTTGTAATTTTGGAAAGGAAGATCTATGTGACATTCTGTAACATAACAGATCAGGCATTATCTAATGTGAATATATTCATTTTGCCTAAAGACCTCTAGCCAGGTTTTTGATGTTTAGGCATCTCTTGTTGAGTTGCCACCAATGTGGTATCATTGGTTTTTTGATTTAAGTTGCTTCTTATAGGACCCCTCTCCATGCTGCTGCCTTTTCTGAACACGTGGAGTGTCTCCAGCTGCTTCTGAGCCACAATGCACCTGTAAATGCGATTGACCAATCAGGGAAGTCTGCAGTTATGATTGCAGCAGAGTTTGGCCGAATTGGAGCAGTAGGTATGGAGCCGTCATTTAATAATCTATAATGTATTTAATTCTGTGATCACCCACTGTGCTGAAACAGATCAGGGATTGTAATCACAATTTGAGCTCCATGTATTACAAAACCTGATCTTCTGGAGCAGCTTTGGGCATGGATGATGAATGTAATGAGTAGAATACATTCTTTACAAGTTAATAACTAAACAGCAATGATCAGGGTTGCAACATCAAGAATATGTTATAAGGACTGACAGTCTCAGCTGTGTTCTCACCTTTGTCATCAGTGTGGGTGCATGTAATGAAGCCAGCCATACTGCATTGCCATGCTTGCGTAATAAAAACGTTTTTTCTCAACTTAAAGATTGAGATGGGTTCAGCTGCAGACCTCCTCAGCATAACGATTCGGCAGCTCTGCTGGGCAGCCAATTGGACTGCAGGTCTTACTTGACGTGAGTCAGATGATCATCACCCCAACCCCAGTCTTAACCATAGTGCAAGCAGGCATTATCACTGATGCAGAATATAAAGCGACAACCTCTTTAATGGGATGAAGCTCTGGAGGTCTATTGGAAAGATCAGTCTTGCAGTACAATACTTCCGCTAATGCAACAGCTCTCTTGCAGAAAGAATTGGCTAACTGGTGCTTAAACTTCCTTTTCTTCACCTAGTAAGAAGACATACTGTAAAGTAAAGCCCATCACTGGGTGCCAGAGCCTCTTCTGCTAGCATTAGGTGTAAGGCAGGACCGAGCCCTGAACAGGGTGGCAGTCCACTGCCGGCCTAAACACCCCACACGTCTCTTTATTTTATATGATATTTTTCATAGTGAGAATTTTCACATAAAATTTTATAAATAAGACCTGTAGCTTCAGTGAGAATAAAAGAAAAAGAGAACAGTTGAAAAGAAAGGAGGAAGGAAGATGTGTCTAGTAGATGATTGCTTCATAAACTTAAATTATGCTTCACAATAGAGGCAAAGCAAGCGTCACTAAAACACATAATGAACTGAAAAAGGACTTGTGCAAAAAGAGAAAACTGTCACACTCTAATCCAGCGTTTCTCAACCTTTACGTATTTGTGACCCGAGTTTTCATAACAGTTTTAATCGCGCCCCCCTAACGTCTTTTTGAAAGGAGCCCACTAATAATCAATTTGTTCTATTTTAATTAATGATATATCATAGATGCATATTTTATTATACCTACTTAACTTTTATTGACATTTATCTAACTCTATTTTTCTAGTATCAGAATGTAGTTTAAGTTCATTTGTTTTGGTTTCAATAGATGTATTTTTCATATTTTCGATTCTTGTTTTCTTTTTTTCACATCTTCGCGCCCCCCTTTTCGTTACTTTGCGCCCTCCTAGGGGCGTCCGCCCCACAGATTGAGAACCACTGCTCTAATAGGTATCAGTGGCAGCAGTTTATCAAGCAGGTATCTTCATTACTTCCAATTTATGAAGCAAAACATAAGATAAAAATATGGTATTATATGTCAATAAATTCAAATTAAACCAAATTATACTTTTAAAACTATACTCTTGATCAGTGATCAGAATTATGAAGCTATTGTGATTGGTGGGGGGGGTGAATTTTTGGTTTGTATTTTCAGTTTATCAACCAGTTTTATATTGTTAATAACAAATTGTTTTAATTGTGCGATCTGTAGACATTTAGGTCACCCTTTTAGATTTAAAGCAGTGGCCCTGAGCAAATTGTTTTTGAATATTCTGTGTAGATATTCAAATCTTTTACCTATAAAATGAATCCGTTTAAAGGTGAACTGCTTCTTTCATTTCTGTTAAGTCTACAGGCATGAAGAAAGCTGAGCCTCAATTCACTAATTTCTGTGATTTTTTTCATGTGTTTCAGAAGTGTTAGTTAAAAGTGCCAACGCCAACCTGACCCTGAGGGATGAACACAAAAACACTGCCTTCCACCTCGCCTGCAGTAACGTATGTTCATCTGAAACCTGAAACTGATTTTGTACCTTGATGTGGGTGGGCAGGGAGTGGGAAATATGGTGCCCCTTTCAGTGTCAGACATACATAACGGGTTTAAGAATACGTTTTTCTTCACAATCATTTTATATATCAATTTGCCATTTGAAATTGTGTTTTGAAGTTAAGCATCTTTTATAAATTTTAAAAATACTTTGTCTATTCTTAGAGTTTACAATGGGTCTTATGGTACACAGAGTCCATAGATGATGGAAAAAGCCACACATCCATTTTTCAGGCCAAAAATATCATCAAGTATTGATCTGCATCCTCAAATTATAATCTTATTACAGAACAGCATATTCATGACATTTTATTGAGGTAAAATAGCAAAAGGCAAACCATTGTTTTGAGATTCAACCATTTTAAAAAGAGACTGTGCACTTTGTACAGTGGAACCTCGGGTCACGAACGTCTTGGATCACGTACAAATCGGGTTACGACCAAAAAGTTCGCCAAATTTTTGCATCTGTTCACGACCACACACTCGGGTGACGAACAAGCTAGTTACTCTTCCAGTTCGTACACGGCGATGATTTACGCATGTGTTCAGTCTCTCCCTGTACAGTACATTGTTCTCGGTCAGACGTGCATCGCGCAGAGGGACTTTCCCTCAAAACTGTAATCTCCTCTCCACCCAGCTTCCTGCTCACTTCCTTCATGCCAGAACTCAGCTCATGCAAGGTTAGTTTTCTTGGTTGTTTATGATTAGTTTTTGTATAAGTTACAGATTTTTCAAATGTTAATTTTTTTTCCCTGTGCTTAAAACTCATTAAAAAAAGTGTTTACAGCGAGCGGTTTGTAAGGCTGTAGCATGAACTCCTGCAATGTTAGTTTTCTCTGTTGTTCAAGGTTTTCTCAGTGTTATTCAATGCTTTTACATTTAGTTTACTATTACACTGTGCATTCTATGGTAATTAACTATTTTTTTGCTTAAAAATCTTTAAAAAAATATATTTAAATACAGTTCATACGGTCTGAAATGGATTAATTGTATTTACATACAATCCTATGGGGGAAATTACTTCGGGTCACAACCAAATCGGGTTACGACCAGAGTGTTGGAACAAATTAAGGTCGTGACCTGAGGTTCCACTGTATTGCCATTTGTCTTCTTTCCTGGCAGTGCGGCACCCTTCCTGGCCAGCAGGGAGTGGATTCACCTCGGAAAGGTATCAGTAGGCAGCCATTATTAACACTGAATGTTGATGCAGAGATGTTTGTGGCACCTTCAGCTCTGACAGCAAGCAATACCACCCCACACTCTCATCTTCAATAAAATATACTTCTAACAGTACGCACAAGCTCCATAAAATTTTGAATGCATGAGGAGGGCCAAGCAGCCTACAAAAAAGGAGAGTAGCAGAACATATTTGTTTCCACAAGAACTGAACAGACGTCTTAGGCATTCACCCCAAAATCAGGGCAGGCCTGTGGTACAGCTGGAGCCTATCCCAGCAATCACTGGAGGGACACAAGGAAAAAAACAGTCCACAGGTAAGTCGCCCGTCACACACACACACACACACACAGTATGCTCACACATTATGAGGCCAGTTTGGCCACATCAGTTCACCTAAGTTTAATCTGGATGAAGTTTAGTAAATTCAGTACATATGTTTTAACACAGACAGAATGGATTGTCAATCCTGCCTGTAAGTGGCAGGTTCTACATGTAGTCTGCATGTTCTCACCGTGGATTTACAGATTGATTGGCTTTAGTGTTAGTGATTTTGCTCACGCAAAAGAATTGTGCTCAGTTCTTCTATTATCATATTTTAAGCAACTCATCATACATTTATAAAAATTGATATTTAGTTTGATGCTTCAATCCGCTCGATATCACATTCTGTCTCAATCATTTTCTGAGTTTTCTTTTTTTGATTGTGAGTGCGCGAGACACGTCAGAAACTGAAAACTTTTATTAACAACCAGTAATGGTGCAGTGAATCCACTTGACTTGGGCGTTCATAGTTTTCATCTTCTTTCTCTGTACGTTTAGCATTCGTTTGCTCAGAGGTTGATGCGCTTGCTGCTTCATGAGCAGCTTTTCTTTTCTCCACTCTAGCAGCCCGCTTCTTCTCTTCTTCGGACGGCATCTTTTTGCATTAAAACTGATTAAGTCAGTATTTGTGTTGCAATTACTTTTTACATTTTCCATAATTTTTAACTTAAGCTGGTAGTTAAGTCTTCACTCTGCTTTAAGAATGATTTAAGATATGAAGAGGTAGGGGAAGTGAAGGCGAAGGTGGTAGCGATGAGAACGGCGCCCGTACACATGTGCCGCACAGCCACCCTGCTGGCCGCCGCTGAGAGTTGGTTCTACAATAAAATAAAAATAGTAATAATTCCAAAACTCTTCGCTTTTAATATAAAGCAGTAGTGCAGAGTTTCAGTGTACTATATGTGTACCAAATTTCAGACTACAGGTTATTTGATTTTTGACCTTGACCTCCCTGGGTTGACCTTTGACCTTGGAGGTCAATCATCGCCCCGAAAGCGCATAGTAGACGTCACGTAGTGTATGTGTACCAGATTTCAGGCCATCAGGTCAAACAGTTTGTGAGCTACAGCTGATTTAAAATCCTGGACAGACAAACGGACAGCCACGGTAGCGTATTATAGAAGAAGATACAGTGGTGTGTAATCAGTTCAGTCCCGATGTATTGTCATGTGCACAAAGTACAAAGCATCTTGGGTAGGGTCGGCATTTGGTTGTCATAACGCCACCCACCTTGGCCACTGCAAGCAGCCACACTAACATAAAACATAACCTTTCCTCATGAGATTTGGAGCAAATTGTGATAAAGTAATTATTTCTAGTTTTCTTGTGTTATCACAATGATGCAGTATAAACATGGAAGGCGTATTTTCTTAGATTGAAACCTGTGCTACTTCAAAATAGATGTATTTGGTAAGTTTTAAGGCTTTTTCTATCACCTATGACCCTTGTACCCTTAAGCTCCACAGTAAACTGCAAGCACAGACAAGGTCATTTTACAACCCCAAATCAGAAAAAGTTGGGACAGTGTGGAAAATGTGAATAAAAAAAGAAAAAAAGCAAGTTATAAATTCTCCTCAAATTTTATTTCAATGCAGACAGTATGAACACAAAATAATTCATGTTTTTTTTTTTTTTGTCAACATCATTTGATTTGTAAATAAATATCCATTCTTGCCATTCAGGATTGCAACACATTTCAAAAAAAGTTGGGACAGTACAGCGTTTACCACTTTGTACAGTTCCCCTGTCTTTTAACAACACTTAAAAGACGTTTAGGCATTGAAGAAATCAAGTGACTAAGTGTTGCAGGTGTTAGTTTGTCCCATTCTTCCTGCAAACAACGTTTTAGGTGCGCAACAGTACGGGGTCTTCGTTGACGCATTTTTTGTTTCAAAATGCGCCAAACATTCTCTATAGGAGACAAATCAGGGCTGCAGGCAGGCCAGTCAAGCATCCGCACCCTCTTCTTACACAGCCATGCCTTTGTTATGCGCGCAGTATGTGGTTTGGCATTGTCTTGCTGAAATAAGCATGGGCGTCCCTGGAAAAGACGTCGTCTTGAAGGCAGCATTTGTTCCTCCAAAACTGAGATATACTTCTCAGCATTGATGGTGCCATCGCAGAAGTTCAAGTTACCTTTGCCGAAGGCACTGACACAACCCCAAACCATGAAAGACCCTGGCTTTTGGACTTGTATCTGGCAACAGTCTGGATGGTCCTTTTCCTCTTTGGTCCACAGCACACGGCGTCCATTTCTTCCAAAAAAAGATGTGAAAAACCGATTCGTCTGACCACAATACACATTTCCACTGCACAATGGACCATCCCAGATGCCTCCGAGCCCAGAGAAGTCGACGGCGCTTCTGGACACTATTTATGTAGGGCTTCCTTTTGGCACAGTACAGTTTTAGCTGGCATTTCCTAATGTAACTACGTACTGTAGTGCTTGAGAGTGACTTCCTGAAGTAGTCCTGAGCCCACGCAGTTATATCATTTATTGATGAATGACGGTTTTTAATGCAGTGCTGTCTGAGGGCTCGGAGATCACGGCCATTCAGTTTAGGCTTGCGCCCTTGGCCTTTGCGCACGGTAATTTCTACAGATTCCCTGATTCTTTTCACTATGTTATGCACTGTAGAGGGAGAAATGCCCAAATCTCTTCCTATCTGTCTTTGAGAAACGTTTTTCTTCATCATTTCAAAGATTTTTGCCCGCACTTGGTGACAAACTGGCGATCCTCTGCCCATCTTTGCTCCTAAAGGAGTAGGCCTTTCCTCGATGCTGCTTTTGTACCGAATCATGATTGCAATCCCCTGTTAACATCACCAGTTTCAAATCACATCATTATTTAGTTATTATACCTCATTACTACCCCTGAATTGCCCCCATCCCAACTTTTTTTGGAATGTGTTGCAAGCCTGAATGGCAAGAATGGATGTTTATTTACAAATCAAATGTGTTGACAAAAAAAAAAAAAACATGAATTATCTTGTGTTCATACTGTCTGCAATAAAATAAAACTTAAGGGAAATTTGTAAATTACTGCTTTATTTTTTTATTCACATTTTCCACACTGTCCCAACTTTTTCTGATTTGGGGTTCTAAAATTTATATTACAAAAGCTAACTTTAGAACATAATTTCAAGTGGCAAAACAATATATAGCATTATTGTGAAGAAATGACTTTGACTTGAAAAAAACCAAACTTAGCAAAGTCAATTCTGTATAATAAAGGGGTTGAGCTCTGAACATCTTCTAAATTTGTTTACTAAGGCCCTGTTAGGTCTCCAAATAGTAAGGCATTTAAGGATGTACAGTATACTGTAGCCATCATACCAAACGTCTGCTTGAAGATGACAGGCCCTACATCAGGAAGAGAAATAGTGAGGTCTGACACCATGTAACTATGGAATCAAGCATGTGGACAGCAAACCTCAAGCTACCCAACAATAGATGTGTACCAGCTTTCCAAAAATATATTTAGCATTATATGTGGCAAAGTGGTCAATGAGATTTCTATGGTCAAATCCTAGTCTAAGACGACACCACGTATGTCCATTTTCTCCTGACACTCTTACCTTAACCCACCCATCCCTAAGAGATGCAGATTAGGAAGACTGCCAACTGTAATGTGGCACTAAATAAAATAGTATGCCCTGACAGACTGTTGTTCTCTCCATGGTTAATTCTTGCTTTGTATCCAGTACCCTTGGGATAAGCATACTCCACTTCACCTGTGACTGTACCCTACAATAATAGGAAATAACTGACGGCTGTTTAAGTCTTGTTAGGACTCCAGTTAACAAAAAAAAAAAAAAAAAAAAACTTTTTTAAAATTCGTATTCTTAACATATTAGCAAAATGTATGCTATACAGTAGTGTTGGATGAGCGTTATTGAAGCACTGTCTGTTTTTCTTTACTCATCTCAGGGTCATGCAAAATGTGCCTTGGTGATTCTTGAGAAGATAAAAGATCAGAGTCTTATAAATGCAACAAATGCAGCATTACAAACGTAAGTGCTACAATTTTCACGTTACCAGGATTACTTGTCTCATTCCGAAGATCCAACTGTGGAATTTCCATATTAAATCAAGAGGCTGAATTGAACAATCGTGTGTGTGTGTGTGTTGAGGTACTCTGGGGCACTCTTATCAGTCCTTCATAATTTTGCACCTTTGTTTTCTCTTCCAGTCCTCTTCATCTGTCTGCTAGAAATGGACTCAAGCAGGTGGTACAGGAGCTGCTGTCCAGAGGGGCCAGTGTGCAGGCCTTGGATGAGAATGGTGCGTATATTCTGATAAGAGAGGAAATAGACCTCTGCTCTGATACAGTATGAATATCACTGACACACAAATTGAGTGGGTGCCATAGAAAATGTCAGGGTCTATAACACATTACAGACTATGACGGGGAGGACATTAATATTACTCATAACAAAAGTTAGTGGGGGCTTCAAAAAAATTGAGACAATAATAGTACCATCTTTTGAAATGTGTGCTTCACCTTGTACTTACTGTTACTGTGTCCCCAGGAAACCTCAAAACAGGAAACTGAGGCCCACCTACATCAATTTTGATTGATGGGTTCATTAACCCCTCTCTTTATAACAACTTGCCGATTTTTTCCAAACAGCCAGAGCCGTGGCATAGTAATGGCTACACACGCCTTTGACAAATATCAACTATAGATTGATACATAACCAGATAAACTGCTACTTACTGTCCCCAGGGATACAATAATGTCATGTTGTCAGTATGTGGCTATTATTCCCCAGCGTATTGTTGTCTTTGTTTGATATGCCCCCCCCCCACTTAGCTGCTTTATGTTCATTATGTACAGCATACTTGTCTCCACCGGATGACACTTTATTTGTAGTTTTGGTAACTTTTAACAGTCTCATCTACTTTATTTCACAAATCTCTTGTTTAAGGGTGTAACCAGTGTTCTGGTTTAGTATTTAATTTTAAACATGATCTGCCTTTGTTTTCTGAAGTCAGGGATTTGTTGGCCTTTAAAACCGAAGCCTAATCAACATGGTTTCATATCATGCTGGCTTGCCTTGTAAGAAAGACATAACAAAGGAGCCACACAAAACTAACCTGACAGTCTCAGTGCTGTTTTTTTCAATTTGGAGTCAGCTAGCTTGTTTTCAAATGGGCTAAATATTTTTCTGCAATCATGATTTCTTAAAATAGGTTGTAAGTCTACTGTTTAGCCTCACAGGTAAATGCAGGGTACCAGGTGTCGCAGTAGAGGTTCTGATCCACCTCTTTCACCCTCAGGTACCACGCCAGACACCAGGTAAAAGTACAACTATTATTCTTTTTATTATAAATATGTGTACTAAGCACCCTCCACTCCACACTACTCATAAATAACAATACTCCAATAATACACTCAATCCTCCTCTCCCAGACACTTAGCCACCCTTCTTCCCAGCTCAGCTCGCCGTCTGGGAGCTCCCACAGTCCTTTATACTCCCTGACCCGGAGGTGTTCCTGCCCAACAGTCCACAATTCCTTATTCCTTCCGGGTCAGGGTAAATAGTCCTTATCTTTACCCCGGAAGCACATCGTTTCTTCCTGTCCCGGGATTATAACGCACTTCCGGGTTATAGGGCATATATGAGTCTACGGGCTTCCTGACAGCGACTCCCAGTGGTCCCCAAGGTATCCAGCAGGGCTGTGCATAAAAACTACATAGTCCATGAGGCCCTGCTGGAATTCGGGGCCCATCCATGCTGTCGGGAGAGCTCCTCCTGGCGGCCTGGGGGTGAGGGCCGGAATATGAAGCCGGCCATCCACCACACAGGTTAAAATCAAAGTGACTTGGAGGTCTGACTTTGCATATTGACAAAAGTAAAGCTAAAAATCTTCATTCACCGATTCCATTATATTCATAGCTCCAAAGTCCTAGGTTTACATAATGCTCTGGTTATTATCTGCACAAAGCTGCACTTTCTTCTTCAGGGAGTATACTGTACAGTATAGAGACCTTCTGTAGAATCAGGACCAGTGGGAGGTTTAGCAGTGCATTTACAACAGTGGCAAGAACATGCAGAGCTTCTAAGACTTTAGTGAAGCCCAGTCAGGAGAATATGATATAAAATCTACTATATCAAGATATAATTTAGATTTCCTTTTTTTTTTTTTTAACACATATCAGAAAAATTATTAGGTTAAAGTCTACTGAACAAAAGAATTTAGGTATGTTTTATATTTCTTAGACAGGTACCAGAAAAATGTGAATGTTTTTATCTATAGCTGAATCTTGCCTGGACATACAAACAACTAAGACTTTCACCGTACCCTGCACACGTGACAATACAACCTCACCTACTACCTACTACCACGTTCAATCCTTTGTTCGGCTGTTTTTTTCCCCATGTCCTGAAAGATGTTACTCGATGGTAGGTTGATTGTTGACTCTAAATTGGCCCTTGAGGAATGAATGTGCACATTGCAGTTGCACTCCACTTCAGGATTCATTCCTGGTGATACTGCTGGAATAAAGCAATTGTTCCTCACAACCATGATTCAGAATATTGGGGTTCAGTAAATAAATTTGATGGCAGGATGAATAAATAATGACCCAGTCTGGTCTCCTGTTTTTGTGAAGGTTTGAGTGTTACAATTCTACTAAAAGACAAAACAAGTTCCTGGAAAAGGCCTGACAGTTTCTCTGAAGCTCAGTTGCTGGTTAAAGCTTGAATGGCAGCTCAGCACTCTAAGAACAGCAATATTCAGGTAGTGCCAACAGATGAAATACTGGACCACTGTCCACGTTACACATCTTACCAGCGCATATACACTACATAGAATTGAGTTTGGCATAAAAAGTCCGATCAGATCGATACTCAGATGCATTGTAGGCAGTCCTATGTATTTAAGGATTTGTGTGCATATAAGATGGTGACTGACATTCAGTACATCCAAAAAAGTATTCACAGCGCATCACGTTTTCCACATTTTGTTATGTTACAGCTTTATTCCAAAATGGATTAAATTCCTTTTTTTCCTCAGAATTCTACACACAACACCCCATAATGACAACGTGAAAAAAGTTTACTTGAGGTTTTTGCAAATTTATTAAAAATAAAAAAATTGAGAAAGCACATGTACATAAGTATTCACAGCCTTTGCCATGAAGCTCAAAATTGAGCTCAGGTGCTTCCTGTTTCCCCTGATCATCCTTGAGATGTTTCTGCAGCTTAATTGGAGTCCACCTGTGGTAAATTCAGTTGATTGGACATGATTTTGAAAGGCACACACCTGTCTATATAAGGTCCCACAGTTGACAGTTCATGTAAGAGCACAAACCAAACATGAAGTCAAAGGAATTGTCTGTAGATCTCCGAGACAGGATTGTCTCGAGGTACAAATCTGGGGAAGGTTACAGAAAAATTTCTGCTGCTTTGAAGGTCCCAATGAGCACAGTGGCCTCCATCATCCGTAAGTGGAAGAAGTTCAAAACCACCAGGACTCTTCCTAGAGCTGGTCGGCCATCTAAACTGAACGATCGGGGGAGAAGGGCCTTAGTCAGGGAGGTGACCAAGAACCCGATGGTCACTCTGTCAGAGCTCCAGAGGTCCTCTGTGGAGAGAGGAGAACCTTCCAGAAGGACAACCATCGCTGCAGCAATCCACCAATCAGGCCTGTATGGTAGAGTGGCCAGACGGAAGCCACTCCTTAGTAAAAGGCACATGGCAGCCCACCTGGAGTTTGCCAAAAGGCACCTGAAGGACTCTCAGACCATGAGAAACAAAATTCTTTGGTCTGATGAGACAAAGATTGAACTCTTTGGCGTGAATGCCAGGCATCACATTTGGGGGAAACCTGGCACCATCCCTACAGTGAAGCATGGTGGTGGCAGCATCATGCTGTGGTGATGTTTTTCAGCAGCAGGAACTGGAAGACTAGTCAGGATAAAGGGAAATATGACTGCAGCAATGTACAGAGACATCCTGGATGAAAACCTGCTCCAGAGCACTCTTGACCTCAGACTGGGGCGACACTTCATCTTTCAGCAGGACAACGACCCTAAGCACACAGCCAAGATATCAAAGGAGTGGCTTCAGGACAACTCTGTGAATGTCCTTGAGTGGCCCAGCCACAGCCCAGACTTGAATCCGATTGAACATCTTTGGAGAGATCTTAAAATGGCTGTGCACTGACGCTTCCCATCCAACCTGAGGGATCTTGAGAGTTGCTGCAAAGAAGAATGGGCAAAACTGACCAAGGATAGGTGTGCCAAGCTTGTAACATCATATTCAAAAAGACTTGAGGCTGGAATTGCTGCCAAAGGTGCATCGACAAAGTATTGAGCAAAGGCTTGAATACTTATGTACATGTGATTTCTCAGTTTTTTTATTTTTAATAAATTTGCAAAAACCTCAAGTAAACTTTTTTCACATTGTCATTATGGGGTGTTGTGTGTAGAATTCTGAGGAAAAAAATGAATTTAATCCATTTTGGAATAAGGCTGTAACATAACAAAATGTGGAAAAAGTGATGTGCTGTGAATACTTTCCGGATGCACTGTACATGTACATGAGGCAGGGAGTGACCTATTGCTGTATACTCAATAGAGGGAAATAGATCCATAGTTTCCTCCTGTGCAGGACACTGAGAACCCCCCACATCATTTACTTTTATACCATGTGATATGCCATTGTGAGACCTTAGACACAATGTGGGCCACTCCTTAGGTATGCTCTACCATGGCTGGGCTTGTTCTGCTAGATGCAACTGTTCTTCTCTGCATGGTTTTTGAAATATTGATAGCATAAAGCTGTCATTCATACATCTGTGTTTGTTGCTGTGTACTCACCTGTTTGTCTAATCTGTTTTTCTTTAGGATCTCCTGGACAGATATTAAGCACCTAAGCACTTGGGTACCAGTATTTAAGATTAGTTCATACAGCATCCGGAGCAAATTGTGTGACATTTTGTTAGAGTTTGCTCTTAAAGATTAAACAAACAAGCTCCAATCATTGTTTCACTGTGGCACATTAGTGAAGTGGAGGCAGCATTTAAACACTGGAAAGGTCTTACTATACAAGATAGATGAAAGATATTTGCTTCCTCTTGGATTTCAAATTGAACATCAACTTGCGACTGTGGCTTTTCAACCAGTATAGCACTGCCTTGAATTCCCAGTCCCATTTAACACTAGAATTACCAGAGCCTACGAAAAAAATTTGTAAATCTGGCCCACCTTAAATCCGTTCGCACCTCTCCGTCAGCGTCTTTTGTCCTGTAAATTTTCCAATAAAGACAAGCAGCAAGTAGCCTGCTATTCCATCCCCGACTGCCGCAGAATGTTCACAAAGTTTTCCCAGCTCATGACTTAATTGATTATCTGGAAGTGAAGTGCTGGAGTTTTAGAGTGGAAATAATAGATTGTTATTTGGAACACATGCATTTCATGTGTGTTCCATTTCTACAATAATCTGTGCAAACACATTGTTAAAACAGAAACGTTTTTCATATTTTAGTAATAAATGACAAAATGTAGGCATAAACTATATGATGTATGAAGCCTGAAGTCCAAAGATCAAATAAACACTTTCATAAAAGGTTCAAGGACGATATATCAGCTTCCATGGTGGAGCGGTACGATTTGCTGACTTGTAATCAAGAGTCACCGGTTCAATCCCAACTGCCTCCTATATTTGCCATTTTCAGTAGTGAGCTGCTGTTACTGTTAATATTATACAGTACACACATAAATTTGGTTTGTGTCTGTAGCAGCCGCTGTACATGTATAGTACTTGTAAAAGTTACTGTTTTTTTTCACGATGTAGACTACCGCCCCCCCTACTCAGGGATCTGATGCCGTTACTTTTTATCTGAAATTGGGAATAACTGTAGATGTGAGTGGTGTTTTGAGGTAATGGAACTGGACATTCTCTGATCTGGATGGATAAAAGATATAGGTATATATGATATTTGGAATAACTCATTTTATGACCTGCATAGTACATCTCGGAAAACATTGTGGCACGGATGCAATAGTATTCATATTCATTCACATAACATCTTGAGCTTGTAATCACTGACCGTGTGTTTTTTCTTTCCCCCGATCTAACCAGTCCCCATGTTGCTGTATGGTGCTGTTTCTTTTGAACTCCACGACATACAGAGGAAATATTAGTACAGAGCTCAGTTCAGCGCTATATGCAATCATCAGATTCAAATGTTAACAGTTCGCACACACGCAAGGACCGTCCTTCCTACATTTACGACATGTGTACCTGTTGCAATGTACACACTTCTCTCTATGCTGTGGTTCCTATTACATTAAAAGGGCACTTGACACTGACTCAGTTTACCTTCCTGGGTAAGCGGCTGTCTTGGAACAGAAGCTTGTCGATGTTGCATCCTCCTTTTCTTTTTCCATCGTCTTTTCTAATAAGATGTGACGACGAAGTTCCTCTGCAAGGTGAGCCATGAACATGTGCGTTGATCGCCGCTAGGTCAAGCTTGTTATAGCACCAGCAACAGGCTACCTGCGTGTTCCTGCTTGCTCTGAATAAGCAGGGGTGCGGTAGTATGCATCGTGATCATCTGATCATGACTGAGAGAATAAAAGTGGAAAAAAAAGGTAACTTTTACAAGTACTATACATGTACAGCGGCTGTTACAGACACAAACCAAATGTATGTGTTTACTGTATATTAACAATAAGAGCAGCTCACTACTGAAAACGGCAAATATAGGATGAGGTGGGGATCAAACCGGTGGACTCTTGATTACAAGTCAGCAAATCTTACCGCTACGCCACGGAAGCTGATGTATCATCCTTGAACCTTTTGTGAAAGTGTTTATTTGATCTTTGGACTTCAGGCTTCATACATTGTATAGTTTATGCCTACATTTGGTCATTTATTACTAAAATATGAAAAACGTTTCTATTTTAACAATATGTTTACACAGATTATTGTAGAAACGGAACACACATGAAATGCATGTGTTCCATATAACGATCTATTATTTCCACTCTAAAAATCCAGCACTTCACTTCCAGATAATCAATCAAGGCATGAGCTGGGAGAACTTTGTGAACATTCTGCGGTGGTGGGGGGATGAAATAGCAGGCTGCTTGCTGCTTGTCTTTATTGGCATATTTACAGGACAAAAGATGCTGACAGAGAGGCGTGAACGGATTTAAGGTGGGCTGGATCTAAGAGTTTTCTCGTAGGCTCTGGTAATTCTAGTGTTAAGCAGCGCCCCCTTTATTGTTATAGAGAAGAAGCACTAGAGAGGTATTTTGTGTACTAGGAGACACTGTACAAATAAGAGTGTCTTGCTCCAATTACGTTTGCTGACACACAAGTGGACTGTCCCACGTGCCCGTCAGTGCACTTTAGTGCTGGAGCCCACCTCGCTGTCTGCCTGTTGTCTGAGTGCATGTTTGTCCCTCGCTCTGCTGCACTGCCTTGCACACTAATGGAATGCTCTCTGATCTTCTTGCTCTGTGCCCCCTCAGGTCACACCCCAGCCTTGGCTTGTGCTCCTAACAAAGACGTGGCCGACTGCCTGGCTCTCATTCTGGCTACCATGATGTGTTTCTCCCCTTGCAGTACTGGAAATCCCTCAGCATCCCCTGTTGCGGTCTTGAAGGCTGGCCGATTGGGCCAAGGGGTCTGTGCTGGACTGCAGAATGCTGTGCCAACTTCACAAAGGACCATCAGCACTGGCTGTGTAACAGCTTGCACAAACAACGTGGGCAGTGAAGATGATGATCTTGAGAACGACTCGGACTCTGAGACATTCTGAAACTCGGAATCTGGACATGTCGTTACTGTACTTCTGAGGCCTGTCTCTCTCAGCTTGCCACCTCAAGTCACTTCTTGCCCTTGATCCTACCTGTCTGTCTGACAAGGGCATAACATTTTGCACTGTGAACTGTGAGAACAAACAGAAAATAAGCAAAGCTTTCTAAACAGTTTAAAACCAATTTACATTCATGTTACATACAAGCTGTAGCTTGGACTGACATGCCAGCACGATAGCAGTGTTGTTTTTTTTTTGTTTTTTTTTAATTTCTCTAGATTTCTAAGTTTTCGGCCATTTTGCGAGGTTTCAGCACAAGACTAAACGCTGTTTTAAGAGCATTACAATATACGATCAGGCCAAAGCCTTTGCTCTTAAATGCTTCTGAATTCTTAGTAGCAAAAAGTGGACTGGAGCTGATGCACCTCACTCTCGCTACTAAAAATTAGGAGTTTTGCCTATCCTTTGAAAAAATGAAAAATCACAGAGAAGAATGGCCTGTTTTCAAATTGTATGTGCCTGACGCCAGGCAAGACTGCCCAACATCTAGTTGTTTTTGCACTGCTACATTCAACGTTCAGTTTAGTTTTATAAATGTGATCAACTGATAAAGCTGAACATGGCCGCTACCTACTTCTTTCAGAAGAGCCACATTTGTACTTTGACATCTCCAGCTGTACTGTAGTCCAAACACAACAGGCCATCAGACAGTAAATAACCAAAGTTGCTGGAAATATTGCAAGTGAATGGGAAAGAATAGTCAGCAAATGTTCACCCCTTATGGGACAGTGTGGGTGGTCAACTTTTTATGCCTCTTAAGATGGACCGATATAATCGGTTACAAAGGCTCATTTGATAACATCAGTCCTTTCAGGCCAGTTTTAGACCAAAGCCAATGCTGTGCTTTGTCAGACAAGACCTGCTGCTACTTTTTAAATCGACGAAGGCGAAGAATGGATGGCATGGCTGACACCAGATAGCATGTGGGCCCCAGTTCGATTCTGGGTCTGTGGTGCCTTTGTGTGGAGTCTTCATGATCCTCTCTCTTCTCAAGACGTGTTGTCAGATTGACTGGCGTCTCTAAAATTCTGTGTGTGTGTGTGTGTGTATAGCTATATTTGAGTGCAGCCAGCAATGGACTGGCCTCCCATCCTACTGCTATTTCTTGCTCCCTGAATTGGCCTGAAAATTACCAGATGGATAAATAGAGCAAAGCACAAATTTTACTCCAGCACCAACCTTGTTGAACAAGGTGGACTTTATACTGTTTGGGTTCAATTGTGGATTTTGTTTGGGTCTTTTATAAAACATGTGACTACGCTTTAGATCAGTGCCCACGTTCATGGCTTCCGTGTCACTTATGTCAGCTGCCCACATTTTCATGTAACTCTTTAATAGTAGACATTTCTACCCAGAGGAGGAGTTTGAGTTCTACAGCAAGTGGTCGTTCTGCAGAGGGGCTCCTAAGTCTTGAGCAAACATTGTAAAGATCTCTGTCCATTTAGTGCTACAGTTCTGGGAATCTGCAATCACTGCCTAAGTGTATAATCCCTTCCACTGCTTTCTTTTAACCAAGACTAAATGCATGCTGGCCTAGCTCTATGCAAGTCTGACCTCATGAGAACAGAAGCCATCAAGAGTCCCACATATTTTCAACACAGGTCCCTTTCCAGGTACTTATCCTTCTACCACTGTGTGGCTCTGTGGTTTCTCATGAGGAAAATATATTTTTGTGCATTACTTGGCCTAATTCTAGAAGCTTGTATCAACGCTCTAGTTTCCACAAGATTTCTCTGCCATTTTTCCAGATATTCAGTACACAATCTCCCATGGCATTCCTTGATGCTCTTCAATGCTAGGAAGCAACCATTAAAATTCAGCGAGACCTGTATGCAGATCAAGGCCTTTATTGTTTTGCCAAACCTTTTAGGCTTGTGTATATTTCTAGGTTAGAAGAACTGACAGCACCTTTTTGCCTTGTGTTAAGGATTCTTCTATTTATTTTTCTTCTAATACTCACAAAGAAATTTGTTTTTCTCAAACTGTCAAATCTGAAACCTTTCTTACAGGTGTTATAGTGCTGTAAATCATATTACATTTTATATAAAAAGGGTGGTGAGTGTTTTATGTGGCTCACCTGTCTTATGTTGTTGGAACCCAGAATACTTCACACTCCACTCTCACGCCAATTCGCTCCCGGTCATAGTGGGCAAACTGTCCGCAGTCAGTGCACTGTATTGATATAAATATGTTTTTAATGTTTAGTATCGTATGCTGGCTAAATGCGTCTTCTCTGCTTTTGGTAATCTCTTCCTATCCATATCTAACTGCGTGTTCTTTTGGTTGTAAACTTGGAGAGGAATGTCAAATAGCTGTAGGTGTTTTGTCCTTGATGTCGTTAATTTATCAAATTATGCACAAATCTTTATAAAGCCTTGAAAAAATAGACTTCTCAGAATGTATGCCTAGGTGCTATACACATGCATGTCTCTTGTGCCATGCAGCTTTGCTCAAGAGAGACAATTCTTATTTAAGACACAATGTACTGTACCTGAACAACCAGTAGCTTTTAGAAAGTGTTTTGAGTATTTCACGATATTCCCTTCAATGACACAGTCAGCATGATGCAGAGTGTAGGCTTTAAACGTGTACAGAACAGAAAGTCGGTTTGTTTGTTACTCACGTTCCCTTGACTGTGAAGTCCCAGCCTCCGTCTTCCTCACAATTCCGTCTTTCAGCCGCCAGGTAAATCAGAAGCGAAACTCCTTCAGGTGATTCTGAAGATGTATACAAGCAGGATGTCTTGTTTGGCTTAGATGAAAGTCCATTAAATTAGATAAACATTAGTAATCCAATGGGGAAATGCAGCTAGTCTCCTGAAAAATACATCAAACAAGCTCTGCTTTTTTACACTTTGTTACATTTCAGTTGCTTTCGTAATATGAGATTATATATAATCTGTAGGGACTGAAACAACTAGTTTACAAATACAGAAATAAAATGTGACTAAAAACTAGACATGACACACTGCCTCAAATCATCTGGCAGACACTCTCTTTTATATTATACAAGTGATACATGATGTCTGGTTTATGTAATCTGTCACTGTACTTTGTACAAGTGACAGCAATGACCCCATAATCCTATAAAACGTACGGTCAAGGTGAGTGTGGAGAATTATCCATCAAGGAATACTCACTCTCAAGGAGTGCACTGCAGAAGACCTTGTGTCCTTCCACTTCCTTTTGTCTCCTCCTGACACTTTGTGTCATCCTTTCCCATGTGTGTTTCCCCATGGCATGCATATTTTAATCTTGGCTGTTTTTTTTTCACCATTTTATTTTTGCCCCCAGTTTATTCTGCCATCATTTACAAAGCATTCTGGACAGATTTTGTCTTCTTTTTATTCCTGCTGCTCCTCTTTTTTCACTTTACTTAATATCTGATCCTTTAGACTGACATAGCTGTGTCAGTATGAGCCATCTAGCGCTGCTGCAGCTTTTTGTTCCCTTTTCCTCCAAATGTTTTTGTTTACTGGGTTTTACAGTAGGACTGTCTTGTGGTCTTATGTGTAAGCATATGAAAGAAAAAGAAAAATGGCAGAGCAACCAAGCAACGACCCTGGTCACTTTTAACATTCCTAGCATAGCAGCAGGAAGTCGTCTTCACAAGCCTTAGGTTTCAGGCTTTGTCTTCCCAGCTTATTTCTTTACCCGTTGGCTTTGCACACAGAATTCTGCTTGTTCCTTCCAGGGCACTGCAGCCACTTTGTATCCTCATCCAGTCCACAATCAGGTCTCCTTTGTTGGCTACAAACAGACAGATTTCCATCTTTGTGTTCAACGTAACAGCCAAAGTTTTGATGCACGTTTCCACCTGTGTCAGCTCCTATCATAGCATCTAATTCATCTGCTATAGCAAGGCAAGTAAATGAATATGTGCAAATGGAGCATTTATGATAGGTGTGAAGTAAATAAGAGCACACGTCACTGGATTAACATCCAACTTCACAAATAGAACATAAAAACTGAAGGCAACACTCCCAGCTTTCTTTTCTGAATCCCAATATTCAGTTTAAGTCCCTATAACTCACTGAATTATTTTTAGCAGAATGTAAATGCTTCTGATGCTGACTGCACCTGTAAAAAAATGACAACAGCGTAAAACCAGTGATGTAGTCATACTTATGGAAAAAAAATAGGAACAGATTTAGACAAAAATGATTAATTCAAAAATGATTGGCTCTTGAATGGACAGACGAAACACTTTTGGCAGCCACCTCCTCTCCTACACACAACACAAAAGGTTTTCTGATTGGACTTGACATTATATTTAGAAATGAATCTAATTAAATATCTATAAAATAACCTCTAGAATAAGCATATTCAGGAAACAATGACATACACCCCAGCATAATCATTTCATTGAACAATTTTAAGATTTATTCACACTGTCCAAGAATCTTTTAACTCAATGTATGCTTACTGAGATCACGCTGCCATATGAAGACAGAAATATGACGGCAAGAAAGGAGATGAAATGCCAAGACAACTTTTTGACATTCCTCTTGTGCAGACTTTGTATGGATGGGAGCAGGAAACAGATTTTCCAACCCTACGTTTTGCACACAAAACGCCCATGTTAAACACCACCACTGTTGTGATCCAGTAATACCACACAAGTGATACCCACTGCCAGGATAGAAGCTGTGGGTGCCATTTCAAAAATCTCACTTTCAAGAAGTGGATTCCAGAAAAACCAGTTACCCCACATTCCCAGAACACTGGTCTCAAATGTAGTTCAGTCTGAAGCATCCCATAGCGTACAAAGAATCACTGTGGCTTGTTCTTCATTCTCCACAGATCAGGGCCAAGACAAAGAGTTTGAGTTTGTGAAGGGGATTTGAAATCAGTTGCCAGCAAGACTCAACTCAAACGAATCCACCATAGTTGAAGCAAGCATACAAACGTACCACAGAGACTTGAAGGATTTTTTTTTTTTTGTTGGGTTTGTGTAAAAGTTGTAACCATTGGGTTGGAGACAACTTGTTGTAAGGGTGTATGGGCAGGTCCCTGTGAGGTGTGACGTGGGCTCAGTTTACGTGCCGAGATCAGAAAAGTGCATTTTTTTTCAATTCAGCAAGAAACGGTAAGCCTCTGTGTGCCAGGGATAGCAGATTGAAGTTTAACTTTCCGGGGGTGGGGGGGGGGGGGGCACTCCATTGTCTGATGGTGTTGTTGACATGTCACTGTTTACAAGAACCAGTCTCAGCCTCTCATGTATTCAATGTAAAATGTTTCCAGAATCTGCTAGTTTTACATGGAATCTATTTTTTGATAATAAATTAAATCCATTGTGTTACATTCCAAACTTTTGTTGAAAAACTCTTTTTAATGTTAACAATTTTTGGTCTAAAACTGCCTTGTAAACAGTGTTTTGGGGGATATATTTATGTTTCAAAAGGTACGATTATTGTTAATCCTTTATACAGTATTTTTTTCAGGAATGTTACGATGTGAGGCCTTGAAAATTTTTGACCTTTAGTGACTAAAGCACTTAAATGATAGTGTGTTGTTATATTATTTTGTTAGCACAAATTACATTGTTAGGTGTAAGTAAGGATTTCCTTCCTGTGTTGCCGACCAAAAAAAGAAAAAACTGTTATTTTCACTTAATATATGTTTTGTATTCCCTGCAGTGCAGAACATCGTATGTAATGTTTCACAGTAATTTCCCCAGTGTAACTGTTAAATGAATGAATTCATACACAGAGTATCAGACCAGTCAGGCTTGTGTTCAGAAGTTACATACTTGTATATCCTTGGATTTCATTTCTATAATATTCAGTTATTGTTTAATTAAAAAAAATTCAAATATCCCAAAATATTGATTAAATTAACACATGTTTAATTCTAATTTTGACAACGAAAAGCAAAAGATTCAATTATTCATAACATCCTTGTGAAATGTTTCTTTTTGTATCATGTGAGGAAAAGTGCCTGAAGGGATAAATGTGTACAGTTTGAGAGAAATGTAATAACATATTGAAGTTGCACTGTTAATGTGGAAGAAAACGATATAAAAATGATTGTAAATCAGAAGCACTTCACCAATCAACACCGATTTTGTTGTTTGCTAAAGTGTTTGTCAAAGAAATCATCTTTTGAGGCATTCACTTTGATGTCTAACTGTCTCTTAGTGATGTTATCCGCCATTGAAATTGAAGAGTTAATCATTTTGTTTCCATCACTTTTAACATAAACCTATTCTACCATAATGGCATAATTATGACTATAAGTATATATTTTTCAGTAGGGGCTTTTAATATTTCTCAAGTAGAAAAACACCTCCCAGAATTGAACTGATTGGGATACAACACCCAACAGTGTGGCCGACTACTAAAGTAGCGAGTGAGGGTTGGCCATGGGCAGCATCTCGTCCACGGCTGGGACTTGTTGCCCTCATCGACTCTGTAAAGGATAACATAGAATGAGAATACGCATGGATGAGTGAATTCACTTAGTAATGGAAAATTATCCACACAAAATCTGTAGTGCATTTCATTCAAAAGGCGACACATTTATATTCTGGTACTTTTCGAAATGCTTTTTGGTTTTACTGAATTCCACAGACACATACTGAAACATCACTTTGTACTGTATGTAGTTTTACCTACAAATTGTAATTTGTATTGTGCTGTTTATGCAATAAGAAAATCAATGATCATGTGCAGAAAATACTACTCAGAAAACCATGTATGATACAGAAATTCCCAAGGCAACAATGTGTTCCTATTTGTATTTTACTGTACAAATATTTTGTGTTTATGGCCTCCACCACTAAATTCAAAGATTAGATAAGACTTGACAGTTCACAGTAATGTGTTGAAGTTCCTGTTCAGTGAACTAATAAACTACCCTGTGCCATCCCATAATTAGAACAGTCCTGTGCCTTCTTTCACATTTTTGCATTTGTATTACTTTAGATTGTTGTAGAAAACAAAAAAAATTATACTCTTAGGTGAAGAGTGTAAGTGGCAACAAAGCAATACAAGACCACTGAATTTTGTTGATTCAGGGAGAATGGGAGGGAGACTGAGACAGATTTTAGGGGGGGGGAAATGTACTGTTATCCTCTGTTGAATGTAAGACACATTCTGTTTTGTATACTTTGTTAACGTGGCAAACTTACCATGAAGTGAAACTTTTTTGTACATTATAACTGTTCATATTTTATGTGGAGCTGGAAAATAAAGCTAAATGTTTTTTTTTTTTTTTTTTTTTTTTTAAAAGGTACAAATGAAAATAAAAATTTTAGTTTGAATTTTGCAAAAGGCATTGAACATTGTGACAATCTGCTTATCTGTGCAAACTGTAACTGGGGATCCTGACAAAGGACCTAATTATGATAAAAGCATTTCACAGATTTATATTTGTCTGTTTCTTAAATATATGTAAATGCCATCAATACCACTGTGGTCTGTTTTTAAGAATCCATAACACCAAAAGGCAACAATTTTGATGTTCTGAGTCATTCAACAGTAGAGCTTCCTCAATTCAAAATCAAAGCATGTGAAAGCAATTCCGAACTTGAATTCAAAAGATATAACAGAAGGGATACACAATACAAAATGTTGAATAATTTAAAGCAGCTTTTATTTTCATTTTTTTAGTCACCACTTTGACTACTTTTCATGGCACCTGTACAGGATAACACAGATTGTGGAGACTTCAGCGTCCTACCTGCCTCAGCACCTTTCAGTCAGGACCTCCAGGATAATAAACCCGCTCTTGGCAACTTTCTAATGCTCTTCATCACAGTTATATAGTAAACCTTGCAGATGAAGCAACTGGTATTAGTGTCCCAGCAGTAAGTACTCAACATTCAGATTGCAGTTCTAGTTACTTCTTGTTGGCACCTGACCGTGCTTTGTTAAGGCGTTCCACTAAGGACCGGTCAGTGCTTTGGTTACAGCGAGACAGAACCAAGTTTAAGTCGTTCTCATTCTTTCTTTCAATTGCGATATCTGCTGCTTGCTCCACTTCCCTAAGAGACATCAAAAAAGAAAGAATTATCAGACTCAGAAGTGCTTTCAAGTGTTCTGCTTTAGTATGTGACAGGACTTTGGGTGTTGGGGTGTATGATTATGTCATTGGGCATTCATGCTCTACCCAATCCAGAGTTAGACTATCCTTCCTGCTAGCACATCATCCTTGAGCTTGTTATATTTTACTTGGGCTCCTTTTTATTTTTGTTCCTTTGCCTCCTTGAAGTTGAAATCACATCCCCTTGACTTTGGTCCTGTAATTTCCTACGATGTCAGGATGTAATGTCAAGTTGAACTAGGCTGGGCTAGCACTCTTAAACACCCGTCTTTCACAATGAAGTTCCTGCATGTCCTGGTCTTGTCATAGTACTGCCACATTTGGAGACATTTTTGATTGCTTAGGGACATGACAGTCCAGTGGCTTAGAGTCCAGGTTTCCCTACATCCCCTTCTTTTATCTTCAGCTATGGCCAGTCTTTAAGACATGATCTTTTACTAGATTATCTTTTATTACATCTTACACCCTACAAACATTACTCTATAGCACTGAAAAATGACCCCTACTACCACTTTTGCTCTTGAAATGTCCTTGTCGCTTTTCTCCATATATTTTGGTACCACACAACTTTGTACCAGTCCTTTGTTTCTGACTCATTTTCCTTGATACTCCCTACAGTTTGTCCTTTTTTGCCACATGTCACACTAATTCTAATTTCCCTGATCCAACTCTCGCCTCTATACAAAGAAGGCTATTCTTGCACTAGCCCCTCACTGGACATCCCCCAAGCCTCTATCTTCTAATATCTGGGATTCTTCTTTCTATAACCGTGTTCTTCTTAAGAAAGTCTGGATTCTGGATCTAAAATTAATAAGTGGCTACCTGCTGCTGAGCTGCTTGGGGGCACGATAGCCATGGATTTTTGATATGGGGATCTTTTTAGCTCTTGCAGTGAGGCTTCTACAGCTTTTTATTTATTTATTTTTCTTGTTGTTTCTTTGCATGCTGTTACAGAGAGAGAGCAACTACTGTTGCTGTTTCAACCCCCCATCCTTTACCAGGTGTAATTGCTTCTTCATATGGTAACACAGATGGTGCTCTGTACCAAGCACACACAATACAAAAAGTATGTGATTTTACAAGACAGTAAGTAGTCTAAATAGATACAACAAAATAAAGCAGAATGCTACCATTATACAGAATAAAACTTTAATATGCAAAAACTCCCATGCCAATGTGCTTAAAGAATCACTACACATACTGCTAAAGTCAGAACCTGTTAGAAAAAGCTGCGGAGTTGTCACCACGCGGCATGACAGTAGTGTATTAGTCTCTAGATTTGACATTCCAGTTGTCATTGATTCAAGCATCTTAGTGAAACAAAATATTTACAGAATCTTATGTTTAAGTAAGCCAAACTAAGGATGCACACTGTTATGCTCAACTGATATGCTTATTATTGTAAAAGTGTAATTAAAAATATGTAAAATCCTATATTCTATTTGGCCTTTGTGACACAATACTGTTTTACTGGCAAACAGAGGTGCCAATAATTGTGGAGTGGAGGGAACTGTACATTTTGTATATACAATTAAAACTTTTATTTCCAGATATTCACCCGATGTTTTGCAAGATTCACAATAGAAAGGTTCTTATCTCAAAACACTGAGTTACCTTTACAACTTTACAAACTCTAAAATATGAGATTTCTCACATTCGGTTTTAATTCAAAAAAGTAATTTTCTGCTATACTTTTGAATTATTTAAATTAATTAAATTGTTCAGATATGGAAACTCACCCAACTAATAGGTGGGCCTTAACTTTCAGTTCAGGAGTCACCTTGGACACATATTTCTTAGCTTCATATTTGTTGTGGTGCTTTACACAGACTTCCACAAAAGCCTGAAACAAAAACAAAATGCAATGTTCATACAGTACAATCAAGACAATGTGTATAATAATAACAACAAAATCCGTCACCTATGCTTCTAACACAAAGGCAACAGAAGCCATGTACAAACACCCCAAAAAATACATATTTCTTAGGAAGAGCTTATTCTTATTTTAGATAAAAATATAGTGCTATCATATATTAAGGGAAGAGGCAGCCTTTCCAGTAGTAAGAGGAAACACAAGTGGGATTCACATCACAAAACTAACTCTGCTCTCTTTCAGGGACAGAAACAGCACCCTAGCTATAAATACAGGGCTATTCAAAATGAAAGAGCAGATTTCAAAAAATTATTCCAAATAAACTGTATAAGAAAGAAACATATTCTGCACATCACTGGATGGAGGAAAGTTCAAAGTTTGGTCCTACGATCCTTGAGGTTGCATGCACTCAACATGAGCACCATGTGTAGCGCGACAAACATCAAAACGGTAGACCATTTCTTGCCACACACGAGTCAACTGGTCCCTAGTTACTGAATTCACCAGCTTCCTCAATTTGATGTCATAAATCTTGAAGATTATCGGGCATAGGTGGAACAAACACTCTTTCTTTAATGTACCTCCCCATAGATAAAAATCGCAGGGGGAAAGGTCTAGAGACCTGGGAGGCCATAGACGATGAGCAAGATCTTGTTGGCCACCTCTTCCAATCTATCGTCCTGGAATGGTGTTCAGGTAACGCCGTACCTCCAAGTGGAAATGAGGTGGGGCACCATCTTGCATGAAAATTAAGTCACTTGAATCTTCTTGAAGTTGGGAAAACAACCAGTTTTGTAGCATGTCCAGGTATGAAAATCAAGTCACAGTTTGCTCCGCAAAAAAGAAAGGTCTATAAACTTTGCTTGCAGAAATGGCACAAAACCCATTTACCTTTTGTGAGTCTCTTTCATGTTCGACGACTATGCAAGGATTTTCATACCCCCAAATTCCAACATTGTGGTGATTAACCTTACCAGGGAGATGGAAAGTTGACAAAAACAAAAAATTAGTTGTTCGGGAAAATTGTCCTCTTCCTCCAGAATTGTAGTGCAAAATTCAAACCATTTCTCATGGTCGTCAGGATGCCTGCACGAACTGCAACTTGTAAGGCTTCATATGCAGACGCAGTCTAAGAACACGCCATACCGTTGTTTCAGTAATTCCAAGTTCAATGCTTGTCCGTGATGTGGATTTCCTAGGGCTCTGTTCGAACACAGAGTTTTGAAATCTGCGCTTTCATTTTGAATAGCCCTGGTTTCCGTAATTTATGGAATCTGATATTTTCCCAAATGGCAATTAAATAAAAAAATTCCATTAAATATTAAAACTTTATTTAGACTGTGCATGTTTTATGCATTTCTCAAATATACATGAAATATCTCAGAATGAAATGCAAAGCAATCAGCAAAACTAAATAATAATTTAAAAACAGTAAAGGTGTTGGTTTGCTTTGCTGGTCTGGTCTAAAGATCATTAAGCCCCAATTCCTGTCATTCTCTTCTCCTTCCTCCTCTCTTCTTTCCATTACCAGTTTCAATACCAAAAAATATCTGTCAAATTAAAACTTGCCTCAAATGTAGAATATAGATTCTACATTTCCAAATAACTTAGAAATGTTATTGACTTATAAATGTATTATTATTACCAGTCAGCAATATTTAAATTAATTTATGCATATAATCCTACAATTGGATTATTGCATTTTTTCATGAGAAATGTACATATATACACACACTAGTGTTCAAAAAGTGTGGAATTGGTTAGACATTTTCCATATTCATGATAAAAATTTGTCATTTTTTTGCCAAGGAACTATTAAATTGATTTAAAAATATAGCCAAGAGATTAATTAATGCTGCCAATGGCTGATACATCTTGGAATGATTTGTAATTTATTATTCACAATACTCAGTAACATTTTTAGCTTGAAAAATAGATGTGTTTTGTAAGTTTTTAGGCTTTTCTTTATAATGACACTCCAGTACCCTTTACCTCCTTTATAAGACATAAAAGCAGGCTATTTTTTAAATGTATAAAATATGCTTCACTTTAGATTCATATGGTAAACTTAATATATACACCACAATTGTGAAGTAATAACTTGCAACTTGAAAAATACTAAACTTATCCTTTAATCATTTTTACATGCTAACTGGTTGTTAGAGAAGCCTTTGTTAATTGTGTTAACACATTTGGACCCTGTTATCCTACTCGATAAAATAAGTAAATTGTATTTCATTGGGTTGCAAGATACTGGTATTCTCAATGAACACATCAGTCTGTCGTTTTATGAAATGACAATTATTCTTTGAGATGGATTGCCAAAAAACTAAAGATTCATAAAATGGGGCCCATTACTGTTCGCATGCATGTGCATCTAGGGGCCTCCTTCAGGGCTCTGGAAAGGTAAGCAGTTCCACCCTGAGACAAAAGGGGGCATTGTTGCTAACAGTGTCTTTTCTTTTCCCTGCAACACCAAAAAGCTGCTCAACAACATCTACCCCTGTCTACAATGCCCCAAGAAGGTTCAGCCCCTTCCGGTGGCATAACATCAAGTCGTTCATGCAAGATGGCGTCTCAAACTGACCTGGCTGATGGCAGAGAAACACAGAGCTCCGACATAATTTTATTTGTGTAAGGCTGACTGAAGCCACTTTTTTTTTGGTCTGAAATGGCTACCTTTTTTATTGGAAGTAAAAGCCTTGGCCCAGTTGGTACCCAAACCTGTTCTCAGTGTGTTTTATTAAGAGAAGAAGGAAGACTTGATCTAACTAGGATAGAAAAAGAAGCAGAAGGCTCAGCTGCACAAGAGGGAAAAGTAGAGAAGAGTCTTCATTTTCAGAAACATAATCATTACCAGTCCTCAGGTGGCAACATCCTTAAACAGCACATGCCAATGCCAGTATCATCTGTGACTTTGCTGTGATACGTGAATATTACATCACAAACCAGTAATTGCAAGCTGTAACCTTTTTGCGATTAGTGTGTCATGTAATTAAGTATAGTATTCAAAATTTTCAGAGAACTGCTTTGAATTTAATGTGCTCTGTCAGGTGACCACTGAATAATACATGCTCAAGTGTTTTGAGAAACACATAAATGAATGATATATCCGAAATTTGGAGTTTATGATGTTCTTAGAGTTATGATTTGAAGAATCTGCAATAAGCTGTGGTATGAGATTTGTATTTTAAACCCAATACCAACTAGCACAAAAGACACAAAAATGAAGCGGGCAGTAGCCATTTTATCTAAATGACTGAGTTGAAAGTTTGAATGCATTACAAGTGGGTTTTAGAATATTATGTTTTAATTTCAAGTTTTAATAACTTAGCAGGCCATTACAAGGTAGGAGGCTACAATGTTTATCTGCACACTTACTATTGACATAAGAAAAAAAAAACAGCTTCAGATAAGCAAAACTGAAGATAAAAATGTTTGTGAAATGGATTGCATTTTATCCATTAAAAGTTAATAGAGTATCAGCTGAAACCAGTACCTGTGCCTGCAATCCTATAATACAGAGTAGGCTAAACACCTACTCAGTTTGATAGCACAGGTTAGTCACAAAACCTCACCTCTGCTTTATGTGATGCCAACACACAGAGCAGAAGTAAAATACACCAACACAGTGAAGCTTTGGGGTTAAAAAAAAAAAAAAGTGCCTGCACCAAACTTTATCGATATTTTCAGTTTGCTGGGTATTTCTTTTCCTTAGGCTTTCAACCCTACCAGGTGCCATCATCAGAGGAAAATTATTAGACATACAGGAATCAAAGGCAATAAATATAAAATGAGGAAGGGGGGGTGAGTACGTGTGTGTGTGTGGGGGGGGGGGGGGAGTGGAATAATAAGGTGGGGTTCAGAAGTTGTTGGTCATAAAGTATTTTTTGTATTATTTGGATGTTCTTTTTAAGCCTGAATACGCTGGGTTCAAGTCCAAGTGTCTGTTAATGGCATTGAAGAGGTGGTCTGTGATACAGTTTACATATTATACAGTATATATATATACATATATATATATATACACACACACACACACAGACAGACACGGAGGCGGGTGCTGGGCTTCCGCTGTTTCACAGCTGAGCCCCTTGCACTCCTCCGTTAGAGAAAGCGATTGTATTTAAAGAATTGGTATAATAATAATAATAATAATAATAATAATAATTCTTTGCATTTATATAGCGCTTTTCTCACTACTCAAAGTGCTCAGCAATTTCAGGTTAAGGGCCTTTCTCAAGGGCCCAACAGAGCAGAGTCCCTTTTGGCATTTACGGGATTCGAACCGGCAACCTTCCGATTGCCACTGCAGATTCCTAACCTCAGAGCCACCACTCCTTCCGTATACAGAAGAGTATGCAGGGGGCAGGAAGACGACGGCTTGGTCCTTAGTTATTATTATAGACAGAAAATCAGTTACTTGAGTATTTTACTACAACGGTCTATTTTAAATACCAATGAATAATAAAATGTATTAAAAAGCCAATGCAAAAAGTAGAAGTAAAAAAGTAAATCGTAATTAAAAGTAAATAAAAATGTAAATTACATTAACTCCTCATCAAAAACAATATTATGAATTAATATATCTTCTACCTTACTTTCTGCTTACTTACATTACCCTTGGGATTAATAAAGTATCTATCTATCTATCTATCTACAAATGTTGTTTTTTTGCATTTCTGTTCACACAGGATATTTTTCTCTTTCTCGTTAATTGGACGATTCTCTTTGTTCTTGATTTTTATTATATGCAGCTCTTTTTTGTTCATTTTCTTTTTTTTCGATGTTCATTATCAAGAGTGGTTAAGGCTGAATAACACGGACATGGCGGAAAACTTTTTTAATATCATAGAGAGACAATAAATAAAGCTATGTTTGTGAAAAATCTTTTTAAAACTGCAATGAAGAAATCAAACTGGAAAATGCTACTAAAATGTTCAATTCCATTTTGAAAAGGTTGATATGTTCATACCAGGTAACCAATGGGAGACTTTTTACTCTTGGAGAATTTTTCTAACTCATCCCAATCGTTTTTCTCAGCGAGAGCAGAGATCTTCAACCACCAGTACCTAAAAAGTACAGATCAGACATTACGATATGATGAAAATCAACATTTACTATAATGATTTTTTAACTTTTTTATAATTCATCTTCTGCAGTGCAGCAAGTTCTACTCAAATTACCTCAGTTTATTAGCTATGTAGCGATAATAGTGGAAGTAAAGGAACAACAAAACATAAACAGTACATGTGTAAAGATAAGCAGTCAGATTATTACAGAACCTGTGATTTTTTTTCAAATTCAGACTCAATATTTTCACCACTGGGGTACACAATCTTCCTACAGCTGTTATTAAAAAAACGCTAAAAATAAAAATTTTCAAGAAAAGTTTTGAACTCAGAACAACAGAGTACATCACTTAAATAAAATATATAATTCATTTATATATTAACTTCAAATACAAAAAAAAAATGCTCCTAGCCAGATCAGATTGTGTGTTTTCATGTCACAAAACTCTGGTTTACAACAAAAATCCAAACATATCATTCAACTGAGTGTGTATGGAGTACTATCCTACTTTGTAATGTTGATTTTCAGTTAGTCTTTTCTGAAATACTGACTAAGCAAATCAATTGTGAAAATTGATATTTTAAGCAAGTAGCACATGCCTGGAATAACTCAAGTGTTCCATCATATCATCCCCAAAAATAACCTCCCTGTGTAACTTTAAGGTATTATGTAAAGAAGTATACAGTAATCCCTCCACGATCGCGGGGGTTGCGTTCCAGACCCCCCTGCGATAGGTGAAAATCCGCGAAGTAGAAACCATATGTTTGTATAGTTATTTTTATATATTTTAAGCCCTTATAAACTCTCCCACACTGTTTATAAATATTCCCCGCAGAGTTATACTGCATAATCCCTTTGTATTCTCTTAGATATTAGATAAGATTCATTGAAATTATGTATATAAACACACTGTTTATATACAGTAAAACCTAAATATTATTTTTAAAGATATTGAGTGTCTCCGATATCTATACTAATAAACGGCAAAGCCCTCACTCACTCACTCACTCACTCACTCACTCACTCTCCAACTTCCCGTGTAGGTAGAAGGCTGAAATTTGGCAGGCTTATTCCTTACAGCTTCCTTACAAAAGTTGGGCAGGTTTCATTTCGAAATTCTACGTGTAATGGTCATAACTGGAAGCTGTTTTTCTCCATTTACTGTAATGGAGATGAGCTTGAAACCCGTGGGGGCGGAGATTCGTCTGACATCATCACGCCTCCTACGTAATCACGCAGTACGTAGAAAACCAGGAAGAGGCCCAAAAAGCGCTTTAGAAAACATGCATTATATAATTGAGAAGGCAGCGAAACAATAAGAAGCGAGCGAGTGATATATACAACCATATTCATGAGTTCTGCTACTTCGGAAACAAAGCACAGTGTAAACCTACACTTTAAATTAAGTTCATAGACAGGCTGCCGCTGGCGTTTGTAATTTAGTGCCTGCCGATATAAGGCCGTCCGTCAGCGGCAATCCAATAGCAAACTGCCGCGGGTAAATATTCACGGGTGAAGGACTGTGCTTATGCAGAGGAAGATGAGATGGTCAGGGTGGTGTTTGGCACAAACTCAGCGAAACTGCGAGAGAAAGTTTTAAGTACCGGGACTTCGGTAGCATTAGATACAGCCATGGACATAGCACGACATGGCAACAGCACAGCTGGGAAGCTTCGATGCATGTACACCGAGCGGCTCACGTGAACTGACGCAGTGCACAGACAAAAAGCAAGAGTTCCGAAGAGCGCTGAACAAAAACCGAATTACACAATTGAAAAGGCAGCAAAAAAATATGAAGCGTCTGATACATACAAGATAAGTATGTAATAAGTGCAGCTACTGCAGAAACAAAGCACACGGTGGAAAAAGTGAATGTCCCGCTAAAGGAAGACAGTGTTAAAAAAAAAAAAACCCGTGCATGCAGTGTGTCAGGTCTCAGATAAAGAAGAAGACGAGCTGTTTATTGATGCAGTAAGAAACGTGTATATATATACCCCGATCTACATACTCGAATAATGAATACTTTATTCGCAATCAATGATTGTTTTGGTAAAGCCATACTCAGTGTATTCATTAGATGAACGGTAAAAAAGTAAGAGCGAGGGGAGGGTGACTTATTGAGGCATGCAGGCAAAACCACAATAGCACGCGGGCTTGATGTACGAAAAAATATTTCTTTTCAAGTTCTATTTAGTCCATATGTGTCAAACTCAAGGGCCACGGGCCACATCCGGACCGGCGTGTAATTATATCCAGCCCGCGAGATCATTTTATATACTGTATTATTGTTATTAATGGCCCGGGTATATGAAGCGCTGGTAACACAATAAACTACAGATCCCATAATGCAGCGCTTCAGCTGCCTTGCTGAACACTTACCGCGTTAATCAAGTCTAGCTTGCAAGTTATTGCGAAGCTAGCCCACACGATGCTGAAGAGAAAAGTTGATTCTGAAAATAGAGCCTTTAAAAACCGATGGGAGGCTGAGTATATGTTTACTGACATTGCCGTTAAACCCGTGTGTCTCATTTGTGGAGCTAATGTGGCTGTAATTACAGAATTTAATCTAAGACGGCACTATGAGACAAAACATCAGGGTAACCTGAAAGACCTGAATGCAATGCAGAAGATACAGAAAGCAGAAGAATTAAATAAGAATCTGACACTTCAGCGGACGTTTTTACCCGTACACAATCACAAAGTGATTTCAAGTGAAGCTACTTTTATGGGAGACACAAATGCACCAGTTTTGAGTTGATTTATTCAGGAATAATAATCCTGTCTGTTTTTACCATTCCTACCAAAGATATTTCTGTCGACTAAATAAAAATTCCTTCTGTTTAAAATTTAAATAGAACTTGAACAAATACGATGGTTCATAATATCCACGCAGACTTGCACGTAAGAGCGGGAGTTATCCGTTTTAACAAGCAGCGTATTGCACTGATACGAAATAGCTGTGTGTGTATGTGTATATATATGTATTTGTGTATATATATGTGTGTGTATGTATGTATGTATGTATGTATGTGTGTATGTATATGTATGTGTATATATGTAGATATATATATATGTAGCAAAGTGTAAAATGTTATCTATAATTTTATTTATTTATTCATTTTTTTTTTGTTATGAACTTCCCCAAAAGTGTTGATCCCTGTAAATAGTTTATAGTATACCAACAATATAATCGGTTGTAGCACGAGCATTAATTAGCGTCACACCTCACAACCTGCGTGCACGGCATTTTTGGCTTTAACGCCAGAAGCGCGGTGAACACTGTAGGGGTAGGTTGTGGTTTCAGTTTTTTTCCCGATATTTTTTTATTTTTTTCATTTACTTTGTGTTAATTTATAATCGATTTAATTTATTATTTAATAGGCAGAGGGAAGAAGACGTGCATGTGACGCTCTGTCTATTTCTTTCT
>JANRMT010062815.1:26978434-26992386 GCA_026402145.1 Polypterus bichir lapradei
ATAAAATCTTCATTTGGATCTTGATCTTTGTTTGTCTGAGAATTAATAAGAAGAAGAAGCACTAGATGGCAGTAGAGAGACAGCTAAAACATAGGCATTGTATTAAGAATCTCCTCCAGGCTTATACTACTGAAGACTGTAGTACGCCAGTCACACCTCAAAACACAGACATTCAAACTAAACAAATTGTTGTGCTTTAAATTAACTAAAGAGATCTTCATTTAGATCTTGATCTTTGTTTGTCCGCGAATTCCATGCATGCGTAGACCACCTTCCAGTTTAGTACGTTGTTGTTACTCACGGATGTCAACAATGTACCGGAATAACAAAAGGGGTGGTGGACAGTGTTAAACTGGTTAGCTCCTGAGATTGCCGAAGATAAAAGGTACGTGCCTACGTAACATATGAATGAAAGAAAGACAGTGGGTAAAATGAATGACAACGTAATAGCACGTTCCGGAAATTATTATTGTTACGTTGTAGCCGGCGAGTGCTGCGCGTCTCACAGTTGTACCGTGGCTTGCTCACATGTCAGTGAAGTGATCCCCACTTATGTTTTAAAGAACCTGGATACCTATGTGTCCCCCTTTTATAACCATTGCTCCGTGTATATTGCCTTACTCTTTGGATTGCCACAAAGCAACCTGTGAGATTAGAGAAAGGTTGAGAAGAGATCGTGAGAGGAAATGACAGCGTCGTGAAAACAAGACGGACTGTGAACGGACAGAAGCAGAAATGCTCCTACACCACCACATAATTACGATTCGGACAGTGATTCCGAGTAGGCCGTTCCTATCGAATTAATATCCAAGGGTTTTCTTTTGTAATTTTGTTTCGCTTATAAAAAATCATAATGCTGTGCGACAAAGGGCCCAGTTCACGACTGGCAGCCGCGTTTAAACAGGGAGCCCTTCACAGACAACTTTAACATGCGCAATGTAGTTGGGCACACATGGCTAATATATTCTATATATATATATAGTGGCAGACGGACAGGACGCTCCTTCGCTATATATTCAGGGGGAGCAGCCATGGACTGTGCAATACCTCCCCCTGGGCGATAGATGGCCGCCCCCCTGGGTTGGAGCGGTGCCGCATTGGAGTTAATTGGAGTTTCGTGTAGCCCTGCTGGGTCCTGCAGATGCCACCAGGGGATGCTGCAGCTGGGATTCCTGAGCCCGTATGGGCAGTATACTTGCCACACCCGGAAGTGCAGCTGGAACTCAAAAGTCAACCACCTGGAACACTTCCAGGTGGACTATAAAAGGGGCCAGCAGCCACTACTCAAGGGCCAGAGTGGGGAGGAGGAGGACAAAGCTTGACGGAGGAGGAAGAAGATTGTGGTGTACTTGGGACTGTGTTGTGCCTGTGGGGGTCACGGGGAAGATATATATATATACTAGCTGTGTAAGTCCGTGCTGTAAAGTGTGAAAGGCACTATATATGTGCCCGCCCAGACACAGACTGACAACAGAGGCACGTTAAATTCAACAAAAATGATTTTATTTTCTTCCCCAGGGGCCCACATCTTTCCCGTGTCCCTCAGGTATAACACAGTCCCAAAGTACAGCAAATATACCAAAGTAAAGCACACTACAGCACACTCTTCTCCACCACTCCTCTCAGCAAGCACCGTCCTCCTCCTCCTGACTCAGCCTGCTCAGTGGTGGCTGCTGGCTCCTTTTATAAGGCATCCGGAAGTGCTACAGGTGCTTGATTGCCGTGTTCTGGCAACACTTCCGGGGTGTGGTGAAAACACTGCCCATAAAGGCTCAGGAGTCCCAGCTGCAGCACCCCCTAGCGGTGCCTGCGGGACCCAACAGGGCTGCACGAAACTCCAATTCCCATGGAGCCCTGCGGGAGGCACTGGGGGGGTTGCCATTTAGCGTCCAGGGGGAGATATTGAATAGTCCATGGCTGCTCCCCCTGAACATATATAAGGGGCGCCGACCGTCTGCCACAGTATATATAAAATTGTGTTTCAGCAATATGTTGTGTTTTTATGTTTTTTTTCTTTTTGTCTGTGCTGTATTTGTAATTACTTTATCATCACACTGGGCACGACAGTGAAAG
This sequence comes from Polypterus bichir lapradei, assembly GCA_026402145.1. NCBI lineage: Eukaryota > Metazoa > Chordata > Cladistia > Polypteriformes > Polypteridae > Polypterus > Polypterus bichir. Next base: position 26,980,508 of record JANRMT010062815.1, read on the forward strand.
TGATTTAATTTGGAAAAAAGGAACTGAATAAACAATCATATTTGTGTGTTTAAACAAATCCTCTAAAAGCTGCAATAGGAAATAATCAGTATCATATAGCTTACTCACTGCTTCCTGGTAGCTCTCTTGCACATAAAAGTTGGCCAGCTCTTGATGGTCATCTTCCTGATTATAGAGGTCTTTAAGCGTGTCCTGCTCCTGGTGTTTGCAAAACTGATACAAAATTGAAAATAATATCAGATCACCATTTTCCCTGGTCATTAATCTGTCTAATCCTTTATAACATTTGCAAAAGTGTGCTATCACTTTTGCATCATCAAAGTATAAAAACAGTAAAATAAGGTTTTAATTTTAATGCATAACACAGACAGGAAAATTAAATTATGCTGAAAATGATATTTACTAGGTGTAAATAGAAAGGCCCTATTATTCTTTAAAATATTTTTAATACAATATAGTCAATACTTTGCAGTGATATCTTGGCTGATAAGGTAAAATAAATATAACTAATTTAGTTCGAGAAAGGTACATTGCATATACAGAAGCACAAATATGTCATTTTACAAAATGTATAAATAAACCAGCTCACCCACAATGTCAGTAGAACTGTTTAAATTAAACCATAACTGTCTGGTGGAATTTGGAAGTAGATACTCATGAAATAGCAATTCAAGATCGGCAAGTACATAGGCTGATCACTAACATATTGGCCAAGGTAATCTGGAAACAGGTACACATATGAGCAATAAGTATTATACTCCAAAAAGGTGTTCACCATGGACAATACATGACTAGCACATAAATCAAATAACAATTCACCACTCAGATCTGGATATGACAAGTGGACTGTAATGCTCATTGCACTTAGAGGATTTTTCTTCTGTTTTACTATGTACTCTGTTCATTTTGTCAAAATATTATGTCATTCAATTGTTAATTATAAGACAAACTGAGTTTCCCTTTCAGGGATAATGAATGTTATGTTGACATTGATGAGATTAGATTCCTCAAAAAGCATTAATGGTCACTATTTGACCTTAGGGCTGCAACCACTTCAAATGGAAGTAAAAGTCAAACTGTGTCAGGCAAATAAGCAGTATTTCACAAACACACTAAATAATATGGCTGTTCACTCCATCTCCCTCATAACCAATACATTTTATTAACCCACTTCTGGTTATTAAGCATCACTCCTACCTAAACTACAAAGGAAAACACTATTCTAAGGATGAGTTTCCTGCCATGATGAATGAAGCCGTGTAGTGTAGGCACTCAAAAGAGGTTATGAAATAAAGGAATCGTCAGAGATCCCCATTTTTGTTAAAAGATGATAGCATGGGCTATGTACCATTTGTTAACTGTTTTCCCAGTATTTAACCTCTAAGAACCCTGGGCAAGGAAGGAACTGGCATGCCAGGCCATCACAAGGGCAACGTGGGATATGCGGAAATAAAATGGATCTCCTGGCAGAAACCCATGCAAATTCATAGGAAAACTCTAAAACAAAGAGGTGCTTAAACCTTGCTTATTATCACAAATTGCAGAAATATTATTTAATCACTGAAAAGAAATCTGTGGCGCACGACTAGATCTGTTCTTCTACCTCCATATACGTAAATAGCTTCTGTTTCTTTCTTTTCCCATGAGACTAATCTGAGATACATTAATGAAAATAACATAGTTCTTTGTAATTAACAAAATTCATGTTGATTAGCAAGCTGTGATTTTATTTCCTCAAACACTTTACACTTTGGCAGATATACTTTGTCACAGATTTTGTGAGTATTTTAAAACATCACTTCGGCTAAGTCAAGTCCTAACCATAGAGTCAATATATTACACTAGTATAAAGACTAGAACATCATTAAGTGCAGGCTCCATACAACCAAAGGCATATACAGTATAATACTTTTAACAATCTCCTCTCTATTTAATTGTATTTATTTTTATTAATTTATTTATTTACATATATTTACTATTGTTAAAGTTTTGCTCTGCTGGCCTGGCTCTCTTTCTCATGGTTGGGGGTTGATTAGTTTGAACCTAGATTTGTTAATCTTGACTTGCTTGTATGGATTGTTGTTTGATTATAATAAAATTAATAAAATGTTAAAAAAAAAAACAAAAAAAAACAATCTATTGTCAGTTCAATCTTTATTTACTGTTGGTAAAGTGAAATAAAAATATTCAGAAGAGAAAGCCCTGTCAGCATATATATTCTAAATGCAAAAAGGGTAATTTTAACACAAAAAAACTATAGTGGTTAAGTCTTCATTTAATTTATGAATAAAATACAATTTCAGTTGCTTTAATGGCCCTATTAAAACAAATGCACTTAATTACTGTTAGTTTTAATTATAATCATACCTGTCTATACAAGCTAAGTGCAACTGGATGTTTGCGTAGAGTAAGGAAGAAATCTCTGCGGTTCATTTCATTCTTCAGATACATCACAACTGTGTAAACTAAATAACAGAACAAATTGTGAAAATCCACAGTTAGTATGCTCACGAAAACATTTGATCTAGGCAATATACCATTTTTCACTGAATTATGCAATTATTTTAATATATACATGTTTAACAATAGCTTATTTTAGTTCAGAATTTTAGTGCTTGGAATCCCCCTGCTGGTCAGTAAATGATCTTACAAGAAGGCAACCTCTGAACTTATCAGAATGCACCAAATAATTCAAAATACACTAGATTGCGGCATAAACTCCACAGCTAAAATTCCTGCCAACATTACAAAAATACTTCATAAAGAAATTTAAAACTCATCTTGCAATCTATACATATGCAGAAAACAATGCAATGAAAAGGAATGGTGTAATATCTTTCTTTAATTGACGTTTTGAATACCAGTGAAAGCACAACTAGAAAATCAGAATTTCACATTAATCAAAAACAATTTGTAGTTAAATCTTGGTTAGGGGATCTATAACTATTACAATTGGTACAAAAACCACTTTTTTCACTCTGCTGCAATTTTGCCAGTTCAGACTATTTTTAATTTATCGTCAAGCTCATTTCCTGCAGAAAAATAAAAAATTAGCTTTTATAGCCTTCTTCCTCTTATGGCAGCCTTGGGACTCCTTCTGCTATTTTTGGTATCACCAATTTGTACTGTGAAAATGTAGGAATTTTTTTGCTGGAGTTTTGTGAAATGTTTAATATGCCAATGATAAAGACAGTGACCACTAATTGGCTGCTAAATCTGAAACAAAAGCTCTTTAGGGAATACATAATAAATTTTAAAAACCTCTTGGTGGTACAGTATAATAATGATACCTTGATAACAGCTTTTAGAAATGGTCTGCCAGATAAGAGAAAAAAAACTAGTCGTGATGTGGGAGATTTGTAGGAGGAGACAGTTAGCATTAAAACTTGGAACAAATCTGTCTGAAAGCAAATGAGAAAACTGCATGGTAAAGAAAGTACAATCTAACAGCCATAATAAAAATAAAAATATGATGATTCTAGTGGAACAGGGAAAATAGCTATTGTTTTTCAATACAAAGCCTTTGGGGGACCCAAATGCTTTATAAAGCCATATTAGTTAATATTTTTTTAGTATAAAAATATAATTTCCCATCATTGTCAACAAAACACAGCAGAAATCCAGACCATTGAAGGGGCCATATATAAAAGAAACATACAGTTCAGCTGAAAGTGAGAATATGATTAGTTCATCTTGCTTTTGGATTATGATTTCCTCCTTAATGCAGGTCATACTGAAATACACTTGGTTAAACTGGAATACTTGAGAATAACAATCCAGATGAAAACTGTCTTGACTGTACTGGAGAAATGCAAAGAAGAAATACTTGTCTTTCATTCTTTATCATCTGCTTAGTATTCAAATTTAAAACATGTTTTTTCTAAGGAAAGTTTTTTAATGCTGACATATCACTGAACCCTTTGATTCTGCTGTTGATCTGTTAAGAATGGCTCTTTTATCCAAAGAATGGCATTTTTCACTCTTTAAACCTGAACATAAAGCCATGTAAAATTACATCCAGATAATTTAGCCAATAGCTTTATTAGAACATTATAATGGGTTTCTTTATTCATTAGAATAAAATATAGGTCTCTTAGTCCATATATCAAGTGCAGAGAATTAAGTAACATTATTAGGAATGATGGTTCCCGCCCTCTAATTTCATCTCTTTTAGACCAGATCTATAATGCCATGTTTTATGAAACTGGACCTCAGCAGTGTTTATGACCTAATAAGAATCAAGAAGGGTGAATGGGAAGATGGCTCCTGCTCATTTCACCAGGTGATGCCATAATGACACCTTTCCCTAATATTTTGGTTTATATAAATAATATACTAATATAATTTCTGAATACACTACTAATGTATTAAATTTTCTAACACAATTAAGAAATAATGAAATTTACATTTCAATATTACCACATTTTATTTTTGGTGTTTCAAATCTCTAATTAAGGGTTAAACATGGACGACACCAAGGTTCAAACCATAATTAACTGGCCAATATACAAGTAAATTTTACAGATGATGATTGCTAGTATTAATCTCCACTTTCATCCAAATAGCAAACAAAAAAGATAAAACCATATCAATTATACCTGCTTAAAAATGGTGACAAGAGCACTAGAGTACAGTACACCGGTAGAAATATGTCAGTCAATAGAAATTTTCCTGAATCATTTTTACTGTGATTTAGCACATCAGGAAACCACCTTTGTTACTTCCTGCAAAAGTGAAGCATGGGGATTTATGTTCCATTACGTTCTGATGCAATGCTACATGTGCCAGTTTAACTGTGGAGATGGAAAAAGAAAACAAAGACAACGACCAAAGCTAACAGTTACATCCATAAGACAAACAAAACAAAGAGGTGGCTAGATAAAAAACGCACATTCTTCATCCACTCAGGCTTCAACTTGATATAGCTAAATTGGAATATTCACATGCAATTAAGTAGCATATAGCTTACATGTCTTAAAACTGATGGTTTGTTGTTTCAATGATTGAATTTATATAAACACAGCAGAAAATGCATGCTATAATAATAATAACACACAGCACAATCAGATGGCAGTAAGGCTTTGGCAACTTTTGTTTTATTCATGTTAAAATTTATATGTTGTTTTATTTTATTTTGTATATGGCACAACAAGACACAACATTATGTTTTTTTTCTTGTCCAAACTAAAAACTATCGATTTTTGAAACAGCCAGTTTAAAATCATGTGTGGTTATGTGCATCAGCAGACACACATTCTGCAGGAAGCTCACGTATGCATTTTAAAAACATTAAACAATTGGCTACTCACAATAATTCACATATATGAAAAACTAGGAAAATAAAGTAATATAAACAAATATAAATATAAACAATATAAACAATTATGACGTTGTCTGGACAGAGTGCTGCCAACAGAAAATACATTTTTGTTGTGATTTATGTATGAATCCAGCATAAAGATTGACTCCACAGTTTAAGGTAATCATTGCCATAAGTAAGATGGCATGCCCATTTTTCCTTTTTTGCCTTAAGAGTACCGGCAGTAAATGTATGCATACCAGCACTTTTCACAACACATAACCCCACTCCCCAGATTCCAATCCTCCCACAACCTGAAAACTCTTTTTATACAAGATCATGTCTTTGGACTTTGTAAGGAGACCATTCCACCACCACTGCAATTGTTGAAGAAGCCGATAAAAACAGAGTACCAGAGACTGGTTGTTCTACTTTAAACACATATGATAATGAAAAAAAGTCACCCTGGATTAACCATTAAGCAAATATGCACATACTTAGGGCATCACAGAGCTTTTAAAAAAGTAGGAGAAAACTTTTGGTATAAATAAAGTTATTAGTAGGTAATTATAAGCATTATATTTACATTTTTTGATCCATGTATGCGGAAATGCTGTGTATGTTAAAGATTAGAAAGCAATGGTATGGAAGATGTTTTGTTTCATACAAATAGTAATGTTTTTCCTTATAATACCTTATTACAAAACAGTCCACCAATATCGATTTATGTAGAAACAGGATTTTGAAAAGCAAGTAGTGTGACAAGTGTGAAAGCTTTCTTTATTAGGCTATAAGTATTGTAGGGCTTGGTTTAATAACCACTGCTGAGCAAAGGATTCAGTCAATGGAGATGGACATTTTCTTTGGTTTGTCCTTGTAAATTTTTTTTCATCTTCATACAGATACTTTGAAAGGCAATATTAAAGTCTGGTTAGGCTTACTTGCTTTTGTTTAATGGGGAAATTGGGAAAAAATAGTTCTTTGAATATTATTTTTTATTGTCAAACTTGTTTCCTTTTTTAGTGCATAGTCTATATAGTACACATATTTTCAAAGATTCTGTGTCTTTTAAATGGCAATATGTTTATTTACATCTTGTTAATTTCTTCTGGCTTTAATTTTTTGCAAAATAAAGATATTTTGGATATAAATTAATTACATCAGCTGACTCAATTCCTTCTTTTAAAAAACAACTTAAAACTCATTTGATGAGGAAGGAATTTAACTAACCTTCACATTCTGACACTTTCAGTTTACCTCTCTAATTTTTCTGTTTATTCTGATTTATTCCCTGCTATACAAAATCAAAGCTTTGTGTTTTCTGTATTTATCTTTATTTAGTGTTTTATACTGATATTATTTTGTGGCCAATGTAGTGAATTTGATAGTTTTTCTACTTCTTCCCCAGTTGTTCATTTTGAAATTCTGTGAAGTGCTTTGAGCAAGGAAATGGTGCCATATAAATAAAATGTATCATTATCATTAATATTAAACTTTTAGATGTTAAGCAAATATATTTAAAACTTATACTGAAATAGTTAAACAATCTGTATCTGCTGCTGATGAAAGTCTGCAAAATAAGAATGACAAGAGCTCGGTGACAAACTGGCTGCGCATTAAGATATAGAAGGAACAACATCAAAATCAAAGATCTGCCTGAAAACCACGAAAATCCAACCCAAGTAAAAGTCATAGCTGAACTATTTTCTAAAATAACTGGGGAGGACTTCAAATCGGACACCGAGATCTCAGCAGCCTACTGTATATGTGGATTGAATGCCTCAAAACCAAGAAGCCTGATTCCCTGTTTCAACAAACTACAGGCTAAAGAAAACTTGATGTCTCTTCTCAGACTTAAAGGAAATTATACCTGAAAATAACTGCATTCAAATTTTCCCAGATTTCTCCCTTTCAACAGCTGGTAAACGCGCCACATTCTACAGCATTAAAGTGTCTATACAAAGCCGAAATCAGATAAAGCTCTTGTTTCCTGCCAAATTGAAAGTGGTTATTGAAAGTCAGTTTTACATTTTTAGCTCACTGCATTAAGCAGAAAATAAGCTAAGAAGACTGATCCCGAAACTCTTTTGAAACATGGTCATGAGTCATATTCTGTCCTGGGCAAGGCAAAGAAGATTCTGCTTGCAACTTGGTCAATTTGTAATGAAACATTTGCCGTTAACTATACATTTCATTTCCTTTTTGGACACTTTTTTTTTGTTAAACTTCAAATATTATATTGAAATTTTATCCATTAAATACATGTACATTTTGGCAACCACAGAGTAACCAGCTACTTACAGTGTGTATGTGCGTTTTCCTTTTATTCACATCATACTCTTGGTTTATTGTATTGGGAAAGTACTATCTATACGTTATCTTGGTCTCCATGGGAACTGTTAAAATCATTCTCTAGGTTTATTTTATTGGGAATATTTAAGATCATATCCTAGGTTTAATGGGGGGGGTTGGGACAGAAAGACTGCAATGCTATTTCTTATTTATCATTTCTACCCCAAAAATTGACACTACCTAACTTTCAATTTGATTACTGGGTGGCAAATATATAGGCCAGAAAGACCGGGACATCGACACAAATCAATAAATATACACAATCCTGGCCCTGCAATAGAATTAAAATTTACCTTTCTTCTTTATATTCCCTGCTTGGTATCTAAGTAAATACAAATTATCATCAATACACTAATAATCCAATTGCCCTTCATTCACTCATAAAATGGAACTAATGTAGGACAGAGAAGATAGAGAAACTTTTATCTTTTGCACCTTTACATAAGAACCACCTTCTTCTCCCCTAAAACATACACAGTATTTAATGTTTAGAAAATGTCCAGAATTAAAACACTTAAGAGATTTGTACATAGATGATGTCTTTATATCCTACAAACAATTAAGATTCAAATTTAACTTCATAAACACAATTTTTCCACTATTTTTAAATTAGAAACTTTGCTGAATGGAACCAGCCCAATTTTCCTTAACTCTGACTTATTTCTATTGCAGAAGAAATACTGATCAGTCTTGTAGACTAAGATAGCATCTCTACAATATTCACCTTAAAATCTTTTATCGAATACATTTATCTTGTTTAAAATTGTCCAAAATGTATCAAGGGAAAGATTCAATCCGTGAACTTTGCAATCTAGCTCCAGCCTCACAAGACCACATGTTTTGGGTGTGCGCCAAATTAACACAATTCTGGACAAAAATTTTTGAATGCCTATTGGACAGCCTTGGTATCACAATCACTCCTAACCCATGAATAGCTGTGTTTGGTGTACTCCCAGATGGGCTTAAAGTAGAGAAGGACAAACAAACTGATTGTCTTTACCTCCATACTAGCACATAGACTTATCTTGCTCATTTGGAAGAATCCCACCCCACCTCTTTTAAAGATTTGCTCTGGTTGATGGGTTTCCTCTCTTCTTCTTAGGTGAGGGTTGAATTTTGGTTTGTTAAGTTTGGCTTCATTATATGGAATGCTATTTGCTTCAAATTAAAATCGATAAAAATGTATAAAAAAAGAAACATTTGTCTTAAATATATTAGTTAACCTACAAATTAGTTTTGGAAGCACATTATTCATTACTCATTTTCACATCTAAAACCTAACTTTGTTTTTGATGACTCTTGCCCCAATTATTTACTAATGGTGAACCAATAATAAAATACATAAGGTTATTGTTTTCATACATATTTTTTAGAAGTCCTGTAATTTGTCAGTTACACAAAAAAATGTCCAATGGATGCATTTGCAACCTGTTTATTAGGAACTATACTCTGTCAGAATGTATGTAACAACTTTTTATTTTATTGGCTTTTTTGTTTTTTCACGTTTATCCAGATTTTTAATAGGTGATGCAATTTTAGTGCTACGACGCTTCACAACACTAGTTACATAAGCCACCCAATGCATAATGTGCAAGATTATGGAGACTTGATATTTAAACAAGAACTGTGTGTTAAGTGACTTCTGAATTTTGTGCAACATAAATCCATTTATAATCCAAATAAAACAAAGACAAGTAATGTGCTGTATAGCATGTTTTATATAATTAGCAAAAAACATGCACAATAAAGTCAATATTTGTGCAATTTAAAGATCTAGTAAAGTAATAGCTATATATTAATAATCTTCCTCTAAAAATACAGCTAAAAATAAATTATTTTTAAATTACTCTTACCAAGGTCAGTGTCTCCACTTTCAATAGCTTTGTTCAAAGCCAGCTGACCTCTCTTCATTTTCAGTAACAAAGGAACCTGTTCCCCAGATTGTGGCTCAAAATCAAGAAGCTGTGAAGAAATGACAACATATTAAATATTATTAGAAGTGAACAGGACATAAATACAAAAGATTAAATAATCTGAATATCAAATTACAATGATAAAAGATGCAATGATGTTATTAAACATATGTTGCATTTACTATTATCCAGTTTCATTCTTACAAAAAATGTAAATTGTGCACAAAATAAAAATGACTAAAATGCATTTTATTTTAATTAATGCTACAAAAGCAGCACAGAATGAAAACAAGTTCCATCCCCATACAGGCTGTCAATATATCACAGGGAACATCCATCCATTATCCAACCCGCTATATCCTAACTACAGGGTCACGGGGGTCTGCTGGAGCCAATTCCAGCCAACACAGGGTGCAAGGCAAGAAACAGGGCGCACACACACACAAACCCACACACCAAGAACACACTAGGGATGATTTAGAATCGCCAATGCACCAAATTTGCATGTCTTTGGACTGTGGGAGGAAACCGGAGCACCCAGAGGAGACGCACTCAGACACAGGGAGAACATGCAAACTCCACGCAGGACCCGGGTATCCTAACTGCGTGGCAGCAGTGCTACCACTGGACCATCGTGCTGCCCTCACAGGGCACATTTATATATAAATATGTTCACTTATTCATATAAGGCTTATTTCGTTTGTTCAATCAGCTCAGTAAATACAGAATGCACATCCTTGATTAAGAAGAAAAGATTTATTGTGCAATGGTATACACAGAAATTTATATTGTAAGAAAGAGGACTATCATTTGAAAAGAAGTCTACAGTGATTAATCCTTATTCAAATGATTTCAAAGGTTTAAGAAAATAATTTTTTCATTTGCTCTCAGTCAAAGGTATCAATTAAATGTGTTAATTTATTTAAATCTTATTTTGTTTTGAATACCATGATGGCAAGTTCAGGGCGTCCACATTCATAAGCCTTGGCGGCAATCTCTGAATATGAAATTCCTGCTGTGTCCCCAAGTTTCTGGTTGATGGCATGAGCAATGTCCACATCAGGTTCCTTCTGCTGAACCTGAAATAAATCAAATTTAAAATTAACAATTTAAATATGTCTTCTTCCAGAGGCATATATCCCCTTATATGCTGCAATATGCATCTATGCTTTGCTTGTGTCTGCTGACATAATCAAATAAAAATTAAAGCTTGCTAATGGTATACTATAAAATGTGAAGGAGCTTGGAAATAAATACCCTGCATAATTTATGGATTACAAAATGCAAAGGAAAAAAAACAAGCAAAGTCAAAGACAATGATGTCAACGATATCTCAACTTATATTATTTACTGATACCAGTAGAAAAAGTATTTCTCCTTATGAGAGACTGGTTACTTGCAAAAGGCATTTTAAACTTCTCTAAAAGTACTTGTCTTTATAAGAAGAAAATCTGAACTTGTAAAATGGAATTTATCTGTGTGAAAATAATTTGTACTCATAATGAGACTAAAAATCCCAGCTACACATATTAAAAAACCATCACACTACATAAGCCTTCAACAGCGTTATAAACCAAGATGGATGAAATCAATTTATAGTTGTCATTATATATTAAACACTTCACTTGTTTAATCGGAAAGAAGCTTAAAAAAAGAAAAAAATGCCAAACATAATTTTGATTCCAATAACAACATTGAATCAGGATACAAAACATGACTATTTTCTGTTTAACAGAGTACTCTGTCAAGATCAAGTACAAAATGCTAAACAAACTGATGCCAAGGACTCCCTGTATTTTAAAATATCAACTATATTTTAGAGATAACACCCAGTGACAAAGAAACCGAATGCTATTTTGGTAAAAGTCCTAAATATTTAATGTTATTCGCTATTGAAACTCACAGGATACAAATAAAATGCAATAAAGGATAAGCCTTGAAACTTACCAAATACATACATTTTTCAAGCCAAAAATATCATCACTCTTGTGCACCTGGGGATCATCTCCAATGCTTAACTAGGGTAAGCAATTCAACCCCTGACCAAGAGGAGGCACCATCACACACCATATACACCATACACACCAATACCGAGAACCACCACCAAGACCACCTCTGCTCCAGGGGCCCAGAGAAGGCTATGTCCCTTTGGCCAGGAACCTCATTCTTGGAAGTGGAAGTAGCTATTGATGCCTGAGCAAATGTAGCAGGTGCTTTTTTTCTTAAAGAGGATGGATTGTCCAACGTTTCCTTCTACTGTGGCATGCCATTGTTTTCATTTCATTAAACAGGATTGCCTGGCTGGCACCCTAAAG
>JANRMT010062815.1:27007386-27027657 GCA_026402145.1 Polypterus bichir lapradei
GCAGTGTCCTTTTAACCAGGGTGCAAAACGAGTTGTAAGTGGATGTAATAAGGCAGTAGTCTGGATGGAATCTGCTTTAGGGATTTGGATTGAAGACTGCCAGAAGAACAACAGCAGTGCTACACAATCGCCTGAAGTGGCTCCTTTACAAGGGCTGTAACGCTCTCCTTTGTTGTGCAGTAAAATTAAACTCATTGTTATTGGACAAGTCATCGTGTCATTGTTGGTGAGTAACCATAATTAATTTTCTTCTTACAGTGCTTAGTACATGTACGTACGTTTAGTGTCACTGTACACACATTTACTGTATACTATTTTACTTGCATTGTACGTATTTATTGCTGGTGGCCTGTCTATCGTAATGGCTGTAACATATGTGATATCGGAGACACTCAATATCTTTAAAATAATATTTAGGTTTTACTGTATATAAACAGTGTGTTTATATACATAATTTCAATGAATCTTACCTGATATCTAAGAGAATACAAAGGGATTATGCTGTAATATTCTGCGGGGAATATTTATAAACAGTGTGGGAGAGTTTTGTAAGGGCTTAAAATATATAAAAATAACCATAAAAAAATATATGGTTTCTACTTCGCGGATTTTCACCTAATCGCGGGGGGGTCTGGAACGCAACCCCCGCGATCGAGTAGGGATTACTGTAGATTATATGGAAGCTTATTTATTTATGCCTCAAAGATTGTCTACTGTCATTAGATTGGTAATGCACGTGGGTGCTTCAGTGAGAGGACAAGAGTATGTAATCAAGTGACCAGAGCAGATAGGCATGCATGCATGTATCCATCCATCCTTCCCACCCCCTTATTCAGGGCAGGGTTTAGGAGAAATGGGGGCCATTCCCAGCAAGCATCTGATGCAAAGTGGAAATAATCCCTGGATGGGGAAGCTTTAGCTAGTGATGTAAAATCTTTATATTATTCTATAATATTAGAAAGAAAAACTTGTGCAATTTTATCAAGCACCACCTACAATTCTGGCTTTGGAGGAAACAAGATTTTCCCGTCTTTCTTCTAGAAAGTTAATTCAGTTCTATTTTCCAGCCACTGAAACAATTTTGTTGGCACAGGATCTCGGGTAAAATCATAACATATGTCTTATTAAAAATAAGATATTAAGATACACTATTCTATCAAAAAATTACAAATTACAAACTAACAAAATAACAGAAACAGGATTAATATCTGATTAAACAGTATTTTTCATTAACCACAAGAGCTGGTTTCCAATTAGGGAATAGGTTGGAATGACAACAAAGAGCCACTGGGGCTAATAGGGCTTTGGGAGGCCACCTATGGTTTTGACCGGGGTCTCCAACTCCAGTCCTAAAGAGCTACTGTGGCTGCAGGTTTTCATTCTAACCCTTTTCTTAATAAGTGACCAGATTTTGCTGCTAATTAACCTTTGCCTTAATTTTAATTGATGCACAACTTAAGACTCGGGCCCCTTAATTATTTCTTTTTTTCCTTAATTAACAACCAAACAATATTAAGACACAAAATGAACCAACACATAAACAACAACCTGTGTCCATCACACAATAACTGAAAATAAAGAAAGGTGAAGGCCTCAGTAATGTTGATCTGCTCAGATCCACAAAACATTTTGACAGCGCTCTTAAAAAAGAAAATCAACCGTTTTGGAAATGTCTGCCATGGCAGAATGAGTGCCTTGGAATTAAATATCAGGTTTAATTAGCAACGAGAACTGCCTTCAAATTAAGAAACTGAATGAAGTGAAGTTGGTTGGAGTTCGAGGTCCCAAACTTAGTTGGTCATATGTTGACTCACTTCACATCAAATTTATGTTTAGGCGCTGTTTAAGGAAAAAAAAGGAATCAATTCAGCAGTCAGAGTCTCAAGAAAAGTCAATTAAAATAAAGGGAAATAGTTAATTAGCAGAAAAACTGGTCACTAATTAAGAAAAGAGCTAGAATGAAAACTTGCAGCCACAGTAGCTCTCCAGGACTGGAGCTGGAGACCCCTGGTTTAGACAGTTGTAATACCTAAGATTTTCTATTACTGTATTAATATTTTGTTTTATACTTTATAACACGATAACACGATATTAAATAAGATCACTCAGATTTTGCTGAACTAAACCTTTCTATTTTTCTGATGAGCATTCTTTTGTCACTATACTGCAGGTAGACATTCTTTTTATGCAATATTAACTAAAAAGAGGGCATCATTTGCTTCTAGTTCAATAGAGGTTCAGTTGGTAACCAAAATGAACTTACTTGTTTATTCAGCATGAACACTGTGTAAAATTTAATATGAGACCATTACTTGTCAACATTTTTTACAAATTAGTACACTGCTGTTTTAGCTTAAAGAATAGTTAAGCAAATTACCATTTTTCTTTCTTTTGTAATATTCTGTATCACACAGAACTCACCTTAAAGCAAGCCCAGTGTTTTAGCACATGACTCACACCCTGGAATTCACGAATCTTCAAATGTTTACAGATTTCAATGGCAAGAGGGTATAATCTACGAAACACCAGCCTAAGACAGAAGACACAAGTTATACTCAAGGATTGCCCTGACATAAAATGTCTGCAGGTATTTTTCAAGTTGTAATTGTAATGAGAAAGTATTTTGTGCCAAAGATAGATTCATCCTACCAATATATTTTGTACACATCACAAACTCAAGACACAACAGGTGGTAGAAAATGTCACAGATATATTTTCATTGTTGTAAAGGTATAATACACCCAAAATGATTTTCTTTTCATGTTACTTATCCCGCATAGTTTGTTGTAATGGCCAAGAAAATTTTTAAATCTCATGTTGTCAAGAAGAAAGGACATATCAAGTTTCTGATTGAATGGGACAGAATAGTGACAGACTGTGGAAAACAGCAAATCATATCAAAAACATCCATGAAAAAAATCTCATGTAGCTCATGTCTGATAAAGGGGATTGCTGAATATTTGAAATGGGTACAAGGGCTGCTGGGGACATGCAGGGCCAACGGGAAACTTGAAAAGGGGCCGGCGAAGCAGCAAGAGAGAGATAGAGAGCTATGCTTCTGTGTAACCCGTGTGTCCCATCCAATGCAACCACTGTGAAGTAATTTATAACCTGGATCATTTCTCGCAAGGATAAATGAACTGTCCTGTCGTGTGAATAGTGGTGGATTAGTCGTTGTGCGTCTTCAGAGGGAGAGCTCCCACAAATCTCACCCCTTGCTGCTCAGAACTACCTTCAGGACTGCTTAATTCATTTATTACAGAAGCTGTTCCCAGGATTATCAATGTCATCTTTACTCCATACCATTTCATCCGATTCAGCCGAATTGGAACTGTGATAAGGACATTATATTTCACACATTTGTTTGATTTATGTCTCTGTCTGTGACTGTGTGCGGGTCGGGCCAAGGCTGGGTGTATTCCTGGAATCCCCACCAAAAAAATAAATAAATTACAGTCCTATCGATGGTGTCAATCTGAGCACATAGACCTTATTGGAGTCCTTTTCTTTTATCAAAGTATTAAATCTGATTTTAGCAGACGTCATAACGGTTCTGTAAGATGAGCTGCCAATCATTCAGTCTTTTAAAAATGGTCAGAGGCACTCATATGTTTTATATCACTAATATTAATGCAACAAATAATTAAAATTCTATCTTTATTATCACTAGATTAAACTATTTTAAAGACAAGTAAATGTAACTAAATCTCAAACATAAATACTCAATAAATAATCAATAAATACCTGATTAATTGTGATTAAAAATTTTAATCGCTGTCCAGCACTTGTATAAATATACAGTGGGTACGGAAAGTATTCAGACCCCCTTCAATTTTTCACTCTTTGTTATATTGCAGCCATTTGCTAAAATCATTTAAATTAATTTTTTCCCTCATTAATGTACACATGGCACCCCATATTGACAGACAAAAAAAAGAATTTTTGAAATTGTTGTAGATTTATTAAAAAAGAAAAACTGAAATATCACATAGTCCTAAGTATTCAGACCCTTTGCTCAGTATTTAGTAGAAGCACCCTTTTGAGCTAATACAGCCATGAGTCTTCTTGGGAAAGATGCAACAAGTTTTTCACACCTGGATTTGGGGATCCTCTGCCATTCCTCCTTGTAGATCCTCTCCAGTTCTGTCAGGTTGGATGGTAAACATTAGTCGACAGCCATTTTTAGGTCTCTCCAGAGATGCTCAATTGGGTTTAAGTCAGGGCTCTGGCTGGGCCATTCAAGAACAGTCACAGAGTTGTTGTGAAGCCACTCCTTCGTTATTTTAGCTGTGTGCTTAGGGTCATTGTCTTGTTGGAAAGTAAACCTTCGGCCCAGTCTGAGGTCCTTAGCACTCTGCAGAAGGTTTTTGTCCAGGATATCCCTGTACTTGGCCGCATTCATCTTTCCCTCGATTGCAACCAGTCGTCCTGTCCCTGCAGCTGAAAAACACCCCCACAGCATGATGCTGCCACCGCCATGCTTCACTGTGGGGACTGTATTGGACAAGTGATGAGCAGTGCCTGGTTGTCTCCACACATACCGCTTAGAATTAAGGCCAAAAAGTTCTATCTTGGTCTCATCAGACGACACCTGAAGGACTCTGAGATGGTGAGAAATAAGATTCTCTGGTCTGATGAGACCAAGATAGAAATTTTTGGCCTTAATTCTAAGCGGTATGACAATGACCCTAAGCACACAGCTAAAATAACGAAGGAGTGGCTTCACGACAACTCTGTGACTGTTCTTGAATGGCCCAGCTAGAGCCCTGACTTAAACCCAATTGAGCATCTCTGGAGAGACCTAAAAATGGCTGTCCACCAACGTTTACCATCCAACCTGACAGAACTGGAGAGGATCTGCAAGGAGGAATGGCAGAGGATCCCCAAATCCAGGTGTGAATAACTTGTTGCATCTTTCCCAAGAAGACTCATGGCTGTATTAGCTCAAAAGGGTGCTTCTACTAAATACTGAGCAAAGGGTCTGAATACTTAGGACTATGTGATATTTCAGTTTTCCTTTTTTAATAAATCTGCAACAATTTCAAAAATTCTTTTGTCTGTCAATATAGGGTGCTGTGTGTACATTAATGAGGGAAAGAAATTAATTTAAATGATTTTAGCAAATGGCTGCAATATAACAAAGAGTGAAAAATTGAAGGGGGTCTGAATACTTTCCGTACCGACTGTATATAAATATATAGCGCACACACACACACAAAATAAGGAGTAAAGTACTGTATTTTAATTTGAAAATACTTTAAAAAAATACTACTTCCTATATTACCTACACAAATACAGTAACAAAACTAAATGTAATTTGTTACTTTCCACCATGAGTATGTTATGATGTATTATTTGGAAAAATACTAAATTACCACCACTTACATTGACAAACCAGCATCATGAATAATGAATCATTATGAGTAAATGGAAAGACAATACAGACCAAGTAAATATGACCTGTTTCTAGCTTCATTTAAATGTTTCAGCAATTAAAGTTATAATCAACACAAGATAATCCATTTACAGTTTTGTTCTATATTATCTTAATCATTCCAAATAATAAAATGCCTAAAACAAAATGTCAGTAATCTTAAAATGTAACCTGTTAATTTTATTCAGCATAATCAATTTTTCTCAATACTTAACAGCTGCATCTAACAGCAAAATACAGCAGTCATGATGATAGTGATACACAGATACCCTTCCCAAAGTTCACCTGTGAGATTAAGTGTTTGGGAATATTGTCTTTACCATAAAAAATAAATACATAATGAGCAATATTTCACTTATTGCATTGTGTTCAAAAGGAACCCAACTGAAATGCACATAACGTTGTATAGTTTGATTCATTAAAGACTTCATCTTCATAAATAAAAATATGCAATAATTAATACACTGTATTTTTTCATTTCACAGATTACATGGCAGAAATGCAAAAATCTATTAGCTGCAGACACAGTTCCAGAAGTAGTGTTTCAAAATTTTGGTTCATCTACTACAGTTGTAATATGGACCATATCAAAACAGCATATCATTAATTTCAACAACTTACTGTAAACGTAATATAGGCTGCAAGATTAGTCGCATTTGCAAAAAAAATTAATATGACATATTTAAGGCAAATAAAAACTGTCTCATCAAAAATTTAAGTAACCAATATTTCACATCTCTTGAAGATAATGAATTTAACCAAAATTAATGAACCTTCACACCTTTGGTTTAGATGCAGTGTGTGAAAGAGGATTTTAGTGGTACTTTAATCTGCAGCTGTCAGATAACCTTCTGCATGAATACCTCATTTCATATTGCACACTTGAATAAAAGTCTTGACTTTTCCTTAATAAAACTGGTCACTAAATATTTACAATAATGCAGGAATATATTTTTTTATTACCAACACCTTTTACTACAGATTACTTCTATATGTATATGTGTATATATAAATATATATATACATACCGATCTATTAGAACCTGGACTGTTAATTGTCTGAACCTGAAAATAAGTTAAGGATCTTTGTAAAGTAATATAACCAAAATGAATGCTCAAATACACAAAAATCATTTGCTCAGTTGATATTTTAGAAAATATTACAAGTTAAAGATAATTCTATGCATTTATACAAATCTAATTGTTTTATTAGAAATTAAGATTATTTGAAATATTCTTATATGAAATTAGGTTTTTCAGGAAAGAAACCACAAGAAGACAATGGCAAATCTGGGCTACACAGAGTACTGCATATTGAGAAAAGATTTATCTCCGGAAACTTAGTTATTACACAAAGTTGAGTATTTGCCAAAAGGCAGTAAAAAGAAGAAGGGTCAACAGGATGATAACTGGAAGACACAGAATCACATTGAGTAAACAGAAAGTGGAAATAGGAATCAGCACTAATAAACACAACAAATGCTATATATCTGAAGTGATAAGCACTGCATAATATAAATATTTAAACATGCAACAAAAATTTACTTTTTACAATGTATTTTTGAATATCATACAAAGGTACTCACAGGGGAACAGTACAACTGTTAGTTGGATTTTCTACTAATGGAGCATTGGAGCCTTGGCTACTAGAACATACTACTTTATATTAAACATAAGACCGTGTCCCACAGGCCAACAGATAGCAGGAGGGATAAACTGCATGGGCACTGCTATAGAACAGTAAGCAATCAATAGTAGTTCTACGTTACTAACTGTTAATGAAAGTCAGGATTTGCCAGAAGAGTCTGACTAATAGTACTATGGCTTTGTAAGGAAAAACTTGTCCTTAAAAGTGATTTTAGGAAACATGTACATAGCACTGTTTGTAAGCTTTGAAATGCCACAACATACTAGAGTTTATAAAACTGAAGAGATGTCAAGTTGTAGAAATGAGACAAAGTGAGAGAAACACTGTGTGTGTGGAGATTCTGACACTACTGATTAGTCATCCATTGTTTCAGGATAATCAAAGCCTTATTTTTTATACTTTGAATGGCCAGGCAGTTAATTCTAGACAAGTAAAACACACAATAAGGTTTTTTAAACACTATGTAAAGAAACAAATTTCTGATGTGTCCTGTTCAGCTTTCCTATGATGAAAGAATTTACAGTAAGTGTATGTGATGCAATGTTTAGCTAAGAAGTTTCATTTATGAAATACACAGCATTAGACTGATCTGTCAGCGCTGGAAACAATTATATATGAACCAAAACATCCTTGATTTACTGGCAAAATACCAGTTTGGCCCAATTATTGACACATTAAGATCTTTAAAATATAGCTGGAATAAAGGATACTGAACATAAGTGAGAGGCATTCCAACAGTATAGTCTCGAACTGCATTTAGGACTCTCAGTTCACGACACATGGTTACAAATCTCTCTGGGGAAAAGTTACTGAGGAAAGATTTTCCAAATGATGCTGCCTGTTTTAAAACAAAAAATATGAAGTATGAAACATTTGCATTTTTATTGTGAGCCTACAACAACTACAAAATAAATAAAATTATAGATTCTCATTAGATATGTGAATACATCTACACAAATATGTATATGGCACATTTATGTTTTCACAGATACTTTCAAAAGAAAAAAAAATCCTAGAAAGGTTACAATGGCACAATAAGATTTCTCTATAATGGACTCTATTATTACCATCCAATAAAAAAATATAAAAACAGAAAAATATTAAAGGCTCTTTACAGGTTTGACAATTTGTATTCCTCAGTTTTACTGATTCCTGCTTTGATGCTTTATTTTTAAATTTTCAATTTCATACTCACTCGGAGAAGCATCTTTTGAGTCTCTGGTTCATATTCAAATCCTGCTGCTTCAATACACTGCTCAACAGCAGTAGGAAGAAGATTCTGGTCTTTGATTTCTCGCAGATACTCATCTGCCTTTTGACTTTCTTTCTGAATTACAAACAAAAATTAATCTTTTATTATTTGAAAAGCAGTATTTTATCATTAACACTTATGTACATGTTAAGTTACAGCGCTGTAAGCTGCAAAATGTACCTATGTTGTTACCAAAAATGCACTTTGAATATCATTCTTATTGTCTTAAGTGTTGGAATAAGCTTTCAAATATTGTTTTTTTCAACTTTCACTATTTTTAACTATGTAACCATAGCCTCTTAACTTTTTATACAACACTCTTGGATCATATGCTAAGTGAAGGCCAGGCACTGCCCTTTCATTCATCTGTTTAGTGAGTTACATAGTGTATTAATATTACAACACAATAGGTTGCAATGCTTATACCAAACAAACACAGTTTATAAAATTAAGCCACACAAAGAGAATGATTTACAATTTCCCATACCAGGAAATAACCTGAAAACAGCAGAAATTAAAATATGTCTGAGGAAAGGTACAAATGTACAGCAGACTTCAAGAAAAAACATTTCATGTATAAATGCATATTTCAAGGGTGCATGTTGAAAATATAAAAACAGTTTTGAACAACAGAATTATTAACTTGGATTTTCTGACTAAAATTATGTCTGAGCATATAAATTAATAATTTCTGCAGCGGTCTTCCTGTTTCAATCTAGTAACCCCAAACCGTGCCAGCATTGGACAAACAGCTGAGACCTATTAACAAATCAGTGGCACAGGATAGAAGCACATAAGAAGGCTCTTTGAAAGTTGATTGGCTAGATAACTGCCTGCACAGAACAAATACATGACCATTTGCAAATGTTCACAATGCAAATGTTGTATTAAGCTATATCAAGAAATCCTTTAGGCAAGAAGAGATAAGTGTACAACTATTCAAAAGCCAAATGTCTGTTTTTTTCATATTGGATAAACATTTTATTCTTGGTATTTCAAGGACTATGTTAAAAATTCTCTATAACCAGTAACATACATAAATGTTACTTGGAAAATCAAACTGATATATCCTGCCAAAATTGTATTTCCTTTTCTTGATAGGCATTATGCACTGTTGGGAGGTTGAGGAGGAAGTTGGCACAGAGGTAACAGAATTAACTTCTGAAGTAAGTGGTGTAGTGCAAAGCCTTGAAACTGTGAAAAGACTTCACTTGACACAAACTTTACAATCAGAAGGCTCACTGAAGTATTTAGTCTTTTATTCTATGAATTGCACTAGTAATATAACATCGTAATCAACTTGTATTTATAAATATAAAGGAAAGAGTTTAAAATCAATGGTTGCATATTAAGAGATACATACTGTATAAATCAGTATAAATGGATGAAGATAACCAAAAACACAGAAAAGACATAAAAATAGCAGCTGAACAAGTTCACCTTATATTCCTTATGAGCTTCTAACAAGAGAGCTCCTGGTGCCATAGATGCAATCTTAAAAATCTCCTCACAGGTTGCTGAAACAAAAATTAAAATTTGAATGAGGTTGGATTTTAAGATACAATGTTTCAAAGTAAATTAAAATTTTATAAAGTATAAGTTACTGACCAAAAAGCATTATAACAAATAAGGGTCAAACACTGCGCACTATGTATACAAATTGAAACAAGTACTTATTTGAAATTATATTAAAAGATTTAAAAAAAAAAAAGAGGATGACAAAGCAAACATTCATTAAACACTAAACTTTAGCTTTATTTATCCATGCCTACCTGGAACTTCATGCAAAAATTCATGACTCTTGCTACCGATTATTCGTACCCCATCAAGTTCTGGTACAAGATACAACTCATCATCTAAGTTATATATGCACTGGAGTTAAAGTTATAATAAAGGGTGAAGAACAGTGATGAGATCTCAATATAGTAAGATCACAGAAATATATTATAGAATTTTAATTTGAAAGTATTACTTCACTCAAACATAGTTTTCTTGCTTTAAAAATATCTGTAGACAAAGAAAAATCATATTTTTCAATTAGGTGAAGTTGTTTTTCTACTCTCTCTCTTTCTTCTACTCATGACCACTTTGAAATAGGAGATACAAATTCAAATGATTTCCAAAAGTCAAGGAACTTATGTTATGAAGAATATTTTATAACAATATACTACCATTTTATATATTTACAAAACTTTAAAATGTAACTACAAGATATTCTCTTTTTAAAGTGGGAAATCTGAACAGCAATGGTTGTACAATGGTACCAAAAACATCCATCCTACACTATTTGATTCCACAGAAAATTGTGTCCATAAGTATAAAATAAAGCAAAGTGGAGTGAATAACTGATTTTCAATATTGCTTCAGCCCACTTTTACCTGGTTTTATCCAGCGACAGTGCAGTAAAAAAGTATTTGTCCCATTCCTGATTTCCACCATTTTTGCTTATTGATAACACTCGTTTCTGACCACCAAACAGATTTATCACAATTTAAAAGACGACCTCCACAAACACAATACAGTTTTAAAATGATCATTTGATTTATTGAATGAAAAAATTTCAACACCTATATTATCCATGTGACAAAGTAAATTTAAAACTTTGTATTAAGTTATGTTTACTCTGGCTGTTTTTTGTATTACCCTGACTTTGTTTGGAGATCATAAACAAGTGAGCCTGACAAGTCCCACAGGACTGCTACAATTTTGTATGCCTCTAATAGGAAGCATCAGGAGTGTCTTTTATGAATCAACTACACAAAACTGCTATGGATAGTAATGTTACTTGTTTATATAAATGTGTTAAGGAACTTATAAATACTATTCAACTTCCTGAATATGCATTTCCAAATTTCAAATAATGGAAAATCATCAATTTCCAGTCATTTGGTTTTACAAATTAATAAATGTGTAAGTTATGATGGTTGTATGTTTTCTTCTGATGACATGAACATATGCTGTTTGAAATAAATTTCACATGCTTTATCTCAGGTGTTCACTTATTTGTTCCAAACTAAATTTGTCATAAGATCTGCACTCTAATGGAATATATTTATAATACTGAAATGAGTGTTTTAAGTTTACAGTAATAATCTATACTTTGTTCACTTCACCTGATTTTTCCTACACACTCATACAGGAATTGATCTGGAATCATTATTTTCTCCAAATCTGTTTTTCCACATAGATATACAGAGAACATCATATATATTATATATACTGTATATATTATATATTATATATATATAGTGGCAGACGGCTGGGATGCCCCTTTGACACTGGATCCGGGGGAGCAGCCATGGGATGCACACTATGTTTCCCGGAACACTTGGTGGCAGCCCCCCCAGTTGCATCGGGCTAAAATTGTGTTACACTGGAGATCATCCCTGTTGGGGGAGCTGCATGGCTTCCTGAGCCCATGTGGGTTGTAACACAGCCACACCCGGAAGTGAAGCCTAATTAGGCCAATTACCACCTGGAGCACTTCCGGGTGGGCTATAAAAGGAGCCTGCAGCCACTACTCAAGGCGCCAGAGTTGGGAGGAGGAGGAGGAACCTGTCTGGAAGGAGTGGAGAAAGAAGAGTGTGGTTTTTGGGCGTTTTCTTTTGTGTGTGTTCTGGGGACTGTGTAGGGCCTGTGGGACACGGGTAAGACGTGCCCCGCGGCTGAAGAACGCAAAGAATAAATCTTTTTATTTTTAGCTCAGCCACCATTGTCAGTCTGTGTCGGGTCGACACCTATTTGGTGCCTTTCCCGCAATATATATATATATATATATATATATATATATATATATATACACACACATACACTCACACACAAACTCACCGGCCACTTTATTAGGTACACCTTGCTAGTACCGGGTTGGACCTTGTTTGCCTTCAAAACTGCATGGCATAAATTCAATAAGGTGCTGGAAACATTCCTCAGGGATTTTGATCCATATTGACAAGACAGCAGCATGCGGTTGCTGCACATTTGTTGGCTACACATCCATGATGCGAATATCCTGTTCCACCACGTCCCAAAGGTGCTCTATTGGATTGAAATCTGGTAAATGTGAAGGTCATTTGAGTACAGTGAACTTACTGTCATGTTCTAAAAACCAGTTTTAGATGATCTGAACTTTGTGGCATGGTGCGTTATCCTGCTGGGAGTGGCCACCAGAAGAAGGAACACTGCGGTCATAAAGGGATACATATGGTCAGCAACAATACTCAGGTATGCTGTGGCATTTAACTGATGCCCAGTTGGTACTAAGGTGCCCAAAGTGTGCCAAGAAAATATCCCCCACACCATTATGGCACCACAACCAGCCTGAACCGTAGATACAAGGCAGGATGGATATATGCTTTCATGTTGTTGATTCAAAAATTCTGACCCTACCATCCAAATGTTGCAGCAGAAATCAAAACTTACCAGATCAGGCCACATTTTTCCAATATTCCATTGTCCAACTGTAGCCTCAGTTGCTTGTTCTTAGTTGACATGAGTAATACCAGGTATGGGCTCATGCTGCTGTGGCCCATCTGTTTCAAGGTTTGATGTGTTGTGCATACCTTGGTTGTAGCAAGTGGTTATTTGAGTTACTGTTGTCTTTCTATCAGCTCAAACCAGTCTGGCCATTCTCCTCCAACCTCTGGTATCAATCACGCACTTTCGCCCAGAGAACTGGCGCTCATTGAGTGTTTTCCCTATTTCAGACCACTCTCTGTAAACCCAAGAGATGGTTTTGCATGAAAATCCAAGTAGACCAGCAGCTTCTAAAATGCTCAGAAGAGCCCGTCTGGCATCAACAACCATGCCACATTCAGAGTCACTTAAATCAACTTTCTTCCCCATTCCGATGCTTGAACTTCAGCAGGATGTCTTGACAATATCTACATGCCTAAATGCAAAGAGCTGCTGCCATGGGATTGGCTGATTAGATATTTGCATTAACAAGCAGTTGAACAGGTGTACCTAATAAAGTGGCCAGTGAATTTGTATGTGTGTGTGTGTGTGTCAGAGGGAGAGAGAAAGAGTGTGAGATACTTCCTTTTAATCACCACTTCTAAAGTTTGCTTTTACCTTTTATTCTGTGTGTGTAATAACCTTTTACTGATTTTTTGTGATTTGTTCTTTTTTAAATTTTCAGTAAACATTTTTAAAATTATCTTTATTGGACTGAGAAATTTCTTTTGTTATGTGTTTGATGCTGGATGCTACCTTGCCAACTCAGTAGTTGCTCCATTTTGGGAATCTGGAAAAGATGCAGCTTCAGTGATATAAAAAGGATACTGAATGCTTTCATTGCTCTTTCCTGCTACCAAGAGAAGTCTATCCCACATGAGAACTACAGATGGCTGCTGACTCCTTGGTCTGCGACACCTGGAAGAAGTTTTAAAAACCATTATACAAGAGTAATAGCTACATTTTAAAATCATATATTTTAATGGAACCATTTTTGATCTATGCTTACAGTGTAGCAATAACACGTACATGAAGCGAATACGTGTCAAGCACTTACTTCAAGAAGCAAATTAATCATGAAATTACTGCATGCAAAATGCTTTTATTAGGACTGCTTAATAACTGCCATTAATTTCTGCACTTAAATTATTTAATGCAACCCCTAAGTTTGACCATGCTTCATACTTTGTTAATAAAGCAGTTTCAAACAAACCCAAGTCTATTAGCAGCAGCACTGTAGCATTGTCACATAAATATATTGCACAAGAGTCTGTCACTGCCTGGGTTTCCACACATTTAATGTATGGGAGTTTTCTTCATTCCAGAACTGAGAGGAGGAAGTTAGTGACTGACAGTGTAGCCCTTCGAGGGTTGTGCTGTCCAGGCTGCTGTCAGGAACTATTGCAATCAGTAGTCAATTGGGGCTCTGGCCGCAAAATACCAAAAGACAAGGAAAAACCCGTAATGAGATGTCTGATTGAAGTTCCAAGATTGCACTCTCTTAAAAGGAAATAAGTAAAAGGAGTTAATTAAAAAAAACAAAAAAGAATGTCGCTTGAACCGACCATTCATCATCTTCTGCTGCTTACTGAGTCCAAGTTGTAGGGACAGCAGGCTAAGCAAAGATGTCCAGACATTGAACAAGAGGATGAGGTGTAAATAAATGGGTCTGCTTAAGCAACTGGTTGAATCCAATAATCAAAAATTAAATAATGTCTTATTTTTCATCTTCATATAATTTTACAGACAGAATTATTTATAAAACCAATCAAAGTGCTACACTAATTTGCACTGTGATATGGCTCAAAATAAAAAAAAAAACTTTGAGCTTTTGACATATTAGTGTTTCACTGTTTATTCAATAAACTAACTAGAATAATTTAATATGCCTAGGCAAGTGATTATTAAAAATAATCCCTGAGTAATTTCGGCTTCATATAAAAATATAATGCATGAAGGAAATATGTAAATATTTGATTAATATGCAGTTAATTTAGATTAAAAATTTTAATCAAACAATTAAATGTCATTACATTTTTGAATTGATCAGCCCTAGATTTTAATTCCATATAGAAATATGTGAACAGCATGAAAAAAAAAAATTAAAATTAACAGCTAAAATAACTTTGTAAGGAAATAGAAACCGATTCAGAACAAATGTGCAGAATAATACATTTCAAGCTAATATATATGCAGTTGGCACAAAAAAAAAATCAGATTAAAGCATTCAATTTGAAATATTGCCACTGCTAGTAAATTTGTAATAATAATTTCAAAGGAATGTTTACCTTCTACATAGAGAAAACACTCCTCAATTGCAAAAAACAGTGTAATTTATTTTATAAATCGATTTCTTTATTAAACTCTATCCAAAAGTGCTTTACTTATACACTTTGTTACAGGATATTTCCAGTTTTGACACACACAGTTTAAGGGAGTTGTTAGTAGGCAGTCTAAAGGAGTTGTTAATACGCAGAAAGGGCACATAGTGGTGAAAAGCAAGAAGATTCTATTCAGTTGTTGTACACAAATTTCACAAACATGGTTCTGTTTTAAATATAATATGCATGCAAAAATCATGAAGAATGCCTTTATTTATTACCGGTATTTATGTTTTTTTTTGTCAACAGTCTTCTGCAAAGCCAGAGGCATTCTTCTATAAGCACTTTTGGGAACAAGCCCACAAACTGTCATAAATTATTTAGCCACTTAGTAAAGCTCATGAAATAAAGTGTATTTGAGTACCACATAATAATATACTTAAACTCTGTTAAGTAATCAAACTAAAGTATAGTTTGATGTGTTCTCATTTTTCTGTGTGTTTTGTTCAAAATCAAAGCCACCCTGAATGCAGGAAATAAGATAATATTTTTTGTTCAATAGCTGTTTGCCAGTCAATATATCAGAGTTCATTACAAATGAAAAAAAAAATAACATTTAATTCACTCAGCATTAATGATGATGAGTGAAACATGTACAGAGCAAAATCTTAGTTTGTTATGAGAGTTTAAAAAAAAAAGCTAAATGAAAAATCTGACATCATTCATGTGCTAATTGATCAAAATCTCAAAACTCAAAAATCTGTTGAGAAAATAATCAAAGTTGAGGTTTGAATTCACAAATCCTTTCCTGTTTAAAGATTAAGTCAACTGGACACAAGAGGATTCAAGTTCAGTCAAAAGTTGTTTAACAGAATTAGAATTAATTCTATAAATCATTAAATAAGTACACAATATTTGATTTACATTTTATTCTATTTCAATCAGACATCAGTAGACTAGATGAACAAATGTTTGTGTATGCTAATGGTGTAAGAAACATCTTTAAAAGTCAGTAAACTGTCTTAATACTACCTTTACAGAGGCATTATGCAAGTACCATTAACAATCTACAGATGTATCTCCATATATACTGTACTATCATGAACAGTACATGACTTATAGTAGTGTGTCATTAAAATCATTATACATATTATTGAAAATTACAATAATCAGGACAGGAAAAATATAAATATGTTTAATAAATAATGCCGACTCCCTGAGTCAACCTACACAGCTCTTGAAGTCCACCCACTTGCATACCTCTCAAGTACAACAAGATGCAGCTTTTTGCTACCTCACTTTGATGTTCTCCTTCTCTCTGTATCTTTTGCGCTCTCTTATTCCTGGTTTTCTGTCCTACTGGAGTCATTTTCTTTTATACTCCTTTTTTTGTTTACCGGAACACTCCCCCTAACAGACACTTGCCTATATACACCATTGAGCTCTATTCAACTAACAGACAAGACTCTTGGGCAACTTCTGAGATATTTGTTTTAAAAAGTTCCCTAGGTAAAGTACATTTATTGCTAACTTGATTTAAAGGATAAGTTATTTATTTTTCAAGTCAAAGGCATTTCTTCACAAACATGGTGTATATGCCTTTGCCACATGAAATTATATTCTAAAGTTAAGTGCTTTCTATAAATTAAATTAAAAAATTGCCTTCCCTGCTCTGGTGCTTCACAATTGAGGGTTATCAGGCACTGAGGAATATCTTCAAAACTTACCGAACAAATCCACTGCTCAAGGAAAGACAGTTGTTGATTATTGATCCACATCTTCCATGTACCCAAACTCTCATGTAAATACTGAACTAAAAACAAAACCAACCATGAGGCACAAAAAGTTTACTGTGATTTGGTCTGTTGGGAGAAAAGCACACCCTGGGGGCATGAAAGGTTACTGCTCAGGAAGAGTATGTGCTGGTGTTTTGTTTTCTTTTTTGTTCAGAAATTTCATATACAAAAAGTGTGTGTAATTGCAAGACACAGATCAATACTCGACAATTGTCTTGGCTTGAAAAACGGATGTTTTTAGTAATTTTGAAGAATTTCCCTCATACCCATACACTGCAATATAAAGTGACAGTATGGGCATGATTTTTTTACATTTATAGAAAGTGCTTAACTTTAGAACACACCTTTGCATGGCAAATGCATATATAGCACGTTTGTGACACTGTACAAGGAGGTCCAGGACAGACTGCATTTGCTAAGGATACTCAGGTCTTTTGATGTGTGCAGCAAGCTGCTGGAAATGTTCTACCGGTCCATAGAAGCCAGTGTGGTGTTCTACAGTGCATTCTCCTGGGGAAGTAACCTAAGCTCAAAAGAAGCACAATTATAATCAGGAAAGCTCCATCACAGGGTGAACCTTGGACACATTGGAAGCCACTGTGAAAAAGAGGATGACGGCAAAATTCAATGCTATCATGAAAAATCCCGTCTGTCCCTTCCAGTACAGTAAGTGCTCTCTTGGAGCATTTTTGGCCAGAGGCTCATTCCATCCCGATATGCTAAGAAGCACATCTGAGAGGTCTTTCCTGCTTACTGCTATCAGGCAATTCATGCTTCTACCCAATGGACTCGGTAGGTTTTTATTTATTTATTTATTAATTGATTGGTTGTATTATCAGTTCTGTGACTCTGTATCCTTATTTTTTTGTGGTTCTGCTGCTGTATGCAACTGAATTTCCCCATGGGATTCATAAAGTTTATCTAATCTAAACTTCACAGTTGTCAACAGTTACAGTAATAATAGAAAGTTTGTGAATGCTCATTAAATGTGAGGTTTTTAATGAAGTTCTTGTTTTATCATAACTAGTCCTAATTTTACAGATTATATGAATTGTTTAGTGATGCTTCAATGGTGCTCTTGGATAACTAATTCTTGACTTACCATACCATCTGTTTTGGAGGTGCATGAAACTTGCAATCAAATTCCCCAAGCTTCTCCTAGATAAAAGTATGCAAAACAAAATTGCCTATTATTAGAATGAAAGGCGAAAATATAAAGCACTGATGTAACCACCACTGGATGGTGGAGAAATCATAAATAATAAACAAACTTAGATCAGAACAGACAACATGATCTTGGATCAACTTCTAAATTGGCAGCTACTTCCTCAATCCACTGGCATTATAAAGTAAGTACCCAAACAGCTATATATAATAGGATTTTCTTATAGGAAAATGTACAAATTTAAGAATTATTGATAACTCACTTTTGATTTATTAAAAAAAATTAAATAATTAGTAACACACTATAGTGAAACAAAACTTTTGGTTATTCTTTTAATTAATTCTTATAGAATATTTTTGCTGCACAAATGCACCATGTAATAATGAACTAGAATTGTTATACAGGAGTGGAATTTGCCTCCTCTGCTGGGCATCACATTGTGCATCTGTGGCAGGTAGGGAGGGGGGAAAAATGATGTATTAAAACAAAAATAACTTTTGATCCTGCTGACATTAGGGAAAGGGAAAATAGTTGTTGTTCAGTTTCTGCCATCATATGTGGCAAACAAAAATTGATTACAAATAAAGTACACTAGGAATATGTATGGGCATCACAGTTATAAAATGTTTAGCATTGCTACCTCAAAGCTTAAGGATCAAACCACTGTATGTTTAGAATCTGCTTTTTCTCTCTGCATCACATTCAGTTTCTCTGGATGTGTCAGTATTCACCCACATGCCAAAGACAGGCATCGCATATTGATTAGCACTCTGTATGTGGGTGAATGTATGCACAAGTGTCCTCTTAAGTAGACTAGCATCCTAACCAGGGCTGTTACCTTCATTGTTCTCAATGTAAAGTGTGCATGCCAAATAATAAAGCTGCAAATTAGAAATAGGATCTATATTTAACCATTTATATAAATTTAGATTTTTATGACTTCTGTCTTGATGAGTATATATAGGGGAAAGGGAAAAATGACATTAAAAATATTGTTTATTTTTATGGCAGAAAACCTACTAGGAGAGATAATTTAAGAATGGACAAGAAATCAGTAACAGGAACATGAGATAAAATAGAATCCAGTACAATTAACAATACCTAGGTACCTAAAGTCAGGAGATTTAAAATGTGAAAGTGTGATAATTTTAATAGATAAATTATGCATCCAAAGATTCCTTTGGTTTTTTAGAAATATTCACGATGAGAAGGAAGTCTGTGGGAAGTGAAAAATATTTTGGGTAGTAGTTCTATGCAGCAAGTGAAGAGTTAAATAAATAAATAAATAAATAAAAAGACAAACTGCCTAATACACAAATAACACTGCTTTACATATACATATTTATTTCTGCATCTATTTAACATGCCATAAAACTGAAACTAATTAAAGCCAAGTGCTATATAAAACCATATTCAGGGTAAACTACAGAAAAATTAGGAGGCAGATATTCTGTCTGAACCTATCAAAAAAGGAAGTCTCTAGTGGAGACTGGTGTAACCAAAATGAAAATAGAGTGAGGGGAAAAACATCTAAACAGATCAGCAAGTATCCATCCACTTATCATTAAATCTAACTGACAGATACTCAAGCCTATCCTGGACAGATTACATATAATAATGGAAAATGCCATTGCACTTACTGATATCCACAACTGGAGCACCTCAAGATTATTTAGCAGTGGACTGTGAAACTACACATATGAATTGACCTGCTTGTTAAAGCATCTCAGCAATGCAAAAGTCTGAGGCATATTCTCATCCTGATATTTTTTACTTGTTTTCTGAAACTTTTAATCCTTAGTTGCTGTATATGTCTCTTAGTGAACTTTGCACTGTTGATACCACATGAAGTGCAACATTAGCCAATGAACAAACTGTTATTGTGCAGAACATGTAACCACTGAATAAGAGGAGGTGGTGCATCTTCAATTCAAATGCTTGGATAAGTTCAGTTTAATTTTATATCAAAAGAGTGTTTTTGAAAGTGGTTTAACAATATTTTAGTAAAAATACACTTGTTTAGAACAGTGTTTCCTAACCTCGGTCCTGAGGGCTCACGGTGGCTGCAGGTTTTTGTTTCAACCAGCTTCTGTTTTTAATTGAACTCCTGGGCTAATTAAGTGATGTGTTATTTCCCAAGTTCTGTGTTTTGGAAACAATATAGAAATTAGAAAACTAAGTTTGTTAAAAAAGATATATTATAT
>JANRMT010062815.1:27028057-27042353 GCA_026402145.1 Polypterus bichir lapradei
TAAATAAACACGTGTGTGGCGAAACAACATGTCTGCCTGTCTGTGTCCGGGCTGTACCCCACAATATATATATATATATATATATATATATATGTACCAAGCAGTTATATGGAAATAATGTATTTTTTTCTTTTTAACAATATTTTCATCTTGATTTTCATTCTACTTTTCTAGGTGCTCTAATTTTTTAATTAATCCATTATTTGCTAATTAGTGGGTCTGATGCTAAAGTAGTTGCAGCCTTTGATTTTTCAGTGTTTGCCAGGTGTCTGCTCTGCTCATTTTTAATTGTCATTAATAAGATACAACAAAGGGGAAAAATTTCGCAGAGAAAGGGCAAAATATAATGAAATCAACAAAAGTGAGTTAAGCATTTAAATCTATAGCAAAAGCAGAAATATTTCTAAATGTCTTATAAATGTAAAAATCATGCTGCTGTACTTTTCTGAATGTAGAATAAAAGAAAACTAATACCAGCTATTTAAATGAGATCAGTGTTATCAGGTGTTGTCACTGATTAAAACAAAAACCTGCAGCCACAGTGTGCCCCCAGGACCGAGGTTGGGAAACACTGGTTAAGAATGTTGTGAGTACAAGACTGGATGACTTGACATGTGGGTTATGTGACATGAGTAATATTACATTTTTTTTCATGGACCTTTTGATATTGTTTGTTGTTGTCCAATGCTGCAAACTATAGATTTATACCACATCAAAAACTTTTAATCTCCATTCTGCATGAAAGCACAAGATTAAAAGTTTTTCACGGCCACCACTACAAACTACATGAGCTAAGTAACATATTAAAAAAATATAATGTTTAGTGGAGTATTCCTTTAAAAGCCATATTAGGCTTGTTATTTAACTTTGCTATTAAAAAACTGAACTGGGAACACATGTAGCATGCAGTATATTTTAATTGTAGAATTACAAAGGATAACACATTAATGTTAAACATAAGCTTATACACAGCTATAGGGATGTCATGATACCGGAATTTTTGTATTCAACACCAATACCAGTGAAATTTTATGATAGCTTTCATTCCAAAAAAAACAAAAAACAAAAAACAAAAACTCCATTTGATGGCTTTTTATTGAAGTCCCTCCATTACTGAAGTGATCAATATTGCCTTTTTCTTTAATACACTATAGAATATATACATAAATACTAACAGTAACAACAGCTTTAAAATATTAGTATATTTATCATGCAGTTACACAACTATCATTTAAGTAATTAAATATTGGCATTCATAAATATCTAAATATAATACATGACTTGAACTTTAATGTGTGGCACAGTGTAAAAACAAATGGGGGGGGGGGGGGGGGACAAAAAAAATTTTAAAAAAAGTTTTTTTAAAACAAACAAAATAATATTTTGGCATGTGCACATTCAAAATTTATTCTGATATTTTCTGCCCAGTAACTGAAAATTCTTCATAAAATCCACACTAAATATAAACATTCGAACATTATAATATGTACTGTTGAATTAATGAATTTCAAGATAATTTAGTATATTGACATTTAAACAAACTCTTTAAAGATATTTTTGAAACAATATTCTTTAAAGCCTGGTTTGTCAATGAACCACTCCTTTAAGTTTGCAACATTTGCTATTTAAAGATTTTATATTTGTATCATTAGCTTGTTAAAAATGCTACTGAAGTAATATTTAACAGAGTAATATTTAACGAAGGAGTCAAATGAATTCAAATTTCAAATGCCAGAAACTCATGGTACTTGAATTTTCCAAGTAAGTCCCTCCTCATGCAATGAACTTCTCCTACACAAACACAAAGCACTTCCAGCAGCTAAACTAAAATAGTAAAACTAAACAAACAGTAAGTGTAATTCTAATAAAAAAACAGAATGACTGAAATTTAGTAATACCTTTAGGTTTGAGGTTCCCATCCAAATGCATCCTGTATTAGTGTAAAGTGCCAAGTACTTGTAGTTGAAAGAAGCTGACATGTGCAAATAGCTGCTTATATCTGGGTCAAGCCCCGGGACAGTCTAAAGTAAATAAAAAAAAAAGAGATGCCATGTATAGAAATCACAAATTTCTAAGCAATTAAAAGTTGTCTCTTCTGCTTAAGCTTAATAATCTGGATACATAGCTAAAGGAAGAGGACTTCTAAAGGATCCTGAATTGAATTGTTTAACAGAGTGGAGGAAAATGAGGCAGATAGCATTGCCTCCAAGCCCAAGTGAGGTGCGAGGTGGAGCCAGTAACATGAATTGTCTAGTCAGTGAATGAGACAGATGAGTGCATATGGAACTGCATGGGAAGAGTCAACTAAAACCAGGGCATTAGCAACACTTTTATATAATGGTCAAGAATAAATATTAGGTTATTTTTTAACAAGGGGGCAATTACTTTTTCACACAGGGCCATGTAGGTTTGGATTTTTTTTCTCCCTAAATAATAAAAACCATCATTTAAAAACTGCATTTTGTGTTTACTTGTGTTATATTTGACTAATGGTTAAATGTGTTTGATGATCAGAAACATTTTGTGTGACAAACATGCAAAAGAATAAGAAATCAGGAAGGGGGCAAATAGTTTTTCACACCACTGTATCAAAAGTATGATTTCCTCAACACAAGTCCAAACCACAACCTGTGCCCAGGTTGTGTAAGAACCAATTCCATGCTCAAATCGCGATGTATATAACCTAAACTTGGCATAAAGCCTCGTACATTTTCACGCTAGCTAAAACCCTGGAGTACGCAAGTTCTCCTCTCAGTTTTGTAAACTGGCGGCACCCAGCGTCAAAGCAATGCTACTGTTCTTTTTTAGATCCACATCCCTGATGCGGCTTTATAAATACACTGAAATTAACCGCATATTGTTTGACAGTTTAATGCATCTGATTGTAATTAACCTGTAACAATATAATGGACCACAGAATGGTCAAACTATTCTAAATACCATAGCTGCTTTAGCATTGTTACTCTCACTGCAAATTCTTCTTCTTCTTTCAGCTGCTCCCGTTAGGGGTTGCCACAGCAGATCATCTTTTTCCATATTACTCTTACTGCACCACTCAGAGTATTTATATCACTGTATCTGAGTGTGGAATCATAGCTCTACAGCAGCTGATTGGAAAGAGAATTATCGGTATACAGTGATCCCTTGCTATATCACGCTTCGACTTTCGCGGCTTCACTCCATCGCGGATTTTATATGTAAGCATATCTAAATATATATCATGGATGTTTCGCTGGTTCGCGGATTTCTGCGGACAATGGGTCTTTTAATTTATGGTACATGCTTCCTCAGTTGGTTTGCCCAGTTGATTTCATACAAGGGATGCTATTGGAGGATGGCTGAGAAGCTACCCAATCAGAGCACGTATTACGTATTAAATAAAACTCAATGATATACGATATGCTTCCGGCACGGTGCTTCGCATACTTAAAAGCCCGAACAGCACGTATTGATTTTTGATTGTTTGCTTTTCTCTGTCTCTCTCACTCTCTGTGACATTCTCTGCTCCTGACGAAGGGGGTGTGAGCAGAGGGGCTGTTCGCACACTGGCCTAGAGGATACGGACGCTCCTTTAAAAAATGCTGAAAGACTACCTTCACATTGCTCCCTTCCTTGCAGCTGCTTTGTCGGACGGTGCTTCGCATACTTAAAAGCCTGAACAGCCCTACTGATTTTTGATTGTTTTCTTTTCTCTCTCTCTGTCTCTCTCTCTGACATTCTCTGCTCCTGACGCACAATCCTTTGAAGAGGAAGATATGTTTGCATTCTTTTAATTGTGAAACGGAACTGTCATCTCTGTCTTGTCATGGAGCACAGTTTAAACTTTTGAAAAACAGACAAATGTTTGTTTGCAGTGTTTTAAAGTCCCTGTCTCTACAAC
This sequence comes from Polypterus bichir lapradei, assembly GCA_026402145.1. NCBI lineage: Eukaryota > Metazoa > Chordata > Cladistia > Polypteriformes > Polypteridae > Polypterus > Polypterus bichir. The sequence continues at coordinate 27,031,938 of JANRMT010062815.1, forward strand.
CTCCTGTGTTTCTGTGCAAATCTGTGACCCAAGCGTGTCAATATAAAAATAACAATATAAATGTAATCCCCGCGATCGAGGAGGGATCACCGTACATCTCTTCATCATCGAACAAGTTGCACTATTTTCATAGGTTAGTGGTTGTGTGTAAGAACTGTGTGTGTGTAAATGTACAATAATGATAATATGATATTTGTAACGTCTAATATGTTTTATTTTCTCTTATTTTGTCTAATATATTGGGTAATACAAGTGTAATGGTGACTAAAGGGTGTTATTTCATGTCTAGAGGGCTCTAATAATGTTAAAAAAACGTATTTAGAAGTTCGTAAACAGGTTTTCTATGCTCTAACTGCAAAAATATTCGATTTACAAATAAAAAATCCTATTTTGCGGAAATTCATTTATCGTGGTAGAGTCTTTAACTGATTAACCGTGATAAACGAGGGCCAACTGTACAGCATCAAGATAACGCTGCCTCAGCCATGCTGCCTATTTGAACTGTTCTTATACAGCAAATGCTTCAGAGCCTTTCCTGTAGGGACCTCGCAGTTCAGAAACCGTTTCATCCCAAGAACTATAAACGTACTCAATCAGTCCATCAAGTGCTCCTTATAGAACTGTTTGTACTTATTAGTACAATCACCTCAATGTAAACTTGCGATACAGTTATAATATTGCACATCCTGAGCCACTTTATAAAGTGCGTATTTACATATGATGATGATATCATTTTTAAGATGAAATGCAGCAAAATATGTTTATTATACTATACAGATAAAATTAACTTCATTTAAATAATCTATATTGTTAATAATTAAACACTGTGTTGCAGTGCTAGCAAGGAGCTGGCACTCCATTCACGGATTGTTCCTGCCTCGTGCTGTATTCTTGCTGGGGCTGGCGCTACATTGGAAGGATAGAATAATTAAACAAGATTAAAAATGATATTTAAATGTTCCTTAAAAGTTTTGAAGAATCTGTGTTCTAAGCTTACAGGTGGCTTAGCGTCAATTACAGAACTGATTGTGTGGCGATTGGGTACTTGGAGAAAGAAAAGCAAGGACAGGAACTGGGGTTAGTACGTTTGAAAGAGACAGTACTACTGCAATAAATTATTTAATCGAAGGTTGCGCACGGCACAGCAAGCATCTTGCGTGAGTCATTAGCAATCACTGTGCCACTGTCTTCCCATGTTTAACAACATTCTTTAACTCCTATCATCATGAAAATGATATCAAGTATTCATCTCAATATTTTAATTATTCAGAGAACTGTAATATAACAAATATAGTGGATTCTGTGTCCTGTCAGAGGAAGAGAAAGCCCGTTTAAGAAGCACATTGTGATTTACACACATAGAGCACATAGAAGATCAAATACAAAACAAAGCATTTAACGTGCTACTTTAGTTACGATGGGATTTGAGAAACTAGTAAATTAAATGATTTTAAGATGAAGTTTAGGATGTTCTACTTTAATGACAAAATAAACTATGTGATTAAAGTGGAAATTTCGAGATTAAAGTTGACATTTCAAGCTTTTTTCTCACTCTGTCCCTATTTTTTTTTTCTTTTCTCTGTACTCTAATAAGCTTTCATATGACACTCAGACAGTGGGCTATGTCTCTCTTTTCATGGCGACTTTGATATCTGACAAATTCTTTTTTATTATTTCGGGCACTGTGTGACTTTGGGAACTTGAGCTTTCGAGTTTCTCCGACACCCTATGTCACTCAATCAACTTCCTTTTGTTGCTTATACCACTTGTCTGTTTAAACTGTTTAAACCAACAAATAGTACATTTTTCCTTGCCTCCACTTGGTATTCGCTGAAATTCTTCTATTTCCCCCCGTGCTTTTGCCATTGTCTTTTCACAGAACACTGAGATTAAGGGATATTTATATTGATTTGCATATTCAAAGAGGCGTAGTTCTGGGAGGAGTTTGGGGAGTGGCAGCAGGCACGTGCACATGTGTTACTTTTCACGCTGACCAGGATTTATGGAGCGGAAGAACGTGGAAGTTGAGAACACACAGATTTATGCATCTGGATTTTTAGTGCATACAAACATTTCCACTTTTGTCCTTATGCCATGTTTTACTGTGAATTCTATGCACGGCGTTATACATGAGGCCCCAGGTCATTAAAATACATATTCACATTCCTCCTATGCTAAATTAACTTTGATAACAAAGCTTCTGATAAACTAATATCCAGAATGCACTTTGTTAAGTGAGCTATTACTGCATTATGAGGTGATGGTAAACATTTAGATAGAGTGGACTTTTCAGAGGTAAAATAAGAATATTTTATATACAATATTTATAGTCTATGGGAGGGGTGGGCAAACTCAGTCCTGGAGGGCTGCAGTGGCTGCAGGTTTTTGTTCCAACCCAGTTTCTCAATTAGAAAATAATCCTTGCCAATAATTTAATTTCATGACTTGTTAATGCTTTAAATCTGCCATGACAGGTCATTCTCATTTCCTAGATTTTTTTTCCTAAGGATATTGTCCAAATTATTTGAAGTCTAAAACTGAAGAGTAATTCTCAGCCCTTTACTTTTTTTCTCTTCACTTTCCTGCTAAGTATTTAATCAAACCAAAGAGTGCACATTAAATACACACAGATGTAAATGGAAAAAAATTAAATGGAGAAAAGCTAGTTTCTTTTGTCACTTGCATCTTATTGCTAATAAGGAGCAATTAAAAACCAAGAATACAGCTGTCTAAGACTAAAATAGGCAATAAGGGTTCAAAATCTTAATGAGCAAGACAACTAAAATGTAGAAGTGTTACTTGAGCAATAAGTGCTTCTGATTAAGTAACTGGGTTGGAACAAAAACCTGCAGCCACTGCGGCCCTCCAGGAATGACTTTGCCCACCCCTGGTCTATGGAGTTGCAGAAAAAGACAGTCTTTTACTGACTAATGAATATATTTTGCATTTTTCAAGTTAATGTTATTTTTTCACTTTCAACGTATACACTAAAGATGCCCCAGAAAACTGATCATAAAAGTGCTTTTTAATCAATTAAAAAAATTCTGCACAAGACAAACCTGTCTTGTGGTTTAAAATGCAGTTGATGGTGACTTGGTATGTGCGTTAAAAAAAAAAAAAAGACTTAAAATTTTAAATATATCCACGTTGAAGTGTCAATGTTTTAGATTTCAAAAATATACCTAATAAAAGTCTGAGGTATGTTTATGACAATAAAAAGAAACTGAAAGTACAGTAATCCCTCCTCGATTGCGGGGGTTGCGTTCCAGACCCCCCCGCGATAGGTGAAAATCCGCGAAGTAGAAACCATATGTTTTATGGTTATTTTTATATATTTTAAGCCCTTATAAACTCTCCCACACTGTTTTTAAATATTCCCCGCAGAGTTATACAGCATAATCCCTTTGTATTCTCTTAGATATTAGGTAAGATTCATTGAAATTATGTATATAAACACACTGTTTATATACAGTAAAACCTAAATATTATTTTAAAGATATTGAGTGTCTCCGATATCACATATGTTACAGCCATTACGATAGACAGACCACCAGCAATAAATACATACAATGCAAGAAAAATAGTATACAGTAAATGTGTGTACAGTGACACTAAACGTACGTATATGTACTAAGTACTGTAAGTAGAAAATTAATTATGGTTACTCACCAACAATGACACGATGACTTGTCCGATAACAATGAGTTTAATTTTACTGCACAACAAAGGAGAGCGTTACAGCTCTCTTCTAAAAGAGCCACTTCAGGCGATTGTGTAGCACTGCCGTTGTTCTTCTTCTGGCAGTCTTCAATCCAAAACCCTAAAGCAGATTCCATCCAGACTACTGCCTTATTACATCCACTTACAACTCGTTTTGCACCCTGGTTAAAAGGACACTGTGGCCGTAGATCTTATATTCCTTTCCTACTTTTTAAATAAAAAGAATCGTAGCCTTCAACAAATCCAAAACGTTTACCTTTTCGGCAATCGTTAACATCTTCGTTGGCGCTTGGGCACGACCCCTGAAGCAGTAGCAGATCGTTTTGGAGCCATAATGAAGGGCTTGACTATGCACAAAGATAAACACAAAAGAGCACAACTCTTTACACAGCGAAACATGTTGATGCTGAATGAGCGAGACAAGACTTCCTGGTTAACACTGCATTCAGCACGCAGGAACTTAGCTGCGTGCTCTGATTGGTTAGCTTCTCAGTCAGGAGAACTTAACTGCGTGCTCTGATTGGTTAGCTTCTCAGTCATCCGCCAATAGCGTCCCTTGTATGAAATCAACTGGGCAAACCAACTGAGGAAGCATGTACAGGAAGTAAAAAGACACATTGTCCGCAGAACCCGCGAAGCAGCGAAAAATCCGCATTATATATTTAGTTATGCTTTCATATAAAATCCGCAATAGAGTGAAGCCGCGAAAGTCGAAGCGCAATATAGCGAGGGATTACTGTACTAATTTTTAATCACAGATTCTAGGCACTTTTTTGTGCTATTACAATAAAAGTACATCCATCATTTTTGATTCACAAGAAATATGCCAGAAAGTGCATATGCAACAGAATAGAGCAAACAGGGCTACATTGCATTGATGGTGCTTGAAGTTATAACTAGTAGATAAAAAAAGAATGCTGAGAATACTCCATCTGAAGACCTACAGAAATGTATTCTACAAGTTTCTAGCACAAATTATTCTAAGGAATAATGCAGATTAAAAGAAAAGGAAAAAGTATTCATGATCTCCCACTCCTGAAGCTTTCTGCAGTTTCAAGTTTTCATGTGACTCAATGTACTAAAGCTGAAAGTGAAGTGGGGTGAAAAATAGAGACTGTATTATCAATGCAAATGTTGTTTTCTATGAAACCGCCGACTCTATAGATTAGCTTTTATGTAAAATAGCACAGTAGAGCATGATTTATGCATTTAGTGCCTTGGGGTGAATTTTGCACCAGTCATTGAGTGCATTTACCTGAACACCAATAACTGGGCTAAGGTAAATAACACAGTTAAGACAGAAACCTGGCTTCTTAAAAATCCACATTATATGGGTAAGTAATCTTCTGGAGTTCTAGTTTGTCATTATGCTCCAATGTCATTAAACTGCGCAAAAAGGAGTTAAACATGTGCAGAAATGTAAGACTTCATTATATTAAAATGTTTAAAAATTCCTCACTTATGTCTAGTCAAGCTTGAAAAAAGAGTGGAAAAAAGGATGGTTAAGAATCTTCCCATTGAAGTGAAAAAATGGAAATCATACTCATTAAAACAAAAATTCATGTGAACTAGTTTTGTTCACAAATCAACAGTGTTATTTTTTTTACAATTTAAATAAAAGTACCACATATAATCACAATCATTTGATCCATCCATAATTTAGGATCAACACAGATGTGCATATTTCAAATATGGAAAGCTCAAATTTTGCTTAAATTTCAGAGATTACTTAAACAAACAAATCCTCCAAAAACACAAAGTAAAATATTCAACCACATTATATATTATTTTTACAAGAAAAATGAAAAAGCAAAAAGAAATCTGGTAGTCCTCAAGAATGGACAGAATTTTTTACCTGGACACCTGATTTGCTCAAAATCTTGTCAATATAAGTATACAATGACATTATGTATGATTGGATTATGAAATATTTCTTGTAAAAGAAATCGCTAACATATTATGTTATCACTGTTCTATTATTCTTACCACAGATGTGCATGAATCACTATCCAATACATATATATTTCTTCCACTGGCCAAAACCAGTTTAGTCTGTCTATCCTGTGATATTACTGTCCAGCAAGATAATCCAGAAGTTTGTAGTCCTGCAAGGAAACCAACATGCTTTTGCAACAATATTTCAAGCACAGGCATAAGTGTTGATGATGATGGTCAAAATTATAATAAATAACAAAAAGGTGCAGAAACATTGAAAGGCAATCTAGAAGGTAAAATGCATCATTAAAAATAAAATAAACACTCCCTACAGTGCAGATTTTAAAAATGCTGTATGTACAGATGGTAACACCAAACAAAAGAAAGATATTCACAATGTGTCCACATAAATGAAACTTTGTTCTTTTCCGGAATAAAAGGTGCACCTTTGTCCAGGTAATAGTCACAGTACTGACAGTTTCTAAATATCTGATAAAAATAAGTCACTGCAGCCTCCTGTTGCTTTGAATTCACATGCCTCTTTCGCTTTAACGGGCACAGCTTGGCTATATTCCACCATAGCCAATTTTGTAACTAAACCAAGGCAGATATGGAGTTTCAGATTTCACTTTACTAGACGCAGCCTGAGACTATTTGAAACAATAAGATTTATGAAATGATCTTTTTCATTTAATTATTAGGGAAGTGCTCAGTCTAAACCAAGAAAAAAAATTCTTTAAGTTCTAATCAAAAATTACACTTTATGATGTTTAGGTTTTACTAGCTATGCTTACTTGTTGCACACAGGTAATAGAGTAAATTAAAAAATAGTTGATATCTCTTGACCTATACATGCCCTTAACATTCTTCTTACTCGTTCCTCTTTACTATAAATTTTGAGGTGTATGTCACCATTTTGGTTTGATATCATAATCTGAAGTTTAATAAACTTGGACTTGACAGAACAGATATAAGTTTTTGAATTGGAAATCTGGCATAAGGGGACATACACATTGAAAATTCCAAATTTGAATTTGAAAACGCTGACTTCCCACTTTAAATGGAATGCAGCATCAGACTCCAGGTACCTTACTCACCTCCTGTTTTTTACTACCACCAATTAGGCACGCTGTAATAGATCAGCTTTCGATAAAAATCAGCCAATTTTTCAAAAAAAGACTTGATTGGTGATCGGTAAATTGGCTGATGACCAAAAAAAAAAATCTTTTCAGCCCTGCTTTTTTATGCTTTACGGTAATTTAGCTGCAGAGCTCCCATACACAAGGTATTATGGTAGTTGAGCCAGTGGCATAGAAGTGGAGGCTTGTTTAGCAAGAGATGACTGAAATATTAGTCTGTACATTAAAGAAAATGGAGTAATAAACTAAGAAAACTGGAAGAGTCTTCCTGTGCAATTAGACGCCAAGAAAAAGTACTTTAATGAATTCAGACCTTTTCTATATTAGTTAGACAGAGAGACAGATAGATAGAACTTTATTTATTGTGTACTTTAATTACAACAAAATTTTTTTTTTTGCAGCAGCAGCTTACATTTTTAGTGGAAAAAAAATGTTGGCTTAACAGCAAATTGTGTCTTTTACTTATAAATCTGTTAAGTACCGGTATATTAGTCTTGCGTCTCCATGATAAACAACTTCTGAACATTTGATACATTTGTTGCTTTTTTAAAGATTTGTACCATATTTATTTTTTATTGCTGTGTGTCATACAGCACATGTTTTGGAAAGAAACAAGTACTACAGTACATAATTAAAATATTAATCCATGTTTATAATTACACCTCAAGAACTACGAATGTCTACTTGATATACTGAAACAAAGCACACCTGTATGAATACAGGTATTTTAGCAACAAAAAAGTTATGTATATAGGTCATGTATATTTTACATTTAAGCAGTGTTTAACTGCCAATATCAGTTAACTGATTGTGTGGGAGTGTGTGTGTGTGTACATAAGCTTTGTTTCAGACAGGTACATTACAGAAAAAATTAAACAATATGACAGCTTCTAATTATGAGAAGCATTTTATTTTCTTTTATGCCATGTGTATTATGGACACATATTTTGTACATATTTTATTACTGTATGTAGTTTAAGGAAATTTTATTTATTTTAGAATTTTTATGGTCACTGAACAATAAGCCTGTTGTTGATAAAAAATGAATAGATAACACCAGTGGTCGATAGTTTAATTATAAAAAAACAGACATAAGCCTTCTATGAGTCTGGTTATGCAGGAGCTTTGTGTAAAAAGTTTTTAAATGGATAATGGGAAAAAAAAAATCGGAATTGGACGATCAAGTAATATGAAATTGGTAATCGGTATCGGCCTTAAAATTCTTGATTGAAGCATCCCTACCATGAATAGTAGACAGGCCCCTATTACCCAATGTGAAAACATCATTTGTATTCTTGCATATACTACTTTGGTTGCACCTCATTAGTATTTAGCAGTATATTATTTGCTTTGTTGTCATTTAAATGCTCTATTTTACCTCTCTTTTTTTAATAAAAAGAAATGTGTCACAATTAGGAATTGAACTCTGCACCCCAAAAGTACTGTGTCATCATCCTTACCACTGAGTTACCAAAAACAAACGGACCAGACATGCACGCACATACACACACACAACACGTAGGGTTTTATTATATAGTAGATAGATGAGAATTTACAATTACAAACCATTACAGTGATATAGAATATATACTTCATATTGTTTGATATTTATATAAAATTGATCTAATGGTTTCTTAGATGCAAATATGCAAAGTTTACTCTATGTTGTAACCAAATGAACCAGACTGTGTATTATTTAGCTAGCTACAGGCTGTTGATTAAAGATGATCTTACAATACAGCCTTTGAGGTCTTTGCTTCAAACCTACTAAAATATTACTTTAGGCAAAGGTTTATGGAACACTAGTACATTGAAAGAAACACATTCTGTAAGCTACCTTCATCAAGGCAGTACTTATTACAATATAGCTTCTCTTAAAATACTGTTATCAGTTTATATTCCAAATTAAATTATTTCTGCATGTCTGAACCTGCCACATCTTCAAACTTCACCACATTGCAAATGCGTTGTTGTACCATTACTGATCAGACTGGGAATAATTTTTACTACATTATCAGAGTAAATAAGCATAAATAATGCAGATCACCTTGCATTCTTTTTCTTTCACAAATTTAAGCAAATTCTAATTAACGTTATATTAAATTAATACCACATTACAATATGATTATATCCCCACCTGGAGGGAAATGATTTGAATCCTTATAGAATCACACTTATGCAAAAACAATTCGTTTTTTTTTTTTTTTTACCTGGTACATCTGGTAAGCGCCATATTTTCTGGTCTTCAATATTAGTTACCACAGAAAATCTGTATGCTTTAGTCAGTACTGCAACTCCTGTTCGATAAGCAGAGTGGAATATTTTGGCTTCAGTCACTGAGTTTTGGGATAATTCCTGTGTTGAAAAAAAAAAAAAACTATTTTGAAATAAATATTAGGCAAGACTGGCTACAATGTTCCTTAGTCTGGTAATTAAAAAAATGTCTAAACCCTGCTCAAACCTATCACTGTAAATTATTACTAGTATCTAACAAACTAATGATTTTATGCTCATGCTATCAAATTTTCCAAAAGATTTACTTTTCCTTTTTTAAAAACACTTTTAAAAGGTATCACATGATCAATGTGAAGGATAGCACTACCTCTAGTCACTGCACAAAGTATTAAAACAACTTTAATAACCCTGAGGTGGAAGTATTAATACAGTTAAAATATGAGATCAAAACTGGTTTAAACAAGACTAATGGAACCTGAAAAGTTTTATTTTTGTACTTGATGTTGAAATGTCCAGTAATTTGTCTTAATGTTTTTAATTTGTTTTGCTGCTTTTTAACTAACTTTGCATTTTACTGGCTTTTCAATTTGTTTTGCACATTTGTACTTAGGTGTCACTTTAGAAGACACAGAAGAAAAAATATCACCAATACTAGTATCATTGATGACATAATAGCAGAATATAGAAAAAAGAAGAGATGGCACAGAAAGAATGACATTATGAGCATCACAATACCATTTTCACGATGCAGAACACAATGTTTTCCCAGTTTACACATATTCTAATATACTGTGCGGTATGAACAACTCTTTAACAGTCTGTTTCTTTCAGTAGAAATAACCTTATTAAAGTAGGACGAAATTTAACAGCATCCTACAATTAAAAATCTGCTACATAAAGATTCCTATAGCATTTATTTCCACTACAGTATTTTCATAAGCTGACCAAATCTAACTGAACAGCATACTCTACATCAAAAAACTTTTTGTCAAAACTCACTTTAGAAAAAATATATGACGCATAATATATGAACAAGCAGCAACATATGGCCCTTAAATTAAAAGAAATAATGTTCAGCATTTTCAAACATTGAGCAACTACAAGGCTATGTGTTATAGTGCTACCTAAGAAAATCTCACAGTTTAAATATGCATACATACATACATACACACATACATATTACATTCTTGGTTCTGAATCGCAATCTGATTATTTAGCTGGTTACCTACCAGGTAACGCTTGTGGTTGGCTGGTCAATTGGCAAACATCAACCATGTTCTCTTAATTGTGAAAAGCAGCTCATAGATATTTGAAATATATATATATATAAAAATTATATTAATTATATTATATTATATATATATATATATATATATATATATATATA